>CM076576.1:103500704-103923743 GCA_034641835.2 Pinus albicaulis | reverse complement strand
AAAAATGTTGAAGAGTATATGTCTCTTGTCTGATATGTATAAAGTTAAAAATTCTTTCGTAGCTCTGATATGGCTAACTTTATGCTTCTATAGTTTTGGTTGTACTTTCTATCTAAAATTGTGTAGGTAGATCATGAAGATGAGAAGCTAATAAATATGGTGAAAATGATGGAATCCATGAAACATTATCCAACACCTAAAGAAGAAATTAAGTCTCCTACATTAAGTGGGGGCCTGAACAAAAGTTAATCTCCCTACATTAAGAAGGAGCCCGGATATAAGTTAATCTCCCTAGATTAAGAGGGATCCTGGATAAAAGAAGAAATAGTTATGGTTCTCTACTTCATGTGTCATGCACTAGACCAGGACTAACAATCGTAAGTCTTAATGAAGACCATGAGTAAGAATCATAGTCATGGTTGGAGAATATACTATGAAAAGATGTTTTGCCACATGTAAAGTAGGAAGATGAATCTTCTCCTGAAATATTCTATTAATAGTCATACTAGAATTAGTTGAAGGGAAATATTGAAACCACAAAGTTTGTTTTGATTATATATTTGAGATTATTGATGATTGGGGTTTGTGTCTACACAGGTGAATCTCTTGAAGGACTTGATAGCATGTTGGTTACCAATCTGTTTTATTGGGAGAGATTGGTTGTCCTTGATTTGTTGGATCAAGGTGTGATGAGGCTTTGTGGGTGAAGCATTGCCTGGAAAGACATCAGACTGGCACTTTGTGTTGATGTCTGGTTGGGAGGGTGGCATCAGGTGGATGTGCACCTACTTCCCTAGGTTGATGGTTAGTAAGTAAGCTTGATGGTACCTATAAAGGTTTAAAGCTTTAGTCCATCTTATTCCCACATGGATAGATTACCCTGGTTAGGAATGTAGTCCATGGCATTGAGGTGCCTAAATTGTTGAGTGGCCAATGGATAGAATTCTCTGGTCAGGAATCTATTCCATGACATTTAAGTGTCTAAATATTCTTCATAGTTCATATAGTTGAGATATACCTTGTACTATTGAGTTATGAATACATCCCTAGTTAAGAGGGAGTGTTGAAGAATGTATCTAGGTCTAGTCTTCATAAATTGTACTTGAGTCAATACTTATTGTACTAGTCAAGAGAATAAAGAAAATAATTTATATTATTATTAAATGACTTATTAAAGCACGAGTTTCATGTTTGGGTCATATTTATTTTATTTCAAAGTCCCTATTGTGGACTTATAGGTTTTATTATTAGTCTATAGGATTATTGCAGATTTAAATAATCCATACTAGGATTTTGAATCATGAAAATAGGTCAAGTATTTAGTAAAATATTATTTATGAAGCCTCCACACCTAGTCGGCATTAATGATCAAGTCAGATTCAATTCCAGTAATTCAAACCCATCATAAGGCTATATATACAAGCAGATCGAATTCATTTGGAGACATCTCACTGCAACATAGAAATTTGAATTTGTAGCTGCAACAAGGAGAAATTCTGAAATTAAGGAGAAGGACTTTCTGAATTCATTTGGGCACATTTATAGAGTTGAAGAAAATCGAATTTTTGGCACCACTTTCTCTGCATTTCGAGCTATAGTTTGGGAGATTGAAGTTCTCAAAGTTTTACTGTAACATTTGCTGCATCAGTTGCTGCCAAGGTACTGCTTCCAACAGAGGAGGAAGTCAAAGTTTGTTTTATTGAATGTTGTTGTTTGGAGAAGTTGCATTGGGCCCAAATCAAATTCTTTGAAGTTATATCAAAGTATCTACCTCAAGATCGAAGTTTCAAGAAGCAAGGTATAATTTACAGGTCATCATAACGCTGCTATTGTTGTTGTTATTGCTAGATTCGGGAAGGATCACCAGGAATTCTGACTTGGTGTGGAGGAATTCTGGGTCAAGGTCTAGAGTCTTAAGAATCACTATTGAAGGAAGAATTAATGATTTATTTTTCCACTCGAGGGGGGTTTTTCCCTGGCTACTGGCCTACATCCGGTGTCCTTGATCTATGTGTATTTTCTTTGATATTTTCTTAATGAACTGATCAGAAGAACATAATAATAACTAAAGAATATCACAAGTAAATAATCAAGAACAAGAGGATATTTCTTCATTTTTTATTCTCTAACATGATGAAGGTCGAAGTCTACTTTTTCAGGGATTAATGTGTCAATTTCTTATGGTGATGTTTTCTCCTGTGTATGTGAGTTTCTCTCTTGTTATAATCATGTTTGAATTGTTATGTCTTCATGTTTAGTTAAGAAAAATTTATTTCATAATTCACTTTTATGTGCCTTGTCATGGCTTACAAAACATTTTAGTGTTTTTCCTCTATTGAGATATCTAAAATTCATCCTCAGCTATATGCTTCACATGTTATCAATTCCACTATTCCTCTGCTCACCTATCTACAACGAAATTTGACAAAAAGCACCATAAGGATTGCCTACCTTGTCCCTGTCTAAATATTTCTCAATTCTCTCATCCTCCCACTGAAAATCATTAGCTCAATATGACTCCATGCCCAATGGATTCTCCTTCTTCCCTGCCATCAAACTATTAAACCTATTCCCCTCTTATCTAAATACCTAGCTTAAAATATAAGACAACAAGTCATCTAAGTGACTGAAAATTCATATAGAGAGAGCCCTCTCTAAAGCTAGAAGGGCTAGATTCCAGTTTTAAAGTGGTTTTTGCTTACCTTTTAGTTCCTCTCCTCATATTGAAGGAATTACGAAGTGCTAACAAAATCCATATAATTAATTTTAAAATATAATAACAAAATTAAATAAAGAAACTGAAATTCCAATATTAAAGTGATTTATGGTTATTGCTTATTTGTGGAATATAATAAAGAACAACGTTGATTTCATTGGAAATAGAGATCTAAAGATCAACATGTAGTCCTTAGCTTATCCATAATGATTATCTATCGCGTGTGATCCACGCCTTATTTCAAACAACATGTACGTTAAACGATAACGTTGCTGGAAGGTATTCGATGCTCACCTTCCTTAAGCGAATGAACGTAATACGTGTATAGATCTTCTAATATTAACATCAAAACAAAGGTTTCGTATAATAGAGACAAGATTAAAGCACACAAAAATATTTGGAATCCTTAAGGAAGCTTTACAAATGCAACGAGACAAGAAGAAAAAATCATTCAATCTTATGTACACGGCAAATCAAATGAAAGTCAAGCCTTCTAAAATGACTTACTCTTTTTACTCTCTTGTTTTTTAGTTGTAGGCCGTTACTATGTTAAATAGATTCCATATCTATTATAAATTAATGTTCTTGCTATATGTATTTTTCTAATAGTGTTTAGTTTCAGTCAAATACTTTAAAATATTATTATTGTAATAGTTAAAATGTTATTATATTTTTTTTTTAAGAGTTTGTATTTATTTTATTTTATTTGTGATGAGTGGAATCAACCATGAGAGTAGTATGGTATTCATGACATAAAGTCTATTTCTTTTATCATTATAACTCATAGGTGTGACTAAACTCTTTTACTCTTTACTATTAGGTACATTAAGCTTATCTTTAATCTCAACATGGATTAATAAGAGTACATACTTTGCAAAATAAACTACCCTATAAACTAAATAAAATTTTATATTACTCTCCAATATTTTTATTTTTATCTAATTTTTCAAATAAATTAAAAATTAATCATAAATATAAATTAAACATTAAAATTTAAAAAGTAATATAATAATAAATCAAGTTTGTGATTTCCTTTTCTTTTTTAATAAACTCATAGTTATTATTTGTTTTCAATAATTATGCCCAACCATACACTATGATTTATCAAGTGCTAAGAGAGATCAAATTCTCTAAAAACATTTCAAATTTTGCACTCGAAAAAAATATTTGCTCGTTGAGAGATTTTATCCCTCTAAAAACTTATAGATCTAGAGTTAAGATATATATATATATATATATATATATATATATATATATATATAATTCCGTGGAAAAAAATATTTATTTCATATAGGAAATAACAGACCGACCCATTAAAAGGGGTTAATACATATGCTCCTCAAGCTAATTGGACTCTTTTTAAAAGAGTATTTCATAATGTCAAATGTGGAAAAATGCTCTTTTTGAGCTGTTGTTCTGAAAACAAAATAAAATCGTAATATATCTTATCACTGAGATGATTTAAAACTCTGCATCAACAGTCCTTCGACCTCTATATCCATATATATAATCGATCTGATCTGAATATTTCGTGCACAAGATAATCGAACATATTTTTCACAGTAGCCACAAAATAGGAATCCTCCTTGACCTCTGATTTTAAACCAGGATAGTCTCTTCCGAGTTGGAAGAAAGATCCACAATTTTTAGAGTGCCTGGTGGAAGAGTGAGAGCCGCTTTTGACAGACCATCAGCTTCTGAATTTAATTCCCGGTACACATGCTTGAAAGAGAGAAAAATAAATGCTTGTTGTAAGCGGCGAATACTTCAAAGGATGGCTTGCAGATGAGGAGAGTGAATTTGAGACTTCTGAAGAACCTAGTCTATTACAATTTTGGAATCTCCAAAGCATTGAAGAGAAGTAATTGCTCTGCATTCAGCCACATGCAAGACAACACACAGAGATGCAAGCTTAGCCTTGCTGTTTGAGCCATGGCCCAGAGCAAAAGAGATATGGAATTTTGAAGCCATGGAGACATGAAGAACATCTCCTGCACCTGTCAACGGAGGAGAGCCTTGGCATGCACCATCAAAAAAATCCCATGAAAATATTTGATCAATAACTGGAGGTACCACATGACGAATTCTGGAAGGCTTGGGCGGGCATTGGTATTCGACTACCCACTGAACAATTAAAGTCGCTGTCAGCTCTTCAGGAATATATTTTTCGTTGAAAATAGCCATATTTCGAGCCCACCAAATGCCATAAGAGAATAATGCAGGAAATGCTAAAAAGGAATTTACCCCAAGCTCCTTCCACCATTGCTTCATCCTAGATTTGAAGGAATCTGTCCATGTCAATTGAGGAGCAGAAATTGAAGAAGAAGAGTGATTCCAAACGGTTTCTGCATAAGAACAAGAGGAAAAAATGTGAGAAACAAATTCTGCTACATTGCCACACAGAGAGCAACGACTCGGTCCTTCCCAACCCCTCCGCTGAAGGTTGTGTCAAGTTAGGAGAGGGTTTTTGAGGGAAAGCCACAACACCAATTTTTCTTTTAACGAGCCTTGGGATTTCCATAGGGGATTAATCCAAGACGATGGTTCCTCACTCGCCGAAGCTTCCATCGCTACTTTGTATCCCAATTTCACAGTGTACACGCCATTCACACTGTTCTTAGTCCATACCAGTGTATCCTCAACATCCGGCTCGATGTAAATAAAATTGTTCACAAGCAATGTAATATACGAGGACCACTCAACAGCCAGGGATGGAGGAAGATCTAAAGAAAGAGCATCTCTCCATCCCGGAGATCCCCATCTCTGTGGCAAGGACATAACTACGTCTGCAATGGTATGGATGTTTTTTCCTTTAAGGATAGAACGAAGCCTTTTAGATAGATGGAAGTTATCTCCAAACCCTACCCAAGGATTCATACTGATTTTAATCGATTTTCCATTTCCGATATTCCATGCTATCCACTGATATGAAATCGAAGGTCAATACCAAAGCCTTCCAACCAATGGAAGCCTTTTTTTGGGACTTGATTGGGTTTCTGAACCAATAAATAATAGTTTGTCCCAGATAATATTTAGCACATAAGACTCTGCTCTAGAGAGAATTCGGGCATTCAGATAATCTCCATAAAGATTTAGCAGCGAGGGAGAGACAAAAAGATGGGAGGTCTTTTATACCCCAGCCACCTAAATCTTTTGGATGAGCCAAAGCCGACCATTTAACCAGGGGAATACCTTCAACTTTTTTACTGGCATTCCAAAGGAAAGAAAAGCACTTTTTCCGAATTTTGTGAAGGATACCTTTAGGGATAGATGCTATGGTGGCCTAATACATTGGTATGCTTTGAAGAACTGATTTAAGAATAACCAAACGGCCTCCCCGAGAAAGAAAATGATTTTTCCAATGTGAGATTCGTTTCTCAACTTTCTGGTAGAGCCATAACCAATCCTTAAAACAATAAGAGTTTGGTTTTAATACGAAACCCAAGTATTTAAAGCCCATTTCCCATCCACAAGTGGGAAAGGGGAGCAAGCTCTTTATTTGGGAAAGAGTATGTTCTGAAAGGTTATTGTGAGCCAACACAGACTTCTCTATGTTTATCTGCATCCCAATAGCTTTTTGAAAAATGTTGAGAATATTATGCATAGATATAGCATTTTCACTAGATGCATAAAAAAAGAGTAAGATGTCATCCACAAAGAGGATATGGGAGAGGGACTCGATTCCAGCAATGTAAATTCCTTTAAGACTGCCTAAGGACTTGGCATCTTTACATAAGCGGCTCAAGGCTTCAACTATAAGCAAAAACAAAAAAGGAGATAGAGGGCACCCCTGACGAAGACCCTGAGAGGAGTGAAATAAGGAAGAGGGTGATCTGTTGATCAAGACAACAAAGGAGGTTGATTGTATACAACCCATAATCCACTCAAAAAATTCCATTGCCATGCCAATATGAATGAGTAATAGCCTAAGAAAAGATCAATTTACCCTGTCATATGCCTTAGATAAGTCCATTTTGAGGGCAAAGGAAATATTTTTATTTAGGTTTACAGAATGAAGGGCTTCTTGATCCAACGAGACCGCATCATGGATTTGTCTCTTGTCTAAAAAACTGAATTGTTCTTTCGAAATGATGATGCTTAAAATCGGTTTTAATCGTTGAGAAATGATTTTGGAGATTAACTTATAGACCAGATTGTAACAATATATAGGGCAAAAGTCATCAAAATCCTTTGGCAAGTATTTTTTAGGAATCAATGAAATGAAAGTGGAGTTTATTGAGCCCAACACTTTTCCAGATTTTTGTGATTCCTTGATTACTAATAATAAATCATTCTTCAATAGATCATAAAAACCCAGGAAAAATTCGATCGTTAATCCATCAAGGTCGGGGCTTTTTCCTTTTTGGAAACTCGTTAGGATTTGTTCAAGCTCCACTTCATCCACTTCTTTAGTAAGGGCCAAATTCATATCATCGTGATCATACGTGGGAATAATTGTAAAATTTGCAGGATTTCTTGGATGGGGCACTCCTCAGGAGTAGAGAATACTCTTTTGAAATGATTAACCCCTGCTCTAGCTTTATCTTTGAAGGAGCACACTAATTCCCCATTCTCATTCTTAATTTCGAAAATGCAATTTTGGTTTCTTCTATGAGTTGGAAAACGATGGAATAATTTAGTATTATTGTCCCCTTCTTTAATCCAGGTTGCACGACTCTTCAAGCGCCATAACTTTTCTTCCTTTTGTAGCAGCTTATGACATTTTAATTCTAGGTTCTTTAAGGATTCCAATTCAGATGCAGACATAACACCTGTGTCGTTCTGTTTAAAAAGCGCACTTATCTCCTCTTTAGTGGTTTTTAAAAGAAGTGGTTGTTTGACACAAAACATCCCCGTCCATGTTTTAGTAACCTTCTTTATCCTTGAAATATTTTTTTCCCATAGCTGCATGTGCGATTGTGATTGAGAAGGAGCTAAATGCGTCCAGGACGAGACCACCAGTGCTTTATAATCCTCTTCCAACAGCCATGCTGGATTGAATTTTAACGGGGCAGGAGGCTTTGATTCGGGAGAGGCCAGGGTTAGCATAGTAGGCCCATGATTAGATATGCCACCTGACTCAACGCGCGACTGAACCCAAAGATGAGAAGCTAAAAGAGACTCAGAGATTAAAAACTGGTCCAAACTCTTAGCTATAACATCTTGATCTTTTCTGTTATTTCGCCAAGTGGACTCCAATTTTGTGGGTCGAACATCCACTAAATCATGATTATTAATTATGGATTGGAGAAAAGGAGCAAGAGGCTTGAGTCTTGCAAAAGATCCCCAAACCTCTTCGAGAGAGAGGGTGAGGTTTAAATCGCCACCCAAAATCAAATTGTCCAAGTTCCTGATTTCAAAAAGGAAAAGATCCCCCCAAAAAGTCTGCTTGTCATCACATGGACCATACAGATTCAGAAGAGAAAGGGAGCTTCCAGATTTAGGGTCATAATTGGAATTCCTAATAAAGGAAGATGAACAGGAAGAGGATTGGACAGAAAGGGAGGAGCTTACAATAGTCATAAGGCCTCCTGCCAACCCCACTGCATCAACATAGAAAAAAGACCAATCAATAAGCCATTTGGATAAGATATCTTGAGCTCGGAGACTAGGCAATTTTGTTTCTTGGAGAAAGATGACATCTAGATTAACAGATTGCCACAACCTTTTGAGGGCTAATTGTGAAGGGTCGCCCCCAAGACCCCGCATGTTGAATGAGAGAAGGATCATATAAGGCCCTTTTTAAGGGTGCTCCCTACTCTAAGAGCCCGTTGAATCATTTTATTTTCTTGCGTTGACATCCATTGGGGCTTGATTTTGAGCTTTTGACAAAGCTGACTTGTGTCCGAGAGAGATCTTAGGAGGAGGCGCCAAGGCAAGACCGCCCTTGGATGAAAGATCAGGGCTAATCCGAGAGGAGGAGTGAGATCGCAACTTGGCGGTGTAAGGGCTAGAGGGAGGACTCGGGCCGGCAGGCACAGGGGAAACAACGTTTGGGCACACTGATGGAGGAGAGCATGAAGAGGGAGGAAATGCAGCAAGAGCATCAGAAGGGAAGACCTTTGGAGGGATAGGAGGCAGGTCATCACCCCCCAAACAACTGATAACAGGAATATGAACAGGAGAAGTAGGAGGCGAAGCAGGAACATCAATGGGCGTACCTTTGGAGGTGCTCACCACATCGACGTTCGACATAACAACTGAATCTTCAACAGGGGACTCTAATAGAGCTGAATCAAGGATGATGGCCGGATTTTTGCTCACACTTTCTTTTTTCTTCCAAATATTTTTGTAGCGAGGGCGAGTGTGGTCTTGCTTATTACAGTCCTGTGCTAAATGCCCCACTTGACCACACAAAAAACATCTAAAGGGTAACTTCCAATAGTCTAAAATCTGCATCCATTTGCTTCCATGCATATCCAATACAATTCCTTCATACAACCCATCTCTCACATCCAATTCCACTTGAATTTTTGCGCAGCGTCTATTGAATTTGGTCTCCCAATCAGTTTCAAGCACAACAAAGGGATCAATTTTATTGCCTATGGCTTCCAGAATGTGTTGTTGACAAAAAAATTGCGGGAGACCGGGGAGAATAACCCATAATTTTTAAAGGTGTTGCGAGGTACGTTCCGCATTGAAACTGATATCCCAATTCTGTAGAATTAACCCTATCAGTCCCCATTTCCAAACTCTGTCAATGAGTTTGATTCTGTACTCGCTAGAAACCACCTTAAACAGAAGCCAAACCCGCGATAATTTATGAAAATCAAGGGCATATCCCAAGAGCGGCTTCCAAATTTCCTCCAATCAGGATTGAATAGATTCTTTGGTAGCCATACGTCTGCAAAAACGACCAACCAACGCTTTTTCTAGATAGCAAGGAATTTCAGAAAGAGGAATGTCGACTCCAACCACCAGCTTGGCTGAGTCCAATTTTTTCCTAGTATATTTCTTCCTGCGATTAGACAATTTCGGCAGTGAACGAGCTTCATCATTCGAAAGAGGGGACTGCAGAGCAGAATGAGAGGAGGGGGACGGATCATCATTCGAAGGAGAGGCAGACGGAGAGGATTTAATAGAGGACGAACGAGGATCGACAGAATTATTTTCCCAGAGTGGCTCGCCGCATGAATTCAAACTGTCCAGGTAGAACATGACCAGTCTTAGGGTTATAAGAAAAGTCTCATTCGTCTTCACTCATAGCGTTGGAGGAAAAGAAACACGAGCGAAAAGATGAAGGCCCACGAGATAACCAATGAGAGGCAAAAGAAAAATCAGAGAGGAGTCAAAAGTATGGATGTCCCACGTAAAGAAGACCCAAACCTAAAGAATAAACTACCCCACGCAATGGTCGAGTCGCAATAGAATTACATGTGAGATCCAAGGAGGATCTTACCGCAGAAGTGCGGGCCGCATAAGCGAGGCAACAAGAGTAATCGAGAAACTTAGACTCCCTTTTTTCCATATATATAAACTAATTAATTTTAATTTATTTTATAATTAATTGTAGTTATTAAATTTTTATTTTATTTTATTTATTGTTTTAGGGACTCTCTAGCCTATTATGGAAGAGATGTTGAAAAATCATGTATTTCTTTATTAAAGTGTTTGACTAGTCAAATTACATAAAATAAATGTTATATATATATATATAGTTTGATAAATAAAAATTAAAAATAATAATGGCACAATTCAATTGGTGATTAAGATATTATGAAGAATTATGCAAATTGTGAGATTCAAAGGTTCAAATCTTGTGAGGATGTTTAACCCATAAATAATAATAATAATAACAACAATAATTAAGTCACCCTAAATCGATCTTAACTTTCGTTCTATATCTTAAAGTGGAAACTTTAAAAAGAGATTTGATCCCTCTTAGAACTTGCTAGATTTAGAATTAAAATGAATCTAGGCTAATTTTGTTTTTTTATTTGACCAAATCAAAATATTTAACATATCATTACATTACAATATCTCAAGAATACTCCACCATATTAAATTAAAATGGCTTAAAATACACCTCTTAACACAACCAACTTTAAATATTTATATAACTTTTTAAAATAAAATTTATATATTTTAAATATATCATAACAAACTTACCAAAAAAAAAAAAATTAAACAAAATTAAACAAAATTAAATTAATTAAAAAATACTTATAAAATTATATACAAAATATTATCGAATCAAAAATTAACTTAAAACTTTGTATCACAAATATATGTACATCATATTTACATCCCTTCGAAATCAAAGTGTTATAAATTTGTAAAATTTATAAAATAATTATGAAGTAGTATAACAAAGTATTGTAAACTTTTTAAATTTTATAAAAAATAATAAAATTTAATAATAATTTTGAAAGGTTAGATTGAACATAAATATATAAAAAAATATGTTTATTAATTTTATTGAAAAAAAATTATATAACTTATTTTTCTGGAATATATAATTTTTTTAAACAAAAATATATATTTTTAATCATTAAATTTATTTAAAATATAAATAAAGTATTATATAATCATGAGAGTATATGGAGTACTAAGTTATTTCCATGTGGTGTTTGATGTATTGAGTGAAAACTTCACCCACCTTAAGTAACATAAAGTTCATATAAATAATACATAAATAATACAAAATGTACCAAACCTAATATAAATAGAAATATAATATGATCTATAAAAAAGAAAATTAAATGAGAAAAAAATACTCATAAACTTCCATCATCATATAATAAACTATGAAAATCTACATAACAATATCATATTTGGGATTCAACTGCTTTAAGTAAGTCATTCATTGCATCAGGTGATGCTCACAGAAGTGAAGAAGCTAGATTGAAACTAGTGAAATCACATAGTCATTATTTATAATATACCATTTTTGGGATTCAACTGAGTTAAGTAAGTCATTCATTCATCCGGTGATGCTCACATAGGTGAAGAAGTGGTATTGAAACAAGTGAAATCACATAGCGTCAATCATCGATAACCAAGACTTCTTAGTTGGTCATCCATCCTCAAAATACTGTGGAGTTTTCCCCACAATCAAGCCCACTTAGCATGCTACCCCATTTGTAAAACCTTAACAAGTATTGTGACTCATGAACCATTCAAATAAAATTCCATTTACATTACCAAAACAATAAAAAATAAGGTATCTTTCAAAAATTTAAGAAAGGATGAAATTGATTTGGACGTTGACTAATTTGTTCGAAAGATAAATAAAGCCACGTGTGACCTGCTGTGGTTCTCTGGTGTGAACCCAAGTCGCTTGAGTTGGGAAGCCACGTCCACATTAGCATGGCGTATCCAGATTACAACATTGTTCGACACATTACTTTTTGGTTCGTTTTTGTTTGTTATTTCCTTCAGCGTGTAATTAACTTTACAAATGGTTTAGATTGCAAAGGCTGTCCATACATTCAAATCACCAGTGTGTGAAGGAAAATGGATAATGCCAAAGCTTGCCCACCTCAAATGGGCACATCGCCATATATATGGTTCATAATTGAATTGATATTGTCCGTCTTTTCTCATCTAATATGTTAGTCGATCTTAGTTAAACTTTAATTTGTCACAGTAAATATTATGCTTACTTATTTTTCATTGCACTTGTTAAATATCACATTATCTTAAGGTACTAGCTATAAAGAAGAAAGGTACTTGTTTAATATTTAGGGTTGACCACACTTAAACCCAATAATAAAGTTTTAAATAAAAATCAAAAGCAAGAAGAAAGTGACAAAATGATAATTGTGGGAGAAATCGGTAAGTAGTTATTGAAGTTACCATTTGATCTCCTTTTATAGTTGGATGAAAGACAAACTGTGAGTTCTGATCATGGCACTTTAGAGTTGAGTGCAGTTTCATTGCATTTTCAGGTCCCAGTTGCGCCTATGAATTGTGTCTTGGGCTCATTTTTGTGAAAAATTCATTGATACAGAGAACTATAGGGCAATCACCCTGGCGTAGCCCTGTAATAGTATAGCGTTGTGTGAGGTTTTGAATATGGATGTTTCGATCAGAAACAGTGTTGAAGCACTGGTTTCCATTATAGTTATTTTATTTGGGAGCATAGTTTTCAAAATCTTCAGAGACTTGATATGGAGGCCTTATGCATACCAGAAGGTCTATACAGCCCAAGGGATAAAAGGTCCACCTTACCAGATACTCTCTGGGAGCGTACCAGAATACACACAGCTTATTAAGGAGGCTGTTGCACAGCCCATGCAGAATATTTCTCATGACATTGTTCCTAGAGTCACACCACATCACCATAAGTGGCGTCAGATATATGGTTCTCTTTCATTCATTTTTTTCTCCTTACTTTCATGTGTTGATCTTGTAGGTGCCAAACTGCTAAAACAGTGAATTTACAACATATGCTTTCTGCTAGTTTGGATTTTTCAATGGTGTCAAGGTTGAAATCAATGTCTGATTAGTATTTGGTGATTGTTTCTACTCAGGAGAGATATTTTTCTATTGGTATGGAATCCATCCATGGCTGTACATTTCAGAACCAGAGTTAATCAAGGAAGTTCTATCGAATAAATTCGGTCACTATGGAAGGGTAACCCCCAAGCCATTTGTCTTGGCTTTGTTAGGGCGGGGACTGCCTGTTTTGGATGGATTGATATGGGTAAAGCACAGGAGGATCGTGAGCCCTGTCTTCGGTATTGATAAACTTAAGGTACGGATTCTTGGAATGTCTACAATCACTTGATAATCGATAACAATTTTGTAAGAAATTGAAGATTTTGGCACTGTTACTTTACATGTCTAGGACTATTGAATATAGGCATACTACATACAACAAAAGGTTGGTGCAGAACCATGTGGTATCTTATTAAATACAGTAAAATTTTATTTATGACCATGTGATATCTTATTTTCAACTTTGTTTCCCTCTAGCATAGTAAATTATATTTTATATTCTGTGAATTTGCCCATTCATGCCATTTGGCAAGGATGTGTATCAAGTTAAAGTTATCAACTAGTGTTTTCCTCTGCGAATTTGCCTACCTATGCTAAACAAGGATGTATATCAGCTAGACGATTTCTTAAAGAGAGTCCTTGAGATTTGGATGTGTATCAGCTAGACCATTTCTTAGGGAGGCCTTGAGATTTGGAGTCTTTCTAGAGTATGTTATTGACTTTAGATATGTACTCATGATTCCAATGACAGCCAATGGTGAAGAAAATGGCTACTTGCACTTCATCCATGCTGAACAATTGGCAAGAGATGATGTCTCAATCAGACTCTAATGGCAAAGAGATTGATGTTCAGAACGAGTTTAGAGCATTAACAGCAGACATCATATCCCATACTGCATTTGGTAGCAGTTACAATGAAGGCAAAGAAGTATTTGAGTTGCAGAAAGAATTGCAAGAAATGGCTGCTAAAGCTGAACAATCTGTCTTCATCCCGGGAAGCCAGTAACTACACTGCACTTCTCTTTCAATTATGGAGTTTTACATGTCACTGCAAATTCATTAGTACTTGTACTTTTTTTTATGCAGACCTGCTATTTTAGAGGCTAGTGCCATAATCCATAGATCCATGCATAGGGTTCTACTGAGTGCTATATATAGTCCATAGAGATTCTATACTAACATAATGCTTCAGAGTACTTATAATTAAAAACTGGGGACTTATATTCCTTATCTTTTTGACAGATACATTCCTACAAGAAAGAATAGGTATGCCTGGAATATTGATAGAAGAGTTAAAAACATCCTGAGTTCTATAATTCAAAGTAGGCTGGAGCCCAGAACAACAAGTGCTCATGTTGGCTATGGAAGTGACCTGCTTGGAATTATGATGACAGCCAACCAGAATGAATTGGGAGGGACTCAAAAAGATCTAAACATGACTATTGATGAAATCATGGATGAATGTAAGACATTTTTCTTTGCTGGCCATGAGACAACTTCCATTCTGTTAACCTGGGCAGTCCTCTTGCTTGCTATATACCCGGAATGGCAGGCAGTATTAAGGAAAGAAGTTATCAGTATTTGTGGCACAGATATACCAGATGCAGACATGATTAGCAAGATGAAGTCGGTATGTATTCCATTCAATATGTTTTTATATTATTTTTTAGATTCCTTAATCAGCTCAACTCCAGCTCTCATTTTTGTCTTGAAACTGAATCATAGATTTCATTAAGACTAATATAAAACTCCAGCTATCATTTTTGTCTTGAAACTGCATCATATATTTCATTAAGACTAATATAAATACACGTTAGGATTGATATAGCATAAAACCATAAGGTGGTCACACAAGATCCTCTACTTCACACCTGTTTGTTTATTGTGTCACGTGTTTGTTTATTGTGTGAGATCAAGATTGTCTACATCTTTCCTTAAAAATGTCTGCCCAGTTTAGGCCCAAATAACTTGCTGGTTTAGATCGATATAAGTATTTCTAATCCAGAAGCTAAAACTTAGCCAAGTTGAATGGATTATTTGCTGGACACGATAGTTAGTATAAGAATGATATGCGTGTAAGTTGTATCATGTAACAAACACTACCAAATTTCTATCTACTTGTCAAATCTTCCATTTGTTATCAAAACTAACCATATTCTAAAGGGAATCAAATTAAAAACCATTAAGATAGATATTATTATATTATATATATATATATATATATATACATATATATGTATGTCACACATATATAGGAATAGGACAGATGCAATGGATAATTATTATAATGCTTATGTGAGCTTTTTAACATGGTAAAAGAAACCAAACTCATTCTTTAGAAAAAAAGAGTGTGTTGGAACACAACCTTTTCTATAGTTAATTATATCACTCATGCTTAATAGAGAAATGAATTCTCTACAATACCTAACTTGTCTCTACATATTCCAATTTTACCTTTTCTTAAAGGCTTAGTAAATATCTGTCACATTATCACTTGTATTACAATATATGAAGTCAATTTCATTTAACTATGCCTTTTCTCTTAGAGAATGATGACAAGTTTCAATATGCTTTGTCATGGCAAGATAAATTGGATTTTTTAGTTATCACATTTCATGGTTGTTGGTACTTTTTTCTTTCTCCTATGTCTTTAAGGATTTGCCTTAGCCAAATCACCTCATAGGTGGCACTACATAATGGTTTATACTCATCTTGTGGTTGTTTCTTAATGCTTCAAGGCTTAATTTTGGATCCTATATCAAATGCATATCTAGTGGTGGAATTGTTTTCATCTAAACTCATGCCCAATCAAAAGTACCAATAACCTATCAATTCAACATTCAAATCATGAGTATATTCAATAGCCAAATCTACATTCATTTTCAAATATCAAAGAGCTCTCTTTCCCGCTCTCCAATGATTTTCATGTGGTTTAGCCATGATTGGCTAAGTATACCGATTGAATACGTAATGTTTGACCCAGATTTAAATAAAATAATTTAGACTTCCAACCAATTGTCAATACAAAGTACCATTTACTTCTTCTTTTTTATCATCATTGTTGACCTTAACATTATGTTTTAACGAATTAGACTCTAGTTTAGATTCATTCATATTATGTCTCATTAACTCTTGTGTTTATTTACTATGTGTAATCAAAGTATACCATAGTCTCTCCCTACCTCAAGGATTAAGCAATCACACAACTAACCAAGTTCCATCTCCAATTCCTATGATATTCATCTTTTGATTTCTTCAATCAACTCAGTATCACTTCCTATTATGATTAGATCATCAACATATAAAAAGGTTAAAGTAGTATGACCATTTTCATCCTTCTTGATACATAGATCATGATCACTTTCACTTTTAACGAAACCTTGCTGAAAGAAGTATCAATTTTTACATACCAAGACTTGGGTGCTTGTTTGAGTTCATGTAATGCTTTCTTTAACTTGTAAACAAGGTATTTTTAAACCTCCTTTACAATCTCCTTTGGTTTAATAAGATAAAAAAATTATTTTAATTATCCATCAATAAATGTTGATATAGCTTTCAAATGTACTTAGTAGAAAATGCAATTATTAATCTAATGATGTTAGTTTTGTTTATGTCTGCAAAAGTTTCCTCATATCCTATTCTTTGTTTTCGTGAATACCCCTTTGATACCAATTAGCTTTATACCTTTTTATAATACAATAAACAATAAATTCAAACTTGAACAACTAGTTCAAACCTATAGGGAATTTAGGAAATTCTATCAGTTCCCATGTTTCACTTTTCATTATAGAATAATCTTCTTCTTTCATAAAACCCATCCATTCATTATGGAATTTTTCTTACAAAAATTGTAAAGGTTCTTTTATGACTTCATAATGTGAGTCATGAATGCATCATATTTATACCTACAAGATGTTTGAACTTGCGTAGTTGATCTCCATAATTCCTCACTTATTTGTGGAGTTGCTTCACTCCTTCTTGGTGTTGTACCACTCTTTCTTGGTGTGCTCTAGCCGCTTATAGCTTCAACGCTACCTTGGTCTTCAACATCAACCTATTGATCTTCAATATCTTCTACTTTGCTATCTTTAGGTAATTTACATACATAAAACTCTCCCTCCTTATGAATCTCTTCTACATATTCATGAAATATAACACCTCTACTTAAAAGGACTTTACGAGTAATAAGATCATACATTTTATAAACATTATAATCAATGTAATAATTAATAAAGAAGCATTTAATTTTCTTGGAATCAAGTGTTCTTCTCTTTTCATTTGGAATGTGGGAAAATGTTGTGTTCCCAAAAATTCTCAAGTGGCTAATTGTTGCTTTATAGCCATAAAATGCTTCATATGGGGTATTTTTACTCTAAACTTTTTGTAAGATTTTTATTTTTGAGATACATCGCAGTACTTATTGCTTCAACCTAAAAATTGTTAGAAAGATATTTACTTTTGACCATGATATGAACACAGCCAACCAAAGTTCTATTTTTCCTCTTAGCCACACCATTCTGCTTAGGAGTATGTAGTATTGTACACTCTTGTTGAATCTTATTGTTCATGTAATATTTTATGAATTCTCCTTATACATATTCTCCTCCTTGATCCAACTCAAGAATCTTGATATACATTCCTATGTATTTCTCAACCATGTTCTTAAATTCTTTAAAATATTAAAACACACCATATTTCTATTTTTATAAAACAAACACATGTAAATCTAATTATCTCATCAATGAAAATAAGGAAATAAGAAGCTCCACCAACTAACCTTTTTTTACATGGGACCACAAACATCAGTATGCACTAACTCAATAATTTCTCTTTTCCCTTTTTTTGTACTTTTAGTAAACTCTTCCCTATGTTGTTCTCCTAAAGCACACCCCTCATATTCAATGTATTCATTCTAAAAAAAATGGAATACCCTTTATGTCTTTCTTTTAAAGTAACAGAAAGTCAATACCATTTAGATTACCATACCCTTGATTCCGTGATTCTTCTATTAAGATAATAGTTGTTGATGTTGATGCTTGATTATCCTTCCTTGTAACATTAACCTTGTGCAATCCTCCCATTTTGACTCCTTTAGTTATGACTTTAAAGTGATCCTATATATCCTTCACAAAACATCATGACTTACCAAATTCAACCTTTAAAATTTTATTTGCAATGGTGTAAACTGCGATTAAATTCCTTTTATTCTTGGAACACACACTATGTTATATGTTTGTTTCATATGACCACTTGGAAAAGTCACACAGACATTTCCATAGCCTTTAGTTTCCTTTGATCTATCATCTCCTAGATAGATATTAACACCATTACCATTATCATGATATGTTTGAAACCAATCCTTATTGCATATGAATAGAAGTACCAAAATCAATAAACTATGCATTAACATCATCAATTTTTCTTATAAAGTGACATGTAAGCTTAACAAATTGAGATTTTTGAATTCATTACTATTTTTTTCTTTTCTATCAATAAAATTACTTATATGTATTCTATATTTGGTGCATTAAACTTTATTTTCCTACAATCCTCAACATATTACCAAATTTACTACAATAGAAGCATATGTCATTCCTTTTTACATCGATATCTATTCTTCATGGTGTCATTCCTTGATGTAATTTAGTATGTGTCTTACCTCCTTTATTACTTTTCCACATATTTCCTTTGTATAGCTATTTTCCTTTAACTACCATTTCCAAATTTGAACTCTAAGATATACTATTAAAATTATGTCTTTGTTCTTCTTGTTGCAATAGAATGCATGTCAATTGATCAATTGTTGATGTTTTTTCTCTAGTTGCAAGACTACTAATAAAAATTTGATGTTCATCTAGCATGTCATCCAATGTAACCATACATAGACTGATTCTTGAAATATTTTTGCAACTATCACGAAACTTATCATTAAGCTCTTTGATTATAGAAATAAAATTACCAATATTTTCATTTTCCTCCATTTTAATTGAGAGAAGTTAGCTTTTTAAAAACAACAGTTGATTCATATTTTCCATTTCATACAAACCTTTAAGTGTCTACCAAATTTCATATGATACTTTATATTCATGATATGTGAAATGTTGTTTTATTGCATGTATATTCTCAAGAACACATTCACTTTAGCTTCTCATCACTTCCAATCCTGAAGTAAAGCTAATGGGGGTGTTGTTTTGGCTTTGTTTCCAAACATAATTTCCCAAGCATTACACACTTTGATCAAAGTCGACATCTTATACTTCCAATTTGCATAATTTTCCCCATATAGCTTGGTTTGTTCATTTAAAATATGAATGCACCAATGGATTTTCCATCTTATGAACTCAATGAAAAATATTTCCTTGTCCCTTCAATAGTCTCATATCTTTAAAATTGTATTTAACCAATTCTTAATGAGCTGCCACAAAAAATCTTGAAAATTCTCAACACAATGGATTTAAAGGAAAGAAAGAGAAATATGAAAAATAATCCACTATTTATATCACAAAGAACATAAAATTTACTATAAAAAAGTTACCTACTACTCTTTTTTCAAGGATCCCTTGTTTCATGGATCTTAAACATATTTATCCTTTGGGACATTTTTATGTAACAATCGGATGGAAGATCATTTAGGAATTATGAGATCCTTCACTAAACTCACAATGAAGGATGGAACCTAGCTCTTTCCCATTAATCTCTAATATCCATCTCTAATACCAAATCAGAAAAGTAAGAAACAATAAAAACTAAAAACCCTCTCCGCAAGATAGATTTTATTAGATCATCTACGACATCATATATATATATATATATAGCAATAGCAATGGAATAGGTGCAACAAATAAAAAATTACATCTGGGAGGAAAAAGATGCCTACATGAGGTTGCAATTCACACTAAATTTCTACATTAAAATTTGTTACGAAACTTGCACCTTAAAATTGATAAGAAACCAATAATTATAGTCCACTTTGAGGGGGAAACCTACTTTTACAATGAATACAATGTATAATTCAATATTTGAAGATCTTATGACTAGTTCTTCCTAGTGTATATATAAGACAAAGGGTACAATTACAATGAAATGGTACTTTCAAAGGTTCTAGCTGACATTAACAATATAACAATAAAAATATAATAACTCAATGACTAGGGATTAGTAAGATATTTTAGGGTTATCATGGGGCTTATATAGGGCTTAAAATTCCTCTCCCCTTCAAATATATGTTGTCCTCAATACTTTTCTAACTACAGGTGTTTATGCATGAAAATATCATGTTCTCATATCAACTCTTCCAATGGTAGGTTCCTTTGTTTGACGAGCTACTTGTAATTTCTCAATTTCTCAGTTATTTAATCCTTGTTTCTAGGATTGTGACTTATTCTAGTAATATTTTTGCTTCTTCACTAATATCTTGTAAAATATTTTGGACTATGATCATGTCAACAATTACTGTCTTTAAGCAAGAAACGTGGAAAACCAGATGTACACATGAATATGGAGGAAATTCCAATTTGTAATACATACATACAATCCTTTGAAACACCTTATAGGGGTCATAATACCTTGGTGCTAATTTATAATCCTTGTTTTTTTTTTTCTTGCGGGACATTTGTTTATATCATTGTAGTCTCACAAATATCCAAAACCCTACTTCAAAGTCATTTTCATTGTGATGTTTATCTTCTTATTGTTTCATCCTATTTTGTTTTATAATCAAGTATTCCTTTATTAGTTTGGGAAACTTTGGTTGGTTCCCTATGTGGTCCTCTTTCAAGGGTGATTTGACGAATGAAGGATGATATCCATAAAGTGCCATACATGAGGAAATTTTTGATAAAGTATGGAAGGATGTGTTGAATCACTTGTAAGGGAAACCACTTGAACCATCATGTATATTTATTAGATATAAAACAATGTAAATATCCTTCTAAGCATTTATTCACAATCTCAATTTTCCCATTGAGTTGAAGATGGTAAGATGAATTGTGAGCCAATTGAGTACCCAAATAGGAAATTAATTTAGTCCAATTTTTTTAAATTAAAACTGGAACTCTATCACTTACAATAATCTTTTATTTTCCAAGTATATGTTGGACTATTTCTGAATACTTCTAGCACTATACTTGCTTTAAAAGAATCATAAATATAAAAAAATTAGCACACACTGTCATTCAATCTACCAATAACATAATGACATTTTTTCCTTCAAATTTAGTTAACATGTAACAAAATCTATTGAATTGTCTTCCCAATGCTGAATTTGTATGGCTAATTGCTATAGGTCTTGATTATCTGTATTGATTATCTCTCACTTATTTTATTGGCATTCCACAAATTCAGTCAGAAAGTTTTGCACATCTACTTTAAGAGCTTCACAAAAGAAAAATTTCTTGATCCTATAATATGTTTTTAAGAGCTCTAAATGTCCTCCTATAGGAGAAGTGTGTAACTCAAAAAGGAACTTCTATTAGAGTTGAGAATCTTACATAAGTGATATTGATATCACAACAATTCATTCTTCCACTTGATGTTTTCTACTACATCAAGGTTGTCTTGTAATTATTGAATGATATTTCATACCTTCTCATATTGCTTCAATTTCATCATTTCTTCTTGCACCCAATAAGATTAAGCAATAGAAATAGTGCATAGTAAACCCATTGTGTCTTCCACTTTCCTTTAGAGTGTATCTACCACAATATTTGGTTTTCCCTTTTGGAGATAATTTCAATGTCATAACTTGACATCGTTGTAACCCTTTCTTGTTTCTATTATGAATATAGTATTTGTTCCAAGAAGCATTACATAATTGTTTGTTCCAAAACGTATTGCATAATATCATTATCTATTTTTACCTTGAAGTGTCATCCTATTAGGTATGGATGACATTTTTTAATTGCATGTAGTATGGCCAACATTTCCTTTTAATAGATGGGTCTGAGTAAGTTCTTTCCTTTAATATTTTTGCATGAAATACAAGGGGGACTTCCTTTTTATATAAAAATTACACCAATGATATGGCTTGAGGCCTCACACTCCATAATGAAGGTTTTTATGAAGCTCGGCATGACCAGGGCAAGACTTGTGTGCACAACCTCTTTAAGTTTTTCAAAAGATTTGTTGTTTTCTTTAGTCCAAGAAAATTCTTCCCCCTTTAATATATCGTTGCTACTTCCAAGTGCCCTCTCCCAAACCTTTATATTATTTTGTATTATGTGTTTATTTTCCCAAGTTCTTGGAAGGGACACCTTATTTTTTTGTTAAATGTGTTTCTATTTGACCATAATTCTTGAAAAACTTATTTTAATATCTTATCAATCCTAAGAATCCTTTGAATTTCTTCAAGGTGTTGGGGATTTTCCATTCCCTCGTAGCTTTTAATTTTTTAGGGTCCACTTTTACACCTTCATGTGAAACAATTGACCCAAGTATTCCAATTTTTGAACTCCAAAGGCACACAAGATTTGCATATGGTTGCTTCTTTTCCAATAGTGTTAAGAACCTTCCAAAATGTTTACATACTCTTCCCAAGAGTTTTTATAGATTCGTATGTGACCAAAAAATACTAAACAAATTTCTAAGGGAGTGTTTGAAAATAGAATTCAACAAGCTTTAAAATGTTGAAGGTGCATTAGTAAGTCCAAATGGCACACCCAGAAACTCATAATGGCCTTGATGTGTTTTAAAGGTTATTTTGGGAATGTCTTATTTTCTCATTCCAATTTGATGATATCCAAAATGGAGATCCAACTTAGTAAAGAAAAAATTTCCTTTTAATTTCTCTAAAAATTCATCAATTACAGGAAGAGGAATGTAGATTAATATGTCATCAAAAAATAGTAACACGAATTTCT
Organism: Pinus albicaulis; assembly: GCA_034641835.2. Taxonomy (NCBI): domain Eukaryota; kingdom Viridiplantae; phylum Streptophyta; class Pinopsida; order Pinales; family Pinaceae; genus Pinus; species Pinus albicaulis. The sequence continues at coordinate 103,900,727 of CM076576.1, read as the reverse complement.
AAGGGTGGGTTTGAAAATAGAATTCATCAAGATTTGAAATGTTCAATGTGCATTAGTAATTCCAATTGGCATAATGACCTTCATTTGTTCTAAAGGTTATTTTGGGATTTCCTTTTTTCTCATTCCAATTTGTCGATATCTAGAATGGAGATCAAACTTAGTAAAGAAAATTGGTCCATATAATTTGTTTAATAATTCATCAATGACAAGAATAGGAAACCTATCTTTGATTGTTACTTTATTGAACTATTTTTAATCTAGACGTATGCACCACAAACCATCATTTTTTATAACCATCACAATTGTTCATGATCTAGGTGGATATCGGTGGCCACCCACCTATTCCACCTAGACCTCCAGACGTTTTCATCAGTTTCCTTATTTATATCATCATATACTATTTTTAGCATTTTTTCGAGTCCTAAACATCCAGAGCAGTTTTTACCCCATAAACAACGTTTTTTTGAGGTCTGCAATAGGCCTATAGCCATAGGTTTGGGTTTGGGGAAAATCATGTAGTACTGGGAAAGATGTTTCTAACGAGGTATTGTAAATGCAAAATGGAGATAATATGATGAAGTTATGACCCTAGGAATTTGGTTGCCCAACTAACCCCAACGGGGCCAACAAAATCTTGGCATTCCATCTCACGGGGTTAAGATTTTGGTTGTTTATGGTTTTCTCTTGTTGTTCAATAATAAAAAGGCCCTTGAGCCTCATTGTAACTCAGTTAAGATACATGTATCCTCCACATCTCTTCTTAGAGATAAGCTACCATCACCCAAGCTAGTTTATTTTCATTCTGTATGGAAGCATATTTCAGTACTTTGATATTAATGAAATTAAGTTTTATTTCTGCCACATATCTATATTTATGGTTATATCTATATACTGTTGTGTTCTTGTTTATGTTCGGATCAATGGTATTAGAGCAGTATGTTCGTTCTCTTTTTTTATTTTCTTGTCCCAAATGAGGTTAGGGTATAAGGAGTTAGGGCTTGAATTTTTGCAAGAACAGCCTCACAAACCCTAACATCCTCCCATGGCGAAAGAAAAGAAAGACGAGGGAGAAGCAGATCCTTTCAAAATATTGCTCGAAGAAGATCTCGAGCGACAGAGGAACGCGACGATGGAAAACTTTTCCCAGATCCTTCGATAGATGTCCACAAGTGACACATATTCATCCGGTAGTCACTTTAGAGGCACCACTCCTTTCAAGGCACAAGTCAACTTTGACATTCCCATATGTGAAGGCCAGGTAGATGCAGATGCCATAGATAGATGGTTAAATTTTTTGGACGGATATTTTTCAGTTCATGATTTTTCCAATAGGGAAAAGATTACTTTTGCGCTCCTAAAAGTTGCCCATGTCAAGGACTAGTGGGAAACCTACTGCGAATAAAGGGATGAGAGAGAACCCTCACTGTTTTTAGTCGCACCTACTTGGAATTCTTTCTGATATTCGATCAAGGAACAATATTACCCCATGAGGAGCTATGACGACAAGTACATACAATGGGCTATGCTGCAGCAGCAAAGGGATCAAGATGTGCATGACCTGACGAATTTGTTCAATACCCTATGCACAAAGTTGGGTATCAAATATTCGAAACAACATCTAGTTCTTAAGTATCGCAATTTTTTTCACAAATACATTCAAGAGGAAATGAATTTCCTCAACATCTCCTTTGTTAGTACAACATACCGATATGTTGCCAAGATCGAGCAAAAATTTAAACAAAAGAAGCGAGACTTTCGATCTGTAAATATGAAGCAAGGGAAAGGCGCCCCCAAATAGAAGAAAAAGGGAAAAAAAAAGAGAGGTGAGCCAAGACAACTCATTGAAGCCGCAAGAAAATAAAAACACCATGAAGACAAAGAAGGACACAGGAAAGTAGTGAGAGTTTCAGAAGAGACCCACTCACAACATAAGTGAGTGTCAGGTGAAGAGAGTCACTGGTGGTCAAGTTGAAGGATTCTGAATCAGATGCATGTTTTGACTTTGAGTCAGAACCTGACAAGGGGAATGAAAAATGGAAACATATTATTGACATGAATCCCAGTGCCATCGTTGCCACCACCAAGATCCAGAAGGATGAGCCAAAAGATCCAGAGAAGGGAGAGCGCCTCTTCCATTCCCAGATGTGGGTGACATTAGAGGAAATTTCAGCCTAAAAGTGGCCTCCTCGGGAAAAATAATACAATAATAGTTAAAATAATGAAATAAGATTTGTGAATTTTTGATGGAAAATAATAAAACTACTTTTTTTAATTGTATTTTTGGCTTACCTTCATATAGGTTTACTCAAATTTCAATATTAGACACTCGTTGGATGCGAAATTAAATTCCACATCCAATGAGTACCCCTTATGTATATTGTTGGAACAGGGTCCCCTAGCTACGTTTTTTATATATATTTTTTGTAGTAATTAGTCTAGCACAGGGGCTTTGGGGCAGGTCAAAGCCCCCAATGTATTGTAATGGGTCAAAGGGTAGACCTAGAGTCTGCAAACCATAGCTTGCGGACCACAGGATAGCGCAAACTATGATGATATAAATAGATAGATATTTTGAGTCTAAGGGTAAGAAAGATTGATGCTAAGTACGAACTATTGAGATTTTTTTGGTTAGTATTGGGTAAGGACTGCTGCTGGCTGTGTGCACGGAGATCCTCAATCCTTCTATGTGCGGACCCCGCTGGTTGTGTGCACAGGCTGTGACTTGGGTTTGTAACTGGGTTTTGGATGTTAATGAGCATGGAATTTGTTGAAGTATCTCCATGTTATCTGAACTAGTTGCGTACGTATGATTCTGTTATTTTTTTTATTACTGATGCGCACATGGATGCGAAGGTGTTGCTAAGATCTGTTTAATAATAGTAACTTTGTTTATGTTGCATGTTGTTTATACTATTAAGGGTTCGGTAATAAGCTTGTTTCTGTGCGAACCTGATAGATATCAACAAGATTTCCTTAATTACCCTCTTTCTCCCAAGGTGCGGAAACCTAGTTCCAGCACCCACCCATACTACTTAGAGTGAGACCTTGGCCTGCGAAAGTAGGTCATTGCCGAAAGGGCTAGTAGTATAGGGGTTTGTTGGAAAACCTTAAATATGAACCTGGGTTAGGACCCCTCAAGCCAACAAATGGTTCTGTTGCTGGGACCGGGAGAATTTTGAGAGAGAGATCGGGTAATGCCACGAGGCCGTTGGCGACCTGAGAAATTGGAGCTCGAAGACTAGTTTAAAAAACAGATTTAGGAATTTTCCATAAAAGAGAATCGCAGCACAAAGCTAACAGCTGAGAAGTGGAAGAGAAAATATATTTTCACAGACGTATACGAAATTTTCTTTGTAACTTTCGCGCACAAGCTACAGGAGTGGCTAGCAAGGCTAGTGTATTTCCAGATGTGTTGGAAAGACGATCAAGTTATGCAGTGGACTCCAAAATTGATTCAACAGTTGGAGAAGGCAGACAACACAATCACCCAGACTATAGATCATTGGGTGGATAGTGTGCTAGGAGGATTTGTAACATAATTTGCAGTCGATCAGTTTGTATCCTACTCTGAAGCGGAGCGAAGGTTCTTCAAAGGATTCTGAGGTAAGTTCTTGCAAACATCGCCGCTACTAATTAAAATATTACTGTGCGAAAAAGGAAGTTTGTGCAGCCACAATGAATGAATGACCTATGATAAGGGTGAGAGTACAACACGAAGTGTTAAGTACTACTGAGTCAACCAAGAAGGGGATATATCTGTCTACATCCCCTTAAGAGAGCCATCTGCGCACGCAGGAACTAGTCCTTCGGCTACACCATCGTCGAATCAGCATAAGGGCAAGAACTCCCCTACCCCTTCGCCACTACCGGAAGAAGATATGGCCACACACATAAAGCTGCCCACCTTCAAGGGTGTGGGAGATGAAGACATGGACTGATTTTTGTTCGTAGCGGAATCAGTATTGACTACGCAGGATGTTTCTAGCGATGTTGTAAAAAGGGTGCAACTATCCCTCCCCTTTGAAGGAAGGGCCTTGGATTGGTTCATGAGGTACATAGGCCAACATGTTTATCCATCGATACAAGAAATTAGGGATGCTTTAAAACAACAGTTTCAGAAACCTAAGTCCTACGCTCAACTGGTGGTTGAATTGAAAGACTTTAAATAGGGACCTACTGAGACGGTATGGGAGGTTGATCAGCGGCTAAAGAAGGTTATCGGGGATGGGGAATTTAAGTATGAGGATAAATAGCACAAGGAATGGTTCATTTCCATTCTATTATCTCACCTGCGCAGGCCTATGGGTTAGGAAGCGATTGATACACAAGAGAAAGCCTTGAGATTTCCATGAAGCTAGAAGTTGCGCCAAGAGATGATGCCTAGTTTGGGGTACAATAGATCTAGGGACAACTGGAAGCAATGCACCTCGAAATCTAGAATTTGTGAAAGGAGCGAGGAAAATAAGTTAGTCCAGATGTTTGGTGCATAAGATGTAGGGTGTCAGGCCACACCAAGGACCAGTTCCCTATGTTGGTAGACTACATGCAGGCTGGGGTGCCCAACCCATTGCACCCTAAAGAGGTTGCAGTACAAAGCGCCCCCACGTTATGGTGCGCTGAGTGCCGCATAGTTGGACTACATGAAACCAACCACTGTCGTCGTCTTGGTGCCTATGTCCCAGAGTTGAAGAAACAATGGTGTCGATTCTGCTCATCTGTGGGACATGACAATCAAAACTGTAGGACATATGACTTAATGATAGATCGAGGAAACCTATACAGAGTACAAGTTGACCCTTCATCACCAATATCCCCCTCAGGACGAGGAGGCTCTCCTTCCAGAGGCCCGGGGGGGTAGAGACAGAAGCGCAAGTTGGGGAAGAGGGCAATTGATTTTCTATAATTGTGGAGAAGTAGGGCACTTCGCAAGGGACTGTCCAAACACTGCACGAAAAATCTTGCAAATATTGCAGAAAATTGGATCATGTGATCGAAGATTGTCCGGTACTAATAGAAAAGATGCAGGAGAAACAACAGACACCAACACAGAATGTACAAAGGGTTAAGGAAGAACCACGTGATAAGGAACCCAATATTGATTTCATTACTCGTAGTGGCATGGCTACGGGAGGAGCTGAGGAAAAAGCTGCAGCTGAACCCCTCATCTGAAAATCCGCTATAAAAAAGGAAAACCTAGACCTCCAGAAGGAGAAAGAGACCTTCCTAGAGGTTCACAAAGACTTTACCAAAGATGAGGCATCTACCTCCAAAGCTCCAACAAACCTAAAAGCAAACGGAGAAGTTAAACCATTCCTACAGGCATGTATGAAGTTGCTACGCAACGAGAAGGCAGCATAAAATATTTACAAGCATAAGAAACACATTGGTAGAAAGCTATGCAGAAAAGACTGAACCCCCATTAGAAGTTAAATATGTCCACAAACTTTACAAGCATAAGAAATGCATTGGTCGAGAAATGTGGCTAACTACACAGATTAGCGATTATGAAATGGATCAGGTCATCCTGGATTTGGGATCCGATGTGAATGTCTTGTCCAAATAGACATGGCAGAGGATGGGAGAACCTAAGATGGAATGGTCTACTATACAGTTGTGCATGGCTAACCAATATAATATCATACCATTGGGAAGACTATCAAAATTATGCTAGATATCGTAGGGGTTAAGGTATACGCGGATTTTGAAGTAATCTAGATTGATGAGGATGCGGACCCCTATCCTGCACTCCTAGGAATAGACTGGGCTATAGACATGGGAGGCATTATCAACTTGAAGAAAAGGAGCATGTTTTTTAGAATAAGGGTACAAGAGTAATAGTCCCTCTAGACCCAGCAGAGGGAGAAGGGTATACAAAACCCGTGCATGAAGAAGATGACGTTGATCATATCTATAAACTAACCACCCAAGATGAGGATTGGATTAACCCTACAAATGATGGCATGTTGTGATGGGAGAAAGATAGTGAATGGCTCTCTGATTCCGACGGGGAGATAAAAAATTGGCAGAACTGGTTGCATGACGTATCTGCGCTACGGTGTCTTAGGATCACAAAGAATTTCCGGTGTATCTCTTCAGAGGTAAGGGGCCTGCCTTACTTTGAGGATTCTGGTAGTATGAGGGATTTCCTTAGAGCATTTGAATCAGAAGTCCCAAGGGAACGAAGAATGTGGGTGCGTAACCTAGCCATACGTGCGACCCCTACGCGGTGGTGGGAAACTCATAAGGGGACTTCTCAGGATTGGGAGGAATGTCGCAAGATGATGGTCCTACGATTTGAACCCCCGGTTCACCTACACATGGAGAATTTCCATGGCCAAGGGGACCCACGCAAGCACTTGTCCACATGGATGGAGGTGTGGTGCGAAAGGACCAGCGACGAATAGGTCCACCTGTTCATTCATGCCTTGGGACAATTCCCCACCACATGGTATTTGGATGCAGAGCTAGATCAGTGCACTCGCCACTGGGATACCATGAGGGACGATTTTGTGGGGACGTTCAGGTTGATACACGGAACTAAGGAATTAGAAGAAGCCCTGCAAGACATAGATGCCCTAGTATTTGATGAATCATGCCCTCGTGTGGAGTATGGGAAACCAACTTGGGATACGTAGATGCAGGATATTGCTAACTATCGCAATCTATCAATGGAGGAATGTGATGAAGACCCGCAAAATATCACTATCCCAGAATCGTAGGGTGTACGAACAATTGTTGGACCCCCACTGCAAACCGCCGATGTGACCAAGCCACTTAAGCTAAGGGAAGTCAACATTGGAACATAAGAACAACCTAAGATAGCTAGAATTGGGGATTACTGGGATGATGATACCATCGAGAAAGTCGTGGAACTTCTCATATAGTACCAGGATCTGTTTCCTACAAAATTTTCAGAACTCAAAGGTATTATAGGGGACCTGGAGGTCATGCAAATAACTTTAAAACTAGATGCATGCCCTATCAAGAAGCTCCAGGAAAAGATGCAAACCCCACGACCGCTATGACTTGGGATGATTCATAAGATTGTGTTGGGGGGCTGTTGAAACAGGGTCCCCTAGCTACTTTATATATATATATTTTTTGTAGTAATTAGTCTAGCGCAGGGGCTTTGGGGCGGGTCAAAGCCCCCAATGTATTGTAATGGGTCAAAGGGTAGACCTAGAGTCTACAAAACACGGTTTGCAGACCACAAGATAGTGCAGACTATGATGATATAAATAGATAGATAGTTTGAGTCTAAGGGTAATAAATATTGATGCTAAGTACGAACTATTGAGATCTATTTTGGGTAGTATTGGGTAAGGACTCCTGCTGGTTGTGTGCGCGGAGATCCTCAATCCTACTGTGTGCGGACCCCGCTGGCTGTGTGTGTGGGTTGTGACTTGGGTTTGTAACTGGGTTTTGGATGTTAATGAACGAGGAAATTGTTGAAGTATCTCCATGTTATCTGAACTAGTTGCGTACCTCAGATTGTGTTATTTTGTGATTGCTAATGCGCACGTGGATGTGAAGGTGATGCTAAGATCTACTTAATAATAGTTACTTTTTTTATGCTACATGTTTTTTATACTGTTAAGGGCTTAGCAATAATCTTGTTTCTGTGCAAACCTGATAGATCTCAACAAGACTTCCTTAATTACCCGCTTTCTCCCATAGTGCGGAAACTTGGTTCCATCACCCACCCATACTACTTCGGGTGAGACCTTGGCCTGCAAAAGTAGGTCATTGCCGAAAGGGCCAGTAGTATAAGGGTTTGTTGGAAAATCTTAAATCTGAACCTGGGTCAGGACCCCTCAATCCAACATATACTTTTGATAAGACCCACATTGATAAAAATTGAAGATACATAAAAGAAAATGTGTTCAACATGATTTTTTAATGTATCTGTAATTTTTAACAATGTGGGTCTTCTCAAAAGTATGCACAATGGGTACTCATTGGATGTGGAATTTAATTTTGAATCCAACGAGTGTCTACACTTGAAATTTGAGTTTACCTGTAAGGAGATAACCCAAAAATACAATAAAAAAAATTAGTTTTTCTTCTTTTCCATCCAAAATATTTACATGTACCTCTTTTTAAATTTAAAGAATTTTGATTGGTTTACATATTATGACATGTAAATTACATGAAAATTTCATGGGCTCTTTTAGGCTGAATTTCCTATAATGAGGGTTCTCCATTGCAGTTCATTGTAGACAACGGGAGCCAAAATAACCTCATTTCAGCAGAGTTTGTGAAGTGGCTGGGCCTACCGACCACAACACACCCACAACCGTACACCATTGGGTGGTTTTACCAAGGACAAGATCACTACGTCAGACAGCAATGTCGCCTTCCCTGGAGCATCAAGCCCTTCACATATGAGGTTTTGTGTGATGTTGCTCCTCTTGAATTTTGTGATGTATTATTAGGCCAACCATACTTGTGGAAGTAGCATTCTATGTATGAGTCTAGGCCTCGCACTATTATTATCACTTTGGTAAATAATTTGTACATGATTTCGAAGGTAACACCGCCTACCTCCATCTATTTGATCACTGCGAAGTAATGCAGTAAGATCATTTCCCACGCCAAGAAATTTGTTTTCCTTATGATTCGCCCTCAAAGAAGAAGATTATAGCCACAACCTCCAAACAAGGCTCCCCCACGTGGTAGCAGTAGATGGACAAGGTCATGGAAGAGTACAGGGATATCTTCACCTCCCCACAGGGGTACCTCTACATGGTCAGGTCAAGCACTCCATCGATTTGACCCCAGGCGCATCGCTACCCAATGGATTGATCTATCATTTCTTTGTTCTAGAGAATGATGAAATCAAGAGGAAGATTTGGGAGTTATTTCATAAAGGTCACATCAGGAAAATTTCATCACCCTGTGGGAGCTCGATCGTGTTGGTACAGAAGAAGGATGGTACCTGGAGACTTTGTATTGACTATCGAGTCTTGAACAAGATCACTGTCCAGAATCTAATCCCACAGATTGATGACCTTCTGTACTATCTCAAGGGAGCCAAATATTTTAGAAATATTGACTTGAATTCGAACTATAACCAAGTACTAATCAAACCCTCTGACGTGTGGAAGACTACCTTCAAATCCAAGGAGGGCCTTTTCAAATGGTTGGTCATGCCTTTCAGTTTGACGAATTCCCCCGCAACCTTCATGGAAATGATGGATGATATCTTGTGACCCTTCAAAAACTCATTCATGGTGGTGTATTTGGATGACATCCTGATCTTCAAGTAGATTTGGGAAGAGAACCTCCACCATATTCAATAAGTGCTCCAAACCCTGCGACAACACAAGTTGTGTACCAATCTCGATAAATTCACTTTTGGTATGACCTAGGTTTAATATCTAAGGTACATTATTTATGAGTGGGGTGTGCATGTGTACCGAACCAAGATACAAATAATTCAGGATTGGCTAGCCCCAACCACTCTAACAAAGCTCTGCAACTTTCTAAGTATGGAAAAATTCTACTGTAGGTTCATGTTGGGATTTTCTCATATCACTTGGCCTTTGATTCAAGCCACTAAGGGAGGAGTGGAAGTAAATTTATTTTGGTATAAATCCCAACAGAAGGAATTTTCTGAGTTGAATCATCACCTCTACTCTACACCAGTTCTCACATTACCATACCTACAACAACCATTTCAGATTGAGACATATGCCTCTGACAATGCGATTGGTTCTGTTCTTCCTTAGCAGGGGAATCCAGTGCCATATCATAGTGAGACGCTTTCCGAAATAGTCCAAAAGTATCCCACCTATGACAAAGAGATGTATTCCATTGTGTAGGCTAGTCGATAATGGAAAAATTACATTCTGGGGAAGGAAATGGTCATCCACGCAGACCACCGACCCTTACAGTTCATACAGACACAAGGTAAGTTGTAGAATGATCGTCATCAGAAATGGTCCACATACCTGCAAAAATTCCATTTGAACATTAAGTAGAAGAAGGGAAGCACTAATAATGTTGCAAACTGCCTCAGATGATCGTCGATCATGGCGCTAACCACTGTGCTCGACTCTTATGGGAACGAGGCTTTGGGCTGGTAGACCCTTTATAAGAGCGATCTAGAATTTAGCAACACATACCAGACACTCCTGGAAGGCAAGAAAGTTCCAAATTATCATCTCCAGGATGAAATTTTATGCCACCTTGTGCACCTCTGTGTTCCTTCAAGCAAGCATGCCAAGATGATTTGGAAGGCACACTGTAGTTGGATCGCTGGACATTTCAGGGTAGAGAAAGCAGTGGTAGTACTGCAGAAGTATTTTAATTATCCAAACCTTCGATAGTATGTTGGGAAGTGCATAAGATCATGCACTACCTATGCCATTTCCAAACTGAACATCAAGAAGTGAGGCCTATAGACTCCTTTTCTTCCTCGTAGTCGACCTGCAGAATCCATCTCCATGAATTACATGTCGGGCCTTCCTTATACTAAGCATGGAAATGACTATGTTTTCATGGTCATTGACAGATTCTCTAAGATGGCCATTTTGGTGGCCTGCAAGAAGAGTATCACAACAGAAGCCACTGTTAAGCTCTTCTTTGAACTGGTGTGGGTACACTTTGGGATCCCATAGTCCATTATCTTATATCAAGGCAGGAGGTTCCTAAGTACATTTTCGTCAAGTCTCTGGTCGATGTTGGATACCAAGCTCACTAAGTCCATGACTTTCCACCTCCAAACTAATGGCCAAACAGAGGTTGTCAATAGGATGATTGTACACATTCTGTGCATGTACAACTTGAAGCATCCATGCACATGCCATGAAATCCTCCCCTATGTATAGCATAGCTATGACAGATATCTCCATAGCTCAACTAGCCACAACCAATTTCAGGTGGGGTTGGATTGTATCCACTCTATCCCATTGATGTGGTCATACCATTTGCAACTACTTAGGTAGATTCGTCTCATGTCTAGTCCAAAGCTAACATGGCTAACAGCTTCATTGAGCACATTCTGCACATCCACTAGTAGTTCCATGACATATTAGACAGATTCAATTCTAAGTACAAGCAACGAAATTATCAACATCGGGTGCCACACAAGTTCTAGGTGGGCGATAAAGTTTGACTACATTTGCAGAAACAACACCATCGTTGGGTGCCACCGCAAGCTTCACCCACTCTGATATGGGTCATGCACCATCACCAAGGCTATAGGGGACAATGCCTTCAAGCTCAACATTCTGTCACTCTTTGTTCTGCACCCAATTTTCATTGTGGACCACCTTCGTCCATTCTTTCCACCATTACTGGACACATCTTACATTGCAGAACAACTCACACCAACGGAGTTAAATCTAGACTACATGGAACATGCCACAACTGATTGAATCATGGACATGCTGTTGGGTGTGGAGCCTGATTATCTTGTTTACTTTGTATCACAGCATTGGACCCCTGTACCTTAAAAGGGGCAGCAACGCCGCTTGTAATTAATCGCTGTCGTGGGGGGTCCAGGGGGGGCAGCAACGCTTTTCAGAGTCCCCCCCTGGTGGGGGGTTTCGGGGGCAACGCCCCCGAAGCTAAAAATAGATGTAAAATTGCCTTGTAAAAGTATAGTAATTTCTAGTCAATCTGGGTCGTTCATAGGCGGATGATCTGACGGTAAAAGTTATGTTTAGATTAGGGTTTTTTGCCCTAGAAGGAAACCCCTCGCTTTTATGAGGGTATTGTATTGCGGCTGTATATTGTGTGTGTATTCTCGAAGAGAGAAACAGAGAGGGAGACTGTGAGAGAGAACAGAGGATATTACAGCGGATTTGTTGTAGGTTTTGTCTCTTCATTTTGCTGGATAATAGAAAGAAAGGACTGGCTGTTCGGGGTGGATGTAGCCCAAACTGGGTGAACCACGTATATTAGTGTCTCTCTGGTTTTATGTGTTTTGTGTCCTTGTATTTTCTGCATATTTTATGTGTTGCATTTCTCTATAATATTTAATTTTCTAACAAGTGGTATCAGAGCCGAAGGTCTATTTGGCTGATAAACTCACAGGAAAGAAGGGTTCCTGGTTCGAGTGGGAGCAATGGCGGAAGATGGTAAATTTAGGGTCGAGAAATTTAATGGCAAAAACTTCCCGTTGTGGAAGATGCAGATGGAAGATTATCTGTATCAAAAAGATCTGTGCCTACCATTGAGCGGAAAAACAAAGAAGCCGGTGGCCATGATAGATGTGGAATGGAACATTCTTGATAGAAAGGCACTCGGAACAGTATGGTTGTGCCTTACGGCATCAGTCGCCTTCAATATTTCGAAGGAAACAACAACAAAGGGTTTGATGCAGACGTTGGCGAAACTATATGAAAAACCCTCAGCCTCAAACAAGGTATTTCTTATGAAAATATTATTTAATATGAAGATGTCGGAAGGTGGATCTGTTGCAGACCATTTAAATGATTTTAATACAGTTACCAGTCAGTTAAGTTCTGTAGGGGTAAACTTTGATGATAAAGTTAGGGCTCTTTTATTTCTATGCTCATTGCTAGAAAGCTAGAATGGTTTAGTTATGGCCATTAGTAACTCTGTCTCTGGATCTAGTACTTTAAAGTTTGATGATGTTGTCGGTGCTATCCTTAGTGAGGAAATGTGACGGAAAAGCTTTGGTGAGACATCGGGTAATTCTTTGAGTGCAGAGTCTAGGGGAAGAAGAATGGAAAGAGGAAAGAGCTCGGGTTATCGTAGTAAATCAAGGAAAGGCATATCCAAGTCCAGATCGGGGATAGTGTGCTGGAAATGTGGAAAGAGAGGACACCTAAAGAAATATTGTAGATCTTGGAAGGGAAAAGAAGGAGATGCACAGCAAGAAAACAATCATGAAGAAAATGTGACAGGTGATGTGTTACAAGATGCTTTGATTTTTTCTTTCGAAAATGTTACTAATTCTTGGGTTGTAGATTCAGGGGCTTCATTCCATGCCACACCTGATAAGAAATATTTTCATGACTATGTTCAAGGAGATTTTGGACAAGTTCATTTGGGTGATGATAAACTCTGTAAAATTTTTGAAATGGGTAAGGTTCTTGTAAAACAGTAGAATGGAAACCAATGGCTATTAAAGGAGGTAAGGCATGTTCCAGATCTGAAGAAAAATCTAATTTCAACAGGGCAGTTAGGAAGTGAAGGTTATGTGACAACTTTCATGGATAAAACTTAGAAGGTCACCAAAGGAGCCCTGGTAATAGAAAAAGGCAAAAAGGTTGGTACATTGTATTTATGCAATGGTATTTCTAACTCTATTAATGCTTTAACTTCCAAAGGAACAGATGCACCATTATGGCATCATAGGCTCGGACACATGAGTGAGAAGGGGATGAAGATTCTTCACTCAAGAAATTTGTTGCCAAGTTTGAAGAATGTTGATTTGGATTTCTGTGAAAATTGCATTTATGGAAAACAAAAAAGAGTCAGATTTCTCAGACTTGGGAAAGAAAAGAAGAGCGAAAAATTGGAGCTTGTGCATACAGATGTATGGGGACCTGCTCAGGTATCATCTCTCGGTGGCTCTCACTATTATGTTACGTTTATTGATGATGCAACTAGAAAAACTTGGATTTATTATATTCAAAATAAATCTGATGTATTTGATACTTTCAAGAAATGAAAAGATTTGTTTGAGATTGAGACAGGAAAGAAGTTGAAGTGTCTCAGATCAGATAATGGAGGTGAATATTGTAGCAAAGAGTTTGATAGGTACTGTTCAGAGCATGGAATTCGTAGAGAGAAGACAGTTCCAAGAACACCACAAGAAAATGGTGTGTCAGAAAGGATGAACAAAACAATCATGGAGCGTGCAAGGTGCATGATATTGCATGCAGGATTTCCTTTACAATTTTGGGCAGATGCTGTAGATACTGTTGTTTATCTAATAAACAGAGGGCCTTCTAGTTCCTTGGATGGTGGTATTCCAGAGAAATCATGGACAGGTAAAAAGGTAAACTACTCTTTTTTAAAGCCTTTTGGTTGTGAGGCCTTTGTCCATATTAATAAAGAAAATAGAACAAAGCTTGAGGCAAAATCAAAGAAATGTACCTTTATTGGAAATGGTGTTAATGATTTTGGTTATCGCTTATATGATTATGAAAATCACAAAATCATTAGGAGCAGAGATGTAATATTCAATGAAAAGGTCTTGTATAAGAATCAGTTGTAGGAAAAGAAACAGGAAAAATAAAGTAAGGAATACACAATTCTTGATGAGATAACTGAAAAAGTAAAGGTGCCTGAAAATAATAATAATCAACAACCACAGTAGCAGCAACCACCACAACAACAACAAGCACCTCAAACACCTGAAAGTGGTGTTAGAATATCTACCAGGATAAGTAGACCCCCTGAACGATACTCTCCTTCATTATATTATTTATTTTTGACTAATTCTAGTGAACCCGAATGTTATGAAGAAGCAATGCAGGTTGAAAGCAGGAAGAAGTGGGAGCTAGCCATGGATGAAGAGATGGACTCCTTAATGCATAACCAGACTTGGGACTTAGTCAGGTTGCCTACAGGTAAAACTACATTGCAGAATAAATGGGTTTACAGGTTGAAGGAAGAAGATGGAGGAAAACAGAGGTACAAAGCTAGACTTGTGGTGAAGGGGTTTGCACAGAAGAAAGGCATTGATTTTGATGAAATATTTTCTCCTGTTGTTAAAATGAATTCAATCAGAACTATTTTAAGTCTTGTAGCAGCGGAAGATTTACATCTTGAACAGTTAGATGTAAAGACATCATTTCTCCATGGAGATTTGGAGGAAGAGATATACATGCAGCAACCAGAAGGATATGAGGTAAAAGGGAAAGAAAAATTGGTGTGTAGGTTAAAGAAGAGCTTGTATGGCTTAAAACAAGCTCCAAGGCAGTGGTATCTAAAATTTGACAAGTTTATGTCTGAACAAGGTTATACTAGATGTCACTCTGATCATTATGTTTATCTAAAAAGGAAAAATGATGGCAGCTATATTATATTGTTATTGTATGTAGATGAAATGCTTGTTGCAGGATCTAACATGCAGGAAATAAATGTGCTCAAAAGAAAATTGGAAAATTCATTTGCAATGAAGGATTTGGGAGCTGCAAAACAAATCCTTGGTATGAGGATAACTAGAGATAGGAAAAATCGCAAATTAACACTGTCTCAGAATGAGTACATAGAAAAGGTGTTGAAAAGATTTAATATGCAGAATGAAAAACCAGTTAGTACACCTTTTGCTAGCCATTTCAAACTTAGTAAGGAGATGTGCCCCAAGACCCAAAAAGAAATGGACTATATGTCTAAAGTTCCATATGCATCAACAGTTGGAAGCTTAATGTATGCAATGGTTTGCACAAGGCCTGACATTGCAGTTGCAGTGGGAGTTGTAAGCACGTACATGAATAATCCAGGAAAAGAACATTGAATGGCAGTAAAATGGATTCTCAGATATTTGAGAGGTACCACAAATCAAGAATTATGATTTGGTGGTTCAAACATTGCTCTACAGGGATATGTTGATGCAGATATGGTAGGTGACAGAGATAACAGGAGGAGCACTACAGGATATGTATTTACTGTAGATGGAACAGCTGTCAGTTGGGTTTCAAAAATCCAAAGTGTTGTTGCACTTTCAACAACAGAAGCCGAGTATGTTGCTGCTACAGAGGCTAGTAAAGAAATAATTTGCTTACAAAAGTTTATGGATGAATTGGGTAAGAAGCATGATATGGGCACGTTATACAGTGATAGCCAAAGTTCCATTCATCTTGCAAAGAACTCATCATTTCATTCCAGGACTAAACACATACATCTCAAGTACCATTTCATACGGTCAGTATTGGAAGATGGAGAGTTGAAGCTGGAAAAGATACACACTAGCCAAAATCCTGTAGATATGCTAACAAAAGTTGTAACTAGGGAGAAACTGAGAATGTGCTTAGTTTCAATTGGTCTTCAAGGATGACGATGAAGATGAGGAATAGCCAGGTCCAAAGAGGAGTCATTGTCCAGCAAATGAAGTAGCGGTGGAGTTGCTACAATCAGTCTTCAAGTGGGAGATTGTTGGGTGTGGAGCCTGATCATTTTGTTTACTTTGTATCACAGCATTGGACGCCTGTACCTTAAAAGGGGCGGCAATTCCACCCGTAATTAATCGCTGTCATGGGGGGTCCATGGGGGGCGGCAACGCTTTTCGGAGCCCCCCCTGGTAGGGGGTTTCGGGGGCAGTGCCCCCGAAGCTAAAAATAGATTTAAAATTGCCTTGTAAAAGTATAGTAATTTCTAGTCAGTCTGGGCCATTCATAGGCGGATGATCTGATGGTAGAAGTTATGTTTAGATTAGGGTTTTTTCCCTAGAAGGAAACCCCTTGCTTTTATGAGGGTATTGTATTGCGGCTGTGTATTGTGTGTGTATTCTCAAAGCGAGAAATAGAGAGGGAGACTGTGAGAGAGAACAGAGGATATTACAACGGATCTGCTGTAGGTTTTTTCTCTTCATTTTGCTGGATAATAGAAAGGAATAACATGCTGTTCGGGGTGGACGTAGCCCAAACCGGGTGAACCACGTATATCTATGTCTCTCTGGTTTTATGTGTTTTGTGTGCTTCTATTTTCCACATATTTTATGTGTTTTATTGCTCTATAATATTTAATTTTCTAACACATGCAGATCAAGAACACTCACCAATAGAGGATCCAATTGTATTGAGTTGTCAAATCGGGCCAACTCCTTCACTATGGCAAGTGGTTCACCAGGGACCAGGTTCAACAGAAATTTCATCACCTCATGGAGGCTATGCACGCAATGGGGACCATTGCTTCCTAAGGAGGGAGGACTGATCCAGGTGGATATTTGTGGCCACCCGCCTATTCCACCTAGACTTATAGACGATTTTATCAGTTTCCTTGTTTATAGCAGCAATTACTATTTTTAGCATTTTTTTGGGTCTTGAACTTCCGGAGCTATTTTGACCCCCTAAGCAGTGTTTTTTTAGGTTTGCAGAAAGCCCATTTCCATAAGTAGGGGCCCACGGAAAATCCTATATTACTCAGAGAGATATTTCCAACTAGGCATCATATGCACCAAAAAGAGATAATATGACCAAGTTACGACCCCGGGAAGTTGGCTTCCCAACTAACCCCAACGAGGCCCACAAACTCTTGGCATTCCATCTCCTAGGGTTAGGGTTTTTTTTTGGGGGGAAATTTTATCTTTATGTTCAATAATAAAAAGTCCCTTGAGCCTCATTGTAACTCAGCTCATGTACCCGCCACATCTCTTTTTAGAGATAAGCTACCATCGCCAGAGCTAGTTTTTTTTCGTTATGTCTGTAAGCATATTTCAGTTCTTTGATATTAATGAAATGAAGTGTTATTTCTATTGTATCTTTGTATTTATGGTTATATCTGTAATTTGTTGCGTTATTTTTAAGTTTGGATCAGTTGAAGAGAAAAAACACTGTCTAAGTTGAATGATGTCATTCTCCAACATTTCTTGAACCATACATTCAATATCACTCTTTTATGCATATGCATACATATAAGGCCTAATGTTAGGTGAAAAAATTCTAGGTTGAAATGAATGGCATGGTAATGATCATGAATAGGTCTAATACCTTTAGACATATTTGTAAATACCTTGGAATTTTTTTGATGGATTTTTGGAGATCTCTTCGGGTGGAGGATAAGATGTTTGAACATATAATGGACACAAATTTTCAATTACACCATGGTGTCCATTTTTTGCAATTTTGTCTTGATATTAGAACTTATCACTTTAGAGAGTTTCCCTTGGATACTTCTAAAACTAATTTCCTTTCTTTTAAGGAAAATATCATGCAAAAGTTTTGAATTAAGGGTCGTTATTCTCAATGATTGAAAACATTGGACCCCTAATACACTAGTAGGACCATTGATTTAGATTGTAATCATGAAACTATCCAATAAATATTCCCCCATATTCAACTTAATAATATGGGACTTCATTGAACAATTTATGGGAGTTCCATATACAACCATTACTTGGAATTCTAGTGTTAGATATACAAAGTAGTTAAGAAGTTTTACCAATTTATAATTGGAAAATTTATGGGTACTACCTGAATCAATCAAAATTGTCATCTTTTTCTTCTGGATATATCCTTCTATCTTGAGGGTTTGTGGATTACTACGTCATTCAATCAACATTGTTTCCTTATACTTTTTGATATATCTTTCTATATTGAGGGTCTGTGGAGTACTAATGTTATCAATGCATGAAAAGATATTGTTGGAAAGTCTCTTGTAGCTTTAGATCTTATGAAGTTAAGATTATTGATCTTCTTCATCTTCATAATCTATGTCGAATACTTTATTCTCACCACATTTATTACCCTTATTTTACTTTCTATCATAGATAAAGCATAGTCCCTTTGCTCTTTTTTCATCCATTTGTTGATGTGTCAACATTGCTTATTTGGGAGAGGGAGCATGATCTTCTTTATGGTTATTAGAGACCAATTTTCTAGTAGCCATATTTTTACTTTCAAAATTCCTTTCTATACTACAAGCATGCTCTAAATATTTAGGTTAAAAAAGTTACATCTCATGTTAGATTATTTCCTTTAAAGTTCTCAGAAAGAAGTCTAACAAATTATCCTCTGAAATGTTGTTTACCCTAAGACTCAAAATTTGAAATTGTTAAATGTTTTTTGTAATTGAACCTATTTCCATAAGATTTACCAATGGACTTAAAAATGTATTTCTCTTAATATCCCCATAATGTGTTGTCAATCCTTCCATAGAAACATATCAATATACGACATAATCATTTTTTCTTTCACAAATACAATGATGCTATACGAATTAATATTGTTTTAAATACACGGATGTCATATTTACATTTTGTAAGGTTGTCACTTGGTATAGATAAAAGTATTTCTACATATGTAATATCCATGTCATAATATTTTTACCATGAAACTTACTCATATTGATAGTTTGAATGTATTAGTTCTTTGGTGTTGACTTAAAGCCTTGATGATGTGGATCTTCAATTGAAGAGTCATGATATGGTTTTATGTTTAAATGTTTGTAATCCCCAATTTTGATAAAATACACTCTATATGTGATTGAGTTTGAACACCATGCTTCTCTTTATATTCATGATTTCGTTGGATCTCCATAACCCTTTTAGGGAGATCCTGTAATAACATGGTTTGTATTTTTTAAATTTATTCCTTATTTTTAGTCATGGATTTTTGTATTTCCTCATTTTTTTACTCATGAAATTTTATATTTTTGCCTTGACATTTTTCACTTCTTCCTTGATTTTTGTGATCCTTAGTATCATATGTGAAAATTGATCTTCCAACTTAAATACTCGATGTTCGACATCTTCTATTTCTTTATAAGTCATGGATGAGACTTCTAGAGGTTTAAGTTATAAAGTAACTTTCGAAGCACATAAAAGAGCCATGTGACTAAATAATAATGCTATTTTTTTCCCTTTATCGCAAATTTTGAATCACTAAAGTTGAAATTCTAATTAAAATTTATGTGAATTCTAATTTATGTATCTTTCAAAAACCAAATTTGTAAATTATCTAGATTGATGACCTTTTTACTAATATATCTCTAGAATTTGAGGCCTAAAAATAAAAATTCATCCCACATTAATATGATATATCTTTTCAGCAATTTCGTAGGTCAGATCCAAATGTGATGTGTCGAGTGAAAATTATGGTAGTTTTCCCAAAACTTGTTTATTTTTGGTCTCTTCTCAAGAGCAAACGTGTATAGCATGTCGTGTGTCCAACTCTTCATCTCTGATTCTGAAATTTTTATCTAAGGTGCTTTAGTATGTTGCCTCAAGTCTTTCAAAATTTCAGAGTTTGAAATGTCCTGGAAAAAAGGCTATAATGAAAATATCATGGTCACTCATTTGAAACTAATTTGAGGACCATTCCCAAACCTAACTTCCATAGGCTATATCTCTAAATTTATAATGAACCAAAAAATAAAATTCTTACCAAGTGTACCTTGAGATGTTTTCTCAATATGTTTAAAATTTCATGGCCTGAATCTTCCAAGAAAATTAATTATATAAAATATTACAATATCATTTTTTTGAAATTGATTGAAGGACCATTCATAAACCCTAACTTTCAGAAGTCATATCTCCAAAAGTATAGAGAACTAAATCCAAGAGTTTTACCAGGTGACATTGGTGAATTGATTTGCTTAAAAATTTCATAATCTATAACATCCACAAAAAAACAAAAAACAAGAAACAAAAATTTACAGTGAAAATTTTTAGATGACTCGTTCAAATAAAAAAAAAACAAGAATAATAGCTCTGATATTTGAAGCTTATACCTTAAAAATGATCAGAAACCAATCCTTACTATCCACTTTGAGGGGGAAACCCCCTTCTAAAATAAATACAATGTGATTTTATGATCCTAAAGTAAGTAAGTATATATATAGATATATATATATACTTACTTACTTTAGGATCATAAAATCACATTGTATTTATTTTAGAAGGAGGTTTCCCCCTAAAAGTGGATAGTAAGGTTCTAGCCAATATAACAATATAAAAATGGAAATGTAATACCCAATATCTAAGACTTAATAAGGGGGTTTTAAGGTTTATGGGATTTAGCTCAAAATTCATGGAATGTCCACTTGTAAAATAAAAAATAAATAAATTTGAAATAATAATACATTAGAATACTAACATTTAAGAACAATAAAGAGAAAAATATTTACAAATACAATTTACATATTTTTAACGATAATAATGATTTCATTCACCAAGGCCAATTATTTTATTTATAATTGAAACATGATTAATTCAAACTTTATATTAAAATTTAAAACATCCTAGAGTTCTTGTCCATGGTAAAACACAAAGAAAAGGGACAATAAATTTCTTTCTTCACCTCTTGTCGTGCAGAAAATTCCAAAGTTCTTTCAAATAGTAAATGGTAGAGAAAAGGGATTGTGAATGTCTTTCTACAATTTCCATAATCATATAACAAGGGATTGTGAAATTCTTTATATAATTTCCATGATCATATAGTATCTCCTAGCTTGGAAATTATATCTGTGATACCTACTATTGGGTTAGAAGTTATTTAACTCCTCTTACAATGCAACATCATAGAGTTCTTGTCCATGGTAAAACACAAAGAGAAGGGAAGAATATTAGTATTAGGAGAGAATATTGTAGTAGTGCATGGAGGAGAAGATTGTTGCGGTAACACTATGTGTGTGTGTGTCAATATACTTGCCTACTACACATTTTAGCAAACCACTACTGCTACTGGAATAAAAATTAGGTACGGGGGAAAGTTTGTTGGGCACCATTTAACTGTGGTGATCCCTACTTGGTGATGGTAAATATTAGGAAGTTCTTTCTTCTCTCAAGTACCCATTAGTATAGTGTTTGTGTTGTATTATTTATTGACTGGTTGGCGGAGCTTTTGGTGGAGCTTTTCAATGTAAGACATGTGAAATTTTGGGTTTTAATGTATCCCGACTACTGGTCATTTCTCTCCTCAGAGGCCCTTTAAATTATGGTGGCCGGCTCATTCGATCTTGGTCTAATCAGACACTAGTACCTAGGGGTATCAGATCCGGCTTTTCCTTATCTTGGCAGTTTCTATTCCTAGTTTCTAGTCATTTTTGGACCTTGGATGACAATGGGGTGCATTAACTGGGTTGGTGGTAGGTGGGATATTACCACTTCTAGATCTTCTCATTTTCTGTGATGAAATTCATGCTTGGTGGAATATTTGTGATTTTTCTTGGCCTCTTAAATGATCCATTATTGTACTGCACTTTCAGATTTTTGATTATTCCATGCTCTGTCCTAGGTTGGTATTTTCTGTATTTAGCAACATTATTTTTTCTTTTTATGTTAGAATCGCATTGAATTCCACATTTGGATCTCCAGATGGCAGTGTACTTTTCCGTATTATCGAGGTGTTCTCTCTTGGGGTTGGTCCTTTTCAGATTCCTAAGATCTGGGAATTTATGTTCTCTCAGGCTGGATTGCAAGTGGATTGATTATTCTCTGACATCTCTCGGACATGTCTTGGGATGTCAAATGGTGGGAGCTAAGCTGGAATAGGGATAGTTTATGGTGCCACCCTAGATGTTGATGTATCACTTCACGAGGCATTTATCCGGGTCACCTTGGTGGCTGAACAGGCCTATTCACTCCATTTTGGGGTCATTCCGCCAGAGTGTCGGGCAACAGACCTTCCCCCTGGCAACAGGCAGGTACCACTTGTGGATCATACAGTCTCAGTGAGCCATGTGGGCTCACTTCATACTCAGTCGTGGTGCATGGTTCATCGGAATAAACCTATTCGGGGTTCGGGGGAGTCGCATTTATTTAGTTTCGGTCACGACATCCTTTGGGACCATGTATCTAGTCTTCAAAATATGGCACTGGTGGGGTGTTGTCACTGTGTAGACTTTCATGGTATTGATATGGAGGAATGGGTAGATTCACAGTGGACACCATTTTTGGGATATACTCCGAAATTTAGTCATCTTCTGAACAACTGGTATTCATTCCACTTCCTTCACCATGAGGACGTGGAGAAAATATGAGTGTGTCCATGGTTTTGAGGACGTGGTTTTCTGTAGTTGTGTAACTGGTATGTCGGATTTAATCTGATCCTGGACACTCCTCGAAATTTTCCGGTGTGGATGAAGCTCTTAGGTTTACCGATGGAATTCTAGACCTAAGAAGCTGTGATGGTGATTGGGCATATTGAGGGTCGATTCGCATACATGGACCCTCGCATAATCAATTCTAGTGATAAGAGGGTGGACTAGATTTTGGTTGAAATAAATTATGTGGGGAGTCTTCCTGAAGATATCATACTGGAATGGGATCAGAGGCACATCAGTCAGCGGATTTATTATTGGGGCATTCCATTGAGTTTCCTCCTGTGTCATCATACGACGCATCTTTTGGAGAAATTCCCTCGTCGCCTCTAACAGCGATCGAGGTCGACTGGTTTGGACCGTGCTCCTTTTGATGGCCCTCCATTGACATATGATTCAGGTACTTTCATATCCTCTGAAGACTGTTTCTTACAATATCATGCTCCTCCCCGTGTTCATCCAATCTCTCCAACTGCTGCTGAAAATTCTCTATCTTCAGGTGTTTTTCCTACCCCTCCTAACCATGATTTGGTCACGACCTTTCCATTCTCCCCCCACATCTCGCTGGGGCTTCCCCTGTTCACCCATATTCCTCAGCCATTCCATTTTTTCTCTCGCTTCCTGCCACCCTTTCTATTTTACCACCGGCTTACCGTGTCGATCTTCCCACTGAATTCCCTACCCCCTCTTCCACCAACATTTCTCGTCTTTCCCCCCATCATTCACCTGGGACGGTACATTACATTTCATCTCCAAATAACTCGGTTGATAGCAATGTCGAATTCCTTATCCACAAGTCTACGCTAGGCATATCTTCTCTCACTATTCATACTGGTCAAGGTCATCCATCCAATCCCATCATCAGCCCTTATTCCACTCGAAATGTTACCACCACTCGAGGGGGTGGTCAACTGCAACATCGGGGGAAACACTTGGGTAATAACCTTTGCGATGACTTCACCGGTCTACTTGATATTCCCATTTTTTATTCCACTACTTCTGGGGGCCTTGGAGCATTTTTCCCCACGTCCTCCCATCCAAATGACCATCTTATCTCTAAATCTTCATGGGTTGGGGGACTTACCCAAAAAATTGTCCCTTCGTAGTTTAATTTCCTCCTTTTGTCCCTTTCTTATCTCATCTAGGAACCAATGACTACTGCGACAAGGTCTATTGCTTATTTTCACTCTTTCCTATCGTCTTATTTTTTTGTGGCTGTGGACTCGGTGGGCCTTTTGGGTGGTATGGTGGCGCTATGTGACCCCTCATGGGCTCATTTTTGTGCATATGGATTCTTTGCAGGTATTTTACTTTCAAGCTATTTTCAGGGTATGGCGACCCATGTCCACATCTAGAATATTCATGCTCCCTATGATAATAGAATACAGTTCTGGGACCGCATTCGAGACTCGGGTATTTTGGGGATTGGATCCCTCATCATTGGTGGGGACTTCAACATGACTTTTCACTATTCTAATATGTGGGGCTTGGCTTGCCGTTCAGACCCCTTGTCCTGCTGGCTCCAGTATATATTTGAAGAAAATAATCTAGTAGATATTGTGCAATCTCCATTAGCCCCGACTTGGCGTAATGACATAGGAGATGACCAATACATTGGGAAATATTTGGATCATTTTATGATCCATGAGAACCTCTGTGAAAGTTCCCAAAATATGTGCTCCATGGTGGAAATATCTCTCATATCGGATCATTTCCCGATATTATTGTTGTGGAGGATGGAAGCAGTAAAAAATGGTTTACACTTTAAGTTCAAACGGAATTGGCTCCAGGACCCCACATTTCATCACCTTGTTTCCACATCTTGGTGCTCCCCAGTTGACCAAAATTATACTTCCCCTATGGTGCTCATCTCTGCAAGACTTTCAAGGCTCAAAGGAAGGGTCAGGTCATAGGAATGTGTCAAAATAGTTGAATTATTACTTGAACTCTCCTTAATTCATCAAGAATTAAATGATTTGAGTGGCCAGCTCGTTGCTCCTTCTTCCCCTTAGAGTGTTATTGACTGGTTTAAGTTGCTAGAATTGCGTTGCAAGCAAATTTTACTACTTCAGGAGGCTACTTGGAGGTTAAAGAGCCATGTAGCTTGAATCCATTAGGGTGACTGCAATACAAATTGTTTCCATTGTTTTTCTAATCAAAGGTGTAACCAAAATTCCATCTAAAACATTCAGTGATCCGACGACTCTCTCGCTACCTCTGATATGGACATTCGGCGAGAAGAGATATCTTTCTTCTTAGCTGTGTTTGCAGCCTGTCGTGATGTACCATTGGCTGAGATGTTATGGGGTATTGAGAATTACTTGGTCATGTTTGAGGGCCCGGAAAATGAGATGATTTATCAGCCAGTTTCCCTAGATGAACTTCACACTATATTGCACTCTTTCGCAATAAATATCGTTTCCCTGGGCCGGACGGGTTGACCAACGAACTTTTCATTGCATTTTTTGATATTATGAAATAAAAATTATTGGCCATGGTGGAGGAATATCGTATCAGCAGATGCATTATGGGGTCAATCAAATCAACCTTCAGTGCCCTTATCCCCAAGGTGTCTAGCCTACTTACTTTCTCTGAGATCCAACCTATTTCATTATGCAATGTGACCTACAAGATTATATCCAAGGTCATTGTTGGTCGTATCAAGGGGTGCCTATTTAGATTTATCTCACCTGAACAATTTGGTTTTTTAACTAACATATCAATCCATGATGTGATTTCTATTGCACAATAAGTCCTCCACATTGTCCAAACTAAGAGACAAAAGGCATTGGTAATGAATATTGATCTACATCAGTCATATGACTGTGTGGATTAGACTTTTCTTCAATTGGTATTACAGAATATTGGTCTCTCCATTATGATCATCGAATGGATTATGGCCTGTGTGACACAATCTTGGTTAGCTGTTCTAGTGAATTGTCTCCCCGCGGATTTTTCAGGGCTGGTTGGGGGTTGAGACAAGGATGCTCCTTATCTCCCCTATTGTTCATTTTCATTATGGATGTAATCAACCACCACATCTCTTGGGAAAAGATTGAGAGGACTTTTGACAGTATCAGTATGTTTCTAGAGGTATGCATCACTCATCTATTTTTTGTTGATGATATACTGACCTTTGGTAAGATATCTCTTACACAATGGGAGGCTTTGTTTCATCTATTTAAGTGGTTTGAGTTGGCCTCTGGATTGGTGGCTAATGGTAATTAATCTATTCTCCTCTATGCGGCTGAGATCACCGATGACATCTGTTGGATATTTGCTTTATTCGATGTTGTTCTTCGACTACTGGGTGACAAGATTACTTATCTGGGTTTCCACCTTCGTCCAAATAGGTATACATTTGCAGACTGGGAGTGGATCATCATGAAATTTCATCACAAACTATCTAATTGGTCTCCTCGTCATCTGTCTTTGGGGGGTCATTTAGTCCTGGTGAATTCAGTTCTCTCTCACCTCATGACTTATTGGATCAATCTCTTCTCTCTTCCTGCCAAGTTTTTTCACTCACTATAGGCGATTATGGCCCGGTTTTTATGGTATGGCTCAGCTGGTGTCAACAAATTCCAGTTGGTCCACTTGGCAGATTTGTCTCGACCATATGATTTGCATGGCTCGGGGGTCATGGATTTAAATATATTTGGTAAGTCTCTTATTATTAAATCTATGCGGCATTACCTAACTAGCACCGGTATGGTTCATCAGATTTTTATGCATAAATATTGCTGGGAAAAACCACTATTCCTATCTGTTAGGTTGCGACATTTTGACTCTATGGGTGGCTCTATTTTTGGCGTAGTTTTTTAAAGGTCCAAGATGTTTTTTTCTCTGTATTAGATGGAAATTTGGAGACGGAGACAAGATTATCATTGGTCGAGATGGGATATTTAGAGTGGCTCTGGATGCTATCCTGGACAATGCCCCAGTGAGGGCGCTACAACAAAGAGGGATATTTTTCCTGGCTCAATTCATTTAGGGTTGGAAAATAGGTGTGCCTGCTTGGAAAAAAATTGTGGACATTGGACTACCGACCCACTTAGCTTTAGGATGGCGCTCCTTTTCTCAACAATTGCGGCATACTGGATTATGCAAAGACAGTGATGTGGATTCACTATCATGGGATGGGCGTTTATGCCACAATTTGGTCATGGTTTTTGACCTTTATTACTTCATCTCTCATATGGGTAATGGGTTATCAAGCGATACATTGGTTCATGCACTATTGGAAGACCCAGATGCCTATTAAGATATTAATATTCGCATGGCTCGCATGGAAGAACATAATTCTCACTTGGGATAATTTGTGTAGGAGAGGAATGAATGGTCCGAGTATGTGTTATTTTTGTCAGTCTACTCAAGAGTGAGTAACACATATTCTACTGCATTGCAAATTTTCTTTATCAATATGGTCTCATATACTAACTTGTTGCAAGATTCCACAATATACCTTCCTATCTCTAGAACATTGCCTCTGTTGGGGAATCTCCCAGGGGGGAGTACTATGCTCAAACCAGTCTATACTATATGGGAAATATAGAAGGCTCGAAACCGGCTTATCTTCAATGGGACTCCTTTTTCTGAGTACACTATTGTATCTAAGGCATTATCATGGCTGGAATTATATGCCCCTGGAAGGGGGGAAAAATCATATTTATCGCGTCGATTCTGCCCACCACAGATCAATCGTCCTCCTGGTTTCTTCAATGGAGCATCACAAAAAGGTATCTGTGGATGTGGAGTGTGGCTTTGGATTGATGAGAAGACGGTTTACAAACTTCATTGGCATGGAGGTTGTGGCACCAACACTCGTGTTGAACTGATTGCCTTGTGGTGTTTACTTTGGGACTCAATTAATTTGCAGATCCATACTCTTTACATTCACGGGGATTCCATGACCATTGTGGAATTCATCAAAGGTAACTACTTAATGTACAAACAGGGACTTCGGGGCTGGAGTATACGAACCAGGAATTTGCTAAAGGGAAGCCATGAGTACTCAATTCAGCACATCTACCGGGATTCGAACCTTGTTGCTGATTTGCTATCCAAATGAGGCATCAATGATCTGGAGGGCTACATATTTGTCTCAGCTATAAAGGACGGTCTTCAGATGATTGAGGAAAAATTGGAAATGCCTTAGTTTAATTTTTGTTCACTTCTTTAGTTTTGATATAGTCTATGTGCAGAAAAATTTTGGTATTATCAACAACTCTTTGGGTCTTGGTTTCAAATCATTTTAGCCTTATTGTCGGGATGGAATGTAATGGCTATTCCTACTTGTTGATACTCTTTTACTTTCTGATTATGCCTAGGAAAGGATGAATGAAGCACATATGACACTTGAATGATGTAATTGGTTTTGCGTTAATACAAATATCCAATTGTTTTTTCTTTTGGAAAAAAAAAACACAAAGAGAAGGGACAATGAATTTTATTTTCCACCTCTTGCTGTGCAACACATTCTAAAGTTCCTATCAATAGTAAAATAGAGAGAAGGGATTGTGAATGTCATTCATTTTCCACCTCTTTCCATGCAGCACATTCCAAATTTCCTGTCAATAGTAAAATAGAGAGAAAAGGGATTGTGAATGTCTTTCTACAATTGCCAAATCATATAGTAAGGGATTGTGAATTTCTTTATATACTTGCCTTGATCATATAGTATCTCATTGCTTGGAAATTATCTATTGGGTTAGAAGTTCTTGTCAAATGTAGAGAAAAAAGATTCTATTGGGTTAGAAGTTCTTGTCAAATACAGAGAAAAGATATGGTGAATTGTTTCCTACAGTTCCCATAATCATATAGTAAGTTGCCATTATCATAGAGTAAGGGATTGTGATCTCCTAGCTTGGAAGTAATCTATGTGGTACCTACTATGGAGATAAACTATAGGATACGTTGTTCAATAGTTTCAATCAATTTGTCCAGTCATATGCCCCTGCTGTACCCTATTTATTATGAATACTCCCTGTTACCTTTTAGTGAACCTACTAGTGTTGCTTAGTTGAGCAATAAATGTGGTTCAAACTTCATCCCAGGTAAATTCCAACAACAATATTGATATTTATTATTTATTTTTAAGTACTCGATAAGTTCCATAGGGTGTTTGTATCAGTTTGAAGTTGCAACTGTGATTTTTTTGCAAAATTTGGCTCAGGGACCCATTCTGTAAGATGGTTTTGCTTGATTTTGAATATGAATCAATCGTATAATTTTCCCATTCTGGCCCGGATGTGTTTTTTTCAGTCTAATCATAAATAATTATAGAAAATTGTGGGACATCCATAGAACAGGAGGCCCATCTTATTACACCAGTATCAAGTAGCACCACTATTATGATTCCAATAGATACAGTAGCATCTGACTCCGAATTGGTTCTCTACTCTGACTCCTCTCTCTAAAGAAAAAAGACTAGATAGTTTTTCCGAGTCTGATGAGTCTTAATGCTCGAATAACTTGTGAATTCGGTACAGGCTCAGTCTCCTGTCGAATGCGAGTTTAATTCTACAGGCAGATTCTTCTGTTAATAAAAGATATAATTGAATAGAAACGAGCACCCTGCTTGTTTTTCCGACCCATTTTCAGGAAATTGAGATATATCAACTGTCTAAAATCAATGACTATGTAGATTCATCTATGAAATCTAGTGTATTTTTTATTTTGATTTTTTCGTAAACATTTCTTGGTTTTTTCCAAGTTTGAACCAAACTTTACTCTTCAGCCTTGCCCAGTTAGCCTCCCAGTGAGTTTCGTAATTTTGATTTATATTAACTAGGCATTACACATTTTGATTACAACAATATCTAATAGTTGAGTAGATGGTGATAGGGCTTACCGTCGAAGGTATCATTATATCCTTAAATTATAAATTTTGGCTACCAAGCAACTTGGTAGTCATTTAGATTTTAAGTGTTTGATTATTTGTTATTTTTGTTATTAAAGATGGCTAACAGATCTAGTATTCTATCAGCAAGTTGAGATTAACAGTATTATATTTTGATGTAGATATTACTAAATTTAAAAAATATATATATATTGATGTATTTTTTCTTTGGTTGACAGATGACTATGGTGCTAAATGAAACTCTAAGGCTATATCCACCTGCCACTGGCTTAGTAAGAAAAACAAAGAAAGCGATCAAGCTTGGCCAGTTCTCTCTTCCAAAAGATGCAATTTTGTTACTTCCAATTTTGGCAGTGCATCATAATCAGAAGTTCTGGGGTCCAGATGCAATGTTGTTTAAGCCGGAGAGATTTGCAATGGGTGTTTCAAAGGCAGCCATTCATCCAAATGCCTTTTTTCCATTCTCCTTGGGTCCAAGTAATTGTGTTGGCCAAAATTTTGCCATGTTAGAGGCCAAGAGTGTTCTAGCCATGATTTTACAGAGATTTTCGTTCAGTCTCTCTCCAGATTACAAGCATGCCCCCATTGCTATGCTTACTCTACAAACTCAGCATGGCATGCCGATCATATTCAAGAGTATTGAAGTGTAAACTCGATGATTCCTTAATGTTGTATTACTGCATGTTCATGTACCAAACTAAGCCTCTGAGATAATTCATTACTGCAAGAAACCAAGGGCAAATATGGAAGAAGATGTGTCCTAGTTCATGGAAAGCTGCTTTTTACAGTTCAGTGTGAAGAAATTGTGTAATTCCTTCTATGTGTAAACATGGAATTGTTAGTGGTATTTAAAGTAACAATAATGATAACAAAAAAAACATTTCAAGTGCTTTTTACAGCCTAGTGTTAGGAAGTGCTTACTATTATTTTTAGGGTAGCATGGAATTGTTATGTGATATTTAGGAAAAAAAACAATATTGCAATGTTTACCATATGGAAAATTTTGTATCATAAGGGATTTGATTCCTCATGTTTGCATTATAAGGGATTTGATCCCTCTCAATATATGATAAATCTAGAATTAAGATGGAACTATCCTAGCTTTTGTACCATTTACTATTCTTATGTTTTTATAAAATGTTTATTGTTTTCTTAATACTAAATCATAGTGAATATCTCTTCTCCTTTGTTTAGAATTGGGTTTCATATTAGTAGTGAACATGTCTTTTACTAAGGTTTATTTTCTTTTAATTTATTATTTTATTGGTTTTTTTATGATTTAGTTCTTCTTTAAATGATCTAAAATTTCATGGTCAATGTTCCAATCAAGAAGGTAGGGCTATTACTTCTGAGAAAACTCCTACAATATTTGGGAAAGAATTTTATGAAATCAATTATGTGATTTTCCAATTTTGACTAAGATGCATTTTTTCTAGTGTAATCATAATTTGTTATGGTAAATTTCCAAACATCCATATAATAGAAGAAGGTGAATCGCATTTGGTATCTAAGTAGGCACAACCAGTATGATTTCAATAATCTAGTACTTGGGTTTATACTTTTTCAAGTCCACTATTTACATTTTTTTTGTTTATAAAGAAACAAGTTCAATAGACGAAGTATCTTGATCTAGACTTTTTCAAGTTGGTTGTCTACTTTTACTCTTCCCTTCCCTCTAAAGAAAAGAGACTAGTCCCTTTTTTTGAGTCTATAAGTCATACTTAATCGATTGACTAATAAATTTAGTACACACTTGCAAGTCAAATGTGATTTTGACTCTATAAACTTAGTCTCTTGCGTATAAAAGATAGAAAATAATAGAAAGGATTCCTCTTCTCATTTTTAAGAGTCAATTTCACCAATATCCAATTAGGAGATATGTCAACTATCCATAGACTCAGGAGTGAAATTTACTTTTTTTATTTTTTATTTTTGAATTAACTTTTCTTAGTTTTTTCCAAGTTAGAATCGATTCTTACTCTTCATCCTTTCCCTATCATCCTCCAAGTGAGTTTTGTAATTTTGGTTTCAATAGTATTATGTAGGCATCAATAATTGTGACTAAAATAGTATTAAATAACAGAGAAAATGGTGATAGGCCTTGTCATCCAACATATCATCATCTCCTTAAGTTAGAAGGATTGGCTCTGGTTAACCTAGTAAGGTCCCACTAAACCTGGTAATATCGACCAAGTTACAACCTTACAAAATGTAAATATGACATCCATGTATTTAAAACAATATCAATTTGTATGGTATCATCATCTTTGTGAAAGGAAAAAGGATTATGTTGTATCTTGTTATGTTTCTATGGAAGGATTGATAACAAATCATGGGGATATTAAGAGCAATACATTTTTAAGTCCATTGTTAAATCCCATGGAAATAGGTTCATTTACAAAACGCATTTAACAATTCCAAAAGTTGAGCCTTAGGGTAAAGAAAATTTTATAGGATAATTCGTTAGACTTATTTATGAGAACTTTGAAGGAAATCATCTAACATGAGGTGTATCTTTTTTAACCTAAATCTTTAGAGAATGCTTTTAGTATAGAAAGGAAAATTGAAAGTAAAAATATGGCTACTAGAAAATTGGTCTCTAATAACCATAAAGAAGATCATGCTCCCTCTCCTAAATAAGCAAGGATGACACAACAACAAATGGATGAAAAAGAGATCAAAGGAACTATGTTTTAGCTACGATGGAAAGTAAAATAAGAGGACTCAAATGTGGTGAGAAAAAATGATTCTACATAGATTATGAAGATGAAGAAGCGCAAGAATCTTAACTATCACAAGATCTAGAGCTAGAAGAGACTCTACAACAATATTTTGGCATGCATTGCCAGCATCAATACTCCACAAAGCCTCAAGATAGAAAGATATATCAAAAAGAAAAAGGCAACAATGTTGATTTATTTCGGTAGTAATCCAAAAACCCTCAAGATAGAAAGATATACCCAGAATAAAAAGGTGACAGTTTTTATTGATTTAGGTAGTACCCATAACTTCACCAATTATAAATTGGCAAAACTTCTTAATTGCTTTGTATATCTAGCACTAGAAATTCAAGTAATGATTGCAGATAGAGGTACCATAAATTGTTCAATGAAGTGCCATATTATTAAGTTGGAAGTTGAATATGGGGGAATATATTGGATAGTTCCATGATTACAATCGAAATAAATTGTGCTAATGGTTTATTAGGGGCCCAGTGGTTAAAAAAAATTATAAAAATGGCCCTTAATTCAAGATTTTTTCATGATATTTTCCTCAAAAGGAAAGGAAATTAATCTTAGAGGTATCTAAGAGAAACACTCTAAAGTGAGAAACTCTAAAATCAATACCAAATTACTAAAAAAAGGGATACCATCGTGTAATTGCAAAATTGTGTTCAATATATTTTCAAACATCTTATCCTCCACTCAAAGGGATCTCCAAAAAGCCATCAACAATCATTCCAAGTATTTAGAGATATGCCTAAAGGTCTTCTACCTATTCAAGATCATTACCATGATATTCATTTCAACCTAGAATTTTTCCACCTAACATTAGGCCTTGTAGGTATCCATATGCATAGAAGAGTGAGATTGAACGTATGGTTCAAGAAATGTTGGAGGATGACATCATTCAACCTAGCCAACATGCTTTCTCTTCAATAATGGTGATGGTTATAGAAAAGGATGATTTGTGGTGTATATGTCCAAATTACAGATAGTTCAACATGTGGAAATCAAAGATAAGTTTCCTATTCTTGTCATTGATGAAATATTAGACAAATTACAGGGACTAATTTTATTTACAAAGTTGGATCTCCATTCTAGATATCATCAAATTATAATGAGAAAATAAGGCAATCCCAAAACAACATTTAGTACACATGAAGCACAATATGAGTTTTTTCTTATGCTATTTGGACTTACTAATCTACCTTAAACATTTCAAAGCTTAATGAATTCAATGTTCAAACCCACCCTTAGAAATTTGTAGAAACTATATAACTTATGTGTTATATGTCCAAAATTCTCTTGATCTCACACTATTTTAACTTCATGCAAAATAAAGAATCTATTCCACCATTGATCATTTGCGGAAATTAAATCAAGATTGCAATGCACACATTAAACAATAAAAATTCGCACACATTAACACAGTTGTTTAATGGGAAAGCCTGAAGCTGAAAACCCCAACTATCTGTATATAATATATTTCATAGAGATCATGTAACAGTCCTCATACAAAGCTGATCATATCAAGCTCTCAGTACAATACAATCGCTACACACTAATCAAGAACAATCAGCAAAAATATGCACTTATTTTTTCCCTCCTGATAGCCTGCCTCTACTGCGCAATCCCTGCTGAAGAATGGCTCTGGATGAGTTCAAATTGCTACAGCCTTGCTCACGCAATCCTCATTGGCATCTCCAATGAATGTGTGGTGCATACAATGCAACACTATAGTCACAACTGATAGTCACACTTGCTCTTTCACCAATCTCTCCACTGAGTCTCCACTGATCTGTTCTGCACTGTAGTTAACTGTTGTCTCTGTCCAGTTAAATAATGAGTTATTATTTAGTGAATTAATTTAACTAATTAATTCACTCAACTCCACTGAAAGTATCAATTAGTTATAAATAGACACAATCAGTTCAACTGAGTTTAACTCCACAAGTGTAGTTAAACTAGAAACCAACTCCACCAACTACTTGTCCAACTCCACCAAACTCTGCCACTTGAGTTCTAACTGAAGTCCTTCATGCATGAACCACCAGTAGCTCTAGAAATTGCGTAATTCCTTCATCTAGCTGATCTAAAAAATCTGTTAACTGAATTTCAGTGCTCCAAGAGAATAAGATAATGTTTAGAGTCCAAATATCATTAAGAGCTAATAATATCCGACATGTCTATTTTTAGACTGGCAGTCTAAAAATAGACTTCACCCCTAAAAATATAAGTCCATCTATTTTTCCAACTTGACCAACTATCCACAAACAGCATCCTGGAACTCATAGAATATGATCGAAATGTCTAAAAATAGACTTTGTGCCAAAAATATCCTGCGGGGCCCACTTAGTGAAGGCGACTCTTTTCACTAAGCTCATCATCTTGTTGAATCTCAACACTCCCTCTCAACAAGATAGGAATTATCTGCCACCCTGATCCTGTCTCTATGGTATTCGAATTTTCTCCTGGTGAGTGCCTTCGTCAGAATATCTGCATCCTGATCTTCCGTAGGAATGTAAGAAAGCAACATGATCCTCCGCTGCACACAATCTTTGATATGGTGGTACCAGATTTCAATATATTTAGATCTATCATGAAATACTAGATTAACCGAGAGTTTAATGCAACTCTGATTATCACAATATATCATAGTAGGATCTAAATGAGAATCGAACAAACCAACCAGGATCTTGCTCATCCATATAACCTCGCATACAGACAAACTTGCTGCCATGTACTCAGCCTCCATTGAACTGAGTGCCACAGATCTTTGTTTCCTGCTGTACCAAGAAACTGCTATAGATCCGATACTGAAAATCCCTCCAGATGTGCTCTTTCTGTTCGTTGGGCTTCCTGCCCAATCTACATCCGTGAAGCCATGCAACTTCACTTCATCCGACTGTCTGTACCACAATCCATACTCAGATGTGCCCCTGAGATACCTGAGATACCTCAGTACATGCTTTCCTGCCTTCCAAAAGAGCTTGGTAGGCTTCCCCATCGCTTATGAAAGCTGGTTCATAGCATAGCATATGTCCAGTCGTGTATTGACTAAATACACGAGCGAACCAACAAACTGTCGATAAATAGTGGCATCCACTACCTCTGCCGATGTAGCATCCTCCTTCCTCCAACCACCAGGAAGAGGATTGTCGATAGGCTTGCAGCCTTGCATGTGAAACTTCTCCAGTATCTCCCGGGTGTAATTTCCTTGAGACACAAGCAGTTCACATTTTCATTGCCAAATTTCCAATCCCAAGAAATAATGAAGGAGGCCCAAGTCCTTCATCTCGAACTCCTTTGCAAGATCTGCTTTGCATGAGTGTATCAATAGTTCATCACTCGTTAGAATTAAATCATCTACATAAATCACAATGATCAAAAGCTTACCCTCCACCACAATCTGGTATGGTTTGGATCCACCTCACTCTTGGCGAAACCAAGTCCGATGAAATAACTGTCTATCCGTGTGTACCAAGCACGAGGTGCTTGTTTCAGCCCATACAACACTCTTTTGAGCCTGCACACATACGACTTGCTACTGAAGATTTTGAATCCTTCAACCTGCTCAATTTACACCTCCTCCTCAATGATTCCGTTGAGGAACGTAGTCTTCACAACCATCTAATGAATGTGCCAACCCATCTGCACTGAGAAAGCAAGGATGGTCCGTATGGAAGAATACCTTGCGACATGTGCAAAGGTTTCTTCATAGTCGATCCCCTCGATCTATGAGAATCGCCAGGCAACAAATCTTGCCTTATACTTCTCAACGCTCCCATCAGCAGCTTGCTTTACTTTGTAGATCCATCTCGAACCTACCACTGATTCCCCTTCTGGCCTTGGGACAATCTCCCATGCATTGTTTCTGACAATTGAATCATACTCTTCCACCATGGCATCTACCCATGCGAGATCCTCCACAGCTTCCTCGAAAGAGGATTACTCCGTCACGATACACTTGCTCATCAGAGCCATGTATCCAGTAAATCGGTCAGGTGACTTTCTTTGTCTGCGCTATGATGTAGGAGCTCCTACATTCTGCACTGCATCAAGATTCAGTCGCTCAGCTTCTGTACTGTGCTTTCGCCCTCTCATGTTTGGTGCTACATGAGTGGTTTCTTCCACTCCATGAACCTCCTCTTATGGCTGATCCACATCTTGAGGCTCATCTTTAGGAATAGGTAGCTCCTCCTCTGCATGCAAGTGTAGCTCCCTCTCAAGTGACAACTTCATGGCTTTCTCCTCATGAAATTTGATATCCCATCGCACGATAGTCATCCGACTATCTAGAAAATATGCACGATAATTGTGGGGTGTTTCTGTGTACCCTTTCGTCACATGAATGTAAACAGGTGAGCCAAAAATCTTCAAATGAGAAATATTAAGCTTCTTACTAGAAAACGCCTCTTCGGGTGTACTCATGCCAAGTACTCTATGAGGACAACGATTTTGCACATAAACCGCAGTGTTGCATGCCTCAGCCCACAAGTGTATGGGAAGTCTCTGATCATGCAACAACGCCTGTGCAACACCCACAATCGTTCTGCTCTTCCTCTCAGTGACCCCATTTTACTGTGGGTTATGAGGCGCTATGAGTTCTCTTTGAATTCCTTCTTTGCTACAGAAGTCTTTGAATTCGCCAGAGATGTATTCACCACCATTATCGCTCCAGAGAGATTTCACTTGCTTCCCCGACTCTTTCTCAACCAGTGCCTTGAACTCACAGAACTTTGAGTATGTCTCGCTATTCTTCTGCATGAAGAAGATCCAGCACTTACGAGAAAAGTCATCAACAAATATCACATAATACCTGTGCTTTGCTGTTGAAGCAACCGAGAAAGGTCCACACACGTTTGTGTGAATTCTCTCAAGGATCATCGAAGCACGACTATCCTTCTCATGAAAAGTGATCTTCACAAATTTTCCCAAAGTACATCCCTTGCACGGATTTGATTGCGCAAGTGTACCTTTGGGAAGCCCGGTAGAAATATGCTACAAAATTTTCAAAGCGCCATGGTGAAGATGGCCCAATCTCCTGTGCCACAATTCACCCTCATCTCGGCTCACCACTCCTTCTACTTTGCCTGCCATTGCAACACAGACATCTACCTGCAATTGATAAAGATTCTTAACTTGAATCCCTATCCTCCTAGTTTGACCAGTTGTTTTATGGTGCATGAAAGCTTTTACCTTGCTAAAAACAACATCATAACCCTTGTCTTCCAGCATCTCCATGGAGATCAGATTCTTCTTCAATCCTGGAACATGCATGACATCCTTCAAGATGAAAGGTTTACCAGACTCCCTCTCAAAGGAAATGGTCCCGATACCAGTCGCACTGTATCTACCATCATCGCCCATCTCGATGTGCACTCCAAGATCATTTTCCTCCAGATCACTAAACAAATCTTTGTCTCCGGTCATGTGGAAAGACGTACCACTGTCAAGAAACCACATCGATCCCATCACACTTGAAACCAAGCATGCGATCAAAGAAAGGTTGAGCTAAAACTGCGAGGCTAAGGCCTCTCCTGCTGCAGAACTAGCAACGCTCTTATTATTCTTCTTCTGTGGGAAATTAGTGGCGACATGCCCATGCTGGTGACAGTGAAAACACTTCACCTTGGACAAATCATGCTTTTTGCCTTTAGCTTCAGATTTGGAAGATTTCTTCCATTTTCCTTTCCGAGCTTTGGCAGCCAAAGCACAATTTTCTTCATCTTCATTCTTCGATGAAGATCCATCCTTGGTACCCCGCCTTATCTCCTCCTGTACAAGATCCGACCAAAGTCGCTCCCATCCTGGCAGTTTCTCCCGTCCATTGACAAAGTCTTCATAGCTATGCAAACTCTTCGGAAGCCCAAGGAGAGCCAAGCTCACCAAGTCTTCTTCATCAACAGTAACCCCCACACTTCCCAGCTCATCCTTGCAGTGGAAAGACTTCGTGAGGTATTTTGGAATACTATCGCCTTTCTCCATTTTTATTTTTCTGAGCTTGTCTTTGAGCTCCAACTTCCTCTAGTCACTTCTTCTTTGGAACAAGTCTGTCAAAGCCTTCCACATTAAGAATGGAGTGGCTTTCCCATGAAGGTTGGACACAATGTGGTCCTTCACACCTTCCAATATAATCCTTCAACACTTTTCTACCTTCTTTTTCCATGTGTCAAGTGTGGTTGCATCACTAGAAGCATGCTTCGGAATATCAACATATATGAACTCCTTCAACCCATTATCATCCAGCACCGCCTCCATCCTGTCCTTCCATGCTATGTAATTCAAGCTGCCCTCAAGGGCATACTCCAATCGCAATCTGTTGAAAGACATTTCAATGAATGCTCAACTTCGACACCAAAAAAACACTGCAGCAAATTCGAATTCCACCGGCACAAAACTCAACCGCTTCAATAATTGCAATCTCCTCCAATGATCAACACTTCTATGATACCATGTATAAATTATATAAATTATGTGTTATATGTCCAAGATTGTCTTGATATCACACTATTTTAACTTCATGCAAAATACATAATCTATTCCACCATTGATCATTTGCGGAAATTAAATCAAGATTGCAATGCACACATGAAATAATAAAAATTCACACACATTAACACAGTTGTTTAATGGGAAAGCCTAAAGCTGAAAACTCCAACTATCTGTATATAATATATGTCATAGAGATCATGTAAAAATCCTCATACAAAGCTGATCATATCAAGCTCTTAGTACAATACAATCGCTACACACTAATCAAGAACAATCAGCAAAAATCTGCACTTATTTTTGCCCTCCTGATAGCCTGCCTCTTCTGCACAATCCCTACTGAAGAATGGCTCTAGATGAGTTCAAATTTCTCTAGCCTTGCTCATGCAATCCTCATTGGCATCTCCAATGAATGTGTGTTGCATACAATGCAACACTATAGTCACAACTGATAGTCACACTTGCTCTTTCACCAATCTCTCCACTGAGTCTCCACTGATTTGTTCTGTACTGTTGTTAATTGTTGTCTCTGTCCAATTAAAGAATGAGTTATTATTTAGTGAATTAATTTAACTAATTAATTCACTCAACTCCAATGAAAGTATCAATCAGTTAGAAATATACACAATCAGTTCAACTGAGTTTAACTCCACAAGTGTAGTTAAACTAGAAACCAACTCCA
This sequence comes from Pinus albicaulis, assembly GCA_034641835.2. Taxonomy (NCBI): domain Eukaryota; kingdom Viridiplantae; phylum Streptophyta; class Pinopsida; order Pinales; family Pinaceae; genus Pinus; species Pinus albicaulis. The sequence goes on along the minus strand of CM076576.1, from coordinate 103,861,285 downwards.
CCAACTACTTCTCCAACTCCACCAAAATCTGCCACTTGAGTTCTAACTGAAGTACTTCATCCGTGAACCACCAGTAGCTCTAGGAATTGCGCAATTCCTTCAGCTAGCTGATCTGAACAATCTGTTAATTGAATGTCAGTGCTCCAATAGAATAAGATAATGTTTAGAGTCCAAATATTATTAAGACCTAATAATATCTGACATGTCTATTTTTAGACTGGCATTCTAAAAATAGACTTTGCCAAAAATGTCTAAAAATAGAATTCCATCTATTTTTACAACTTGACCAACAATCCACAAATAGCATCCTGCAACTCATAGAATATGATCGACATGTCTAAAAATAGACTTTGCGCCAAAAATAGCCTGCGGGGCCCATTTAGTGAAGGGGATTATTTTCACTAAGCTCATCATCTTGTTGAATCTCAAAAAAAATTGTGTTAATATTTTTTGATGATATATTAACCTACATTCATATTCCTATCATTGATGAATTATTAGATAAATTACATGGAGTAGTTTTCTTTACTATGTTGGATCTCTATTCTGGATATCACCAAATTAGAATGAGAAAATAAGGCATTATTAAAACAGCCTTTAAAACACATGAAGGTCATTGTGATTTTTTGGTTGTCATATGGACTTACTAATGGACCTTCAACATTTCAAAGCTTTATGAATTCTAATTTCAAACCCTCTCTTAGAAATTTGTTTAGTATTTTTTGATGACATACTTATATACAAAAAATATTTGGAAGAGCATGTATACCATTTTGGAAGGTTCTTAACACTATTGGAAAATAAACAACCATATGCATATCCTATGTGATTTTGGAGTTCGAAAAATGTAATACTTGGGTCAATTATATCCCTTGAAGTTGTCAAAGTGGACCCCAACAAAATTAAAGCTATGAGGGAATGGCTAATCCCAAACACCTTGAATAAACTCGAAGGATTCTTAAGATTGATAGGATATTAAGAAATGTTTGTCAATAATTATGGTCAAATAACAACAATTTTAACAAAGCAATTTGTGCCCCTTCCAAGAACTTTGGAAAACACACACATAAGAAAAAATACTAGAAAGGTTTGGGAGATGGCACTTGGATGAAACGACAACATACTAAAGGGGGAAGCATTTTATTGGACTAAAGAAAAAAACAAATCTTTTGAAAAACTTAAAGAGGCCATGTATACAAGTCTTGTCTTGGTCATACCAAGCTTCACAAAAGCCTCAATTATGGAGCGTGATGCCTCAATCCATAGCATTGGTGTAATTTTGATAGAAAAATGAATTCTCCTTGCCTTTCAAAGAAACAAAATTAAATGAAATAACTTACTGAGACCCATCTATTAAAAGGAAATGTTGGCCGTACCACATGTAATTAATAAAGTTCATCCGTGTCTAATAGGATGACACTTCAAAATAAAAATAGATAATGATGGTATGCAATAATTCTTAGAACAAATACTTATTTAATACTTCTTGGAGCAAATATTATATTTAGAATAGCAACAAGAAAGGATTACAAAGATGATAGGTTATGCCATTGAAATTATCTACAAAATTATAAAACCAAATATTTTGGTAGATACACTCTCAAGGAAAGAAGAAGACACAATGGGTTTAGTATGCACTATTTCCATTGCATGATTTGATTGGGTGAAAGAAGAAATGATAAAATTGAAGAAATATGAGAAGGTATGCAAGATCATTCAACAATTACAAGGCGACCTTGATGTAGTAGAAAAAAACATGTGGAAGAATGAATTGTTGTTGTATCAATATCACTTATGTAAGATTCTCAGCTCAAATAGAATTTCCAATTTGAGTTTCAAACAGTGACCCATGCCCTTACAATGTGATGGTTAGAGTATTATTGATTTGGAAAATAATTATAATTTCCATTCAACAACAAAGCATTTTGAGTTAAAATTTTACTATATTAGAGTAGTGAGGCAAGGTAGGTAGGCATACAACCATATGAGGTGGAATATGTTAGAATTGTTATGATGTAATTTATGTCAACCTCAGCGAATGGGAGATTGTTAGAATTGTTATGATGGCACTTGGAATTGATAAGAGAGCTTGTAGAGTAAGTGAGAAAATATGGAATTGCAATTGAGTGTATTTCCTTGCCCAACCGAGAAGGAGTTGGAGCTTGGTTGTGGAACCTGATGAGAGTGGAACCTTTGTAAGAAACTTGATGTCAAACAATGTCAAGATCAGGGGGAGTGTGTTGTTATGTGAAGTTATTAGTTGAGAACCATCATAGTGGAAATATAAGTGAGTGATGAATCTTTGATGGTTGGATGGCCTGACTTTGTAGGAATTTTTCCTACTAGTGAATTGTTCAAAAGCACATGCAAACTAAATAGTTGGATAGGCCTCAAAAATACCTTTCTAAAAATATATCGAAGCCTAAAAAACTCCGATAGGATCAAAATTTATGGAAAGTTGAATCTTTCGCAGGGTTCAAGGGGCCTCATGGTTACATGGGATGAAAAAAGTCACAATAAAAAAGCATTTCCTATTTTTGTTGTGAACATTTCCATTCATGCTACAAAGGTTGATTCCATGAGTTACAATGTGTTATATCCAATTACATATATTGGAGATCTCTTTACATGTTATTTTCTTTTAATTACTAAATTTATGGAAATTTTGAAGCTTTGCTAGCCCATAAATGTGGAGCCCAAATAAAAGATTAAGTCTGCTAATATAGTTTTATTTGGTTCTCATAAAGTGGTATGAACAAGAGGATATTGAGCGAATATTTTGAGAATGAAGGCTAAACTTGAACAACATAAATCCTATGAAAAAGTGTGGCACTTAGACACATTTTACTTATACATCTCAATATTTGTCATGCTAATGTTATGATTTTTCCACTTATAAATTTATGCACATTGTTAACCTCTAGTAGCCCATAAATGTGAAGGCCCAAAACAACCCATAAATGTGAATGCCCAAAAAGGAGAATCCATCCAGTGGAATGGAGTTATTATGTGCTCACAAGGGAATAAAAACAAGAGGAGATTGAGAAGAAAAAAAAGTTCAAGGATAAATGTTGGACTCACAATTACACAAATCCCAAGAATAAAGTATGGTGCGAAGATAAAGTGTGGTGCTAATATGTGAATTATCTCTACATGTCAATATTTTTTATGCTAACGAGAATGACTAGACTAATTCTTTTTTCAATCTATATTTTAAAGTTAGTGACTAAACAAATATGTTGTTCATTCTTTTCCTTATACCACATTTTACATTTTTTATCAATTAAGCATCTTACAACATGGTAGTAGAGTTTAGGAAGTGCTCAAGGGTCCATATAAAAGTGGTTAGAAAGTGCTCATTGGGCATCATTGAAACCACAATGCAACCTAGAGGGAAACATCCTTGAGTTGTGCGACATATAACCACAAAAAAAATAATTTATGTCTTAAAGAGGACGAAACCTCTACCTCACTTACCTAAAAACATTGATGTTGTGTCAAGGTGATCTAGATTGGACCATTGTATTTTTTTTTCATCCATCTCGATGCTTTCAGAGTGGAAAAAGTGAAGTAATATGCTTAGAGAACCATTTTTATCAGCAAGACCCAGTTTGGAAAATTTAGGTCTATAACCTTTCAAGAGCATTTTGAGGCATCAAACAATATTTTCTGGAGGTAAAACTTTACGATTTTAGCACCACACCTTTTTTTCCTATTCTACACACATACATATTTCTAACAGTATAAGAATCACATCAATTAGAGTCCATATGCGAAAGTTATGCCACTCAAACGTTGACCTTCTTGTTTTCACCATCATAACTCGGGAGGATTCCATGACAACCCTCATTATTCATGACAAAGGGGTGAGCCACATGATTATAATGAAGAATACTCTACAAGATTCTATATTGTAACTCTGGTTAAAAGTAGAAGTAGTCAAACCTAACCACTAGCGAGTTATGAGGCTATGTTATAGCCAAACCACTAAGAGGAAAAGGGGTTCCATTCTTTTGAGTGTTTTTTTTCCATAACTATTTTACACTGTAGTAGCCCATAAGCCACAATCCATAATTTTTCGTACTTGCAGATATTTTCTATTCAGCGAAAGAGAGCAGAGCGACCTCACCTTCTAGCTGGGGTTTTCTCCTGAAAGCGTTATCGAGGTCATATCTTGTGTCAAATGTGTGTGTGAGATTTTATTTCATTTTTATCTATTTTCTGCATAATTTTAATTTTCATGCATACATTATTAACAGTAATCTACAAATCCATACATATAAAGAGAAATAAAACTGTAATAGTGTAGATCTTAGATTTTTAAGTATATTTTATCAGATCCGTTGTGATGAATTGTCCAGTAGAATATCCATGGAAGTTTACGAATCATATTGGTATCAAAGAAGGTTTCTTTGGGTGTATTGTGGATATTAACTAGGCCATAAAACTATAATCACGGCTGATGAATATGTGAATAACCCTCGTGATATTGTAGAGGAGAGGTTTTCACAGATAGAACAACAAGTTACTTATATAAATTGTAATATAAATTTCCTCATGGTGGCCATGAGCAATAAGCTTGGGATATTTGGAGAAGATGAGGGTTCTAACACAGAGCATAAATCAGAGAGAGGTTTAGAAGATCAACAAGAAATAGAGAACCAACCGAAGAAAGGACCCAAAAAATATCTACCTAGATCGAGTGTCGTGAATCATTCACATTCCTTGTTCAAAATGGAAGTAAAGGTTGATACTAAGTTGTACCATGGCAAGATCGATGCTCTAAACCTAAATCATTGGTTGCAGCAACTCAAAGTGTATTTTAGTGTCTATCAAATTTAGGAAGAACAAAAGGTTTCATTTGCACCATTGAAATTAGAGAGCCATGCCCTAACTTGGCGGAAAACCCTATAATGCCCCACTTGATCCTATCAGGAAAATTTTGATTAGTTTTTAATTAAACTGCAAATATTGACTTATAATTATTGAGTAATATTGATATATATCTACACTTGTAAAATTGTAATTTTATTTTTATTGATATGACGTTTATTGCTATTATTTATATTCCCAACATGTCTTCTCAAATATAATTTTAGATAAGATATGATATTTTCCAATTTAATTCTAAATCAAATATATATATTTGATTCCCAATATGTTTTCTCAAATCTACTTTTAGATAAGATCTATTTTTCTCCAATTTAATTCTAAATTAGATATATATATTTGATTCCCAATATGTCTTCTCAAATCTATTTTTAGATAAGATGTCGTCTTCTCAATTTAATTCTAAATAAAATATCTATATTCACATTCCCAAAGTGTCTTCTCAAATCTACTCTTGGATAATATATGATAAGAAGGTTAAGGTTAATAAATTAAAAGGATGATGGGGTAGTCATGGAATTAATGGTAAGTGGTTGAGGTGGATGAGAGGAAGAGACATAAAAGGGAAGGAGGATGAGAGAAGAGGGGGAGATCCTTGGTCTTTGTTTTGGCATTAGAGGAATTTATTTTGGAGGAGGAATGTGGAGAAAGAGAAGGGAGAGAATGGAGAAAAAATGAGAGGAATCAAACTTAGATTTATTGGAGAGTGTTGGTTTTAACTTGGACACACTACAACTGGTTGGACTTGGGCTTAGAAGGATAGGGAGCCTTTGAATATTCCCTGAGCTAGGAAATCATTCGTAGTTGGCTGGGAGGTAAATTCAGTCGGGTAACACAGCAGGAACATCTCCACAAAAATCAAGAGCATCTTAACCAAGCCATTGATATAAGTATTCTTCAATTGTTGATTAATTATGTAGATTGCTGCAATGAAATTTCTTAGTTGTTTAATATGTTGCAAATAAATCTTACTTGTATCTTATCATCAAATAAATGTTGATCCACAAATATGCTATTTTCCTTCATATTGTGTTTAATTTAAATGATAAATTTGGTTTAGTTTGAAGACTTGGGATAGGTCCTCACATATGGTATTAGAGACAGTTTCAACCTATGAGGCCTAAAACCCACCAAACCATTGTGAAATTATATATATATATATATATATATATATATATATACGGTTAAAACAATGCATTATGTATAATTCTTATTATTGATATAAACAATAACAAACAATGCCCCAGGTTTCCAATTTTTTTGGTCTAATAAAAATTGTCTGTGTACCTATTCAAAAGGGATCAAGTCCCAGCAAGATATCCTAGAATTTTCTCCTCGCTTGAGTAGGAAATATACTAAGGTAGTTTTAGTTTGCCTTAAACTATTGAAAAATCCATTAGTAAATAGATTTGTTGTGAGAAAAAGAACGAGGGGAACTGGAATTTTGAATTCAGACAATGTAGAAGAGCATTTGTCATATAATGCAACATAGAATTTATGAGGAGTTATATTTCCTCTGCCATCCAATGAATATGGTCCTGGTGTTACCATGTCTATGAAGGTTTTGCTTATCACTGCTTGTGTCATCCAACATTGACACAATAATAATCTGGGATCCAAAGTTATTTCCACAGCTGCAATTTGCAAAGTTGTCAAAGTGTAGCTATCCCTTTCTTCTTTTAAATTTATGCACCGTGCAAATTGAAATGCCCTCCACATTTATTGAGGCATGCACCTTTTAAGGATGTTATAAAGCCATTACAAGGGTTACTTATACAAGTCTGCATAGTTATACTTTAGGCTTGCAAATCCTCCTTTCTTGTTCACAATGTATAAAAAAAACAACTTCTACTAAATGTTCTTCCTATTAATGTAGCTATAAAATTATTTTGGTATGGATTTCCAAGTGGCATCCTAATATATTCCCGTTTGAAATTTTACTTGAAATGAATTTAGTTTATTTGCTTCAGATCTGTGAATCTACCCTACATTCAAAAAAAAAAATTACTTCATTTTTGTTGGCTTTCAATTGATTCTCATTCAATGCTTTCTCTAAGGTACATTTTCTCCTTCAACTCATCTTCAAAGCTTCCAATTCTACATGAGAATCCACAACCTCGCCTTCTGTTGAAGCCTCGAAAATCGCTGCTACAACATTGGGGGATAACCACTCGGTCCGGACCTTAATGCAGCTCCTTTTCCGTTTATGATAGTGGCTCCGACTGGTTTAACTAGGTCCAGTTACCTTTTCCCTATCGCTATTGGTTTATGATGTGTCCTTAACTACCAATAGACAGGGATATCAGATCAATTCTTCTTGCTGATCAAGCAAGAAAATGACCCTTAAGTTGATTTGGGTTCAGCCAAACCACAACTAAGATTTTGCCTCTTCGAGAAGAGGACTTAAAAGAATGTAGAAATTAATCTAATTGCAAACTTATTCTATAATGCAAGCAAAAAGAAACTAATCTAAATCCTATCTCAATCAGGTAGATGAAAATCTAACCCAATTAAGAGCAAGATAATTAAGTAATGAGGATTAAAATATGTCTGGCTTTAAATTAATGTCAAGCTAACGAAGAAATTCAATTTAGCTCACATTTGTGAGTACCAAAACATATTCTATTGAGACCATTTGACTGAAATAATAAATCAACAACACTCCGGAAGAAATTCACAAAAATGATATTGATTATCAAATCAATCAAGCTAATAATTAAACAATAATATGTGGAAGAAATTCACAACATATTATTATTTAAAAAATCAGTTTTGTAAGACAGATTTCTGAGCAAATTGTTACTCAGAAATCAGAGTTAAATCCATAAGAACAGAGATACATAACAATTTGAGACAAATTATCCATATCAACATAAATGCATAAACATGAATAAAATGAAACAACAATTTTATTATCATAAAAATGAAACTGGTATTTGATATAGAAATGCCAAAAATACCATTTAATTGAATCCGCTTCTCTGATCCTGGTCTCTAACAGTACTTTACATTACTTGAATTTCTGCTTTCAAGACTAGAGCTGCAGAAATGCAAACTCTGCCCATCATGCATAATTCAAGATATAAAGAATAAACCCTCATTAATGTTCAGATCTGAAGTTTTTCTCTCCTCCCCATCTACAACTCTAAATTCCTATAATAGAAATGCTTTTAGAAGTCTGGAATTGCAGAGGAGAGCAACCCTTTTACATTTTGCAATCTGCAATTTATAATCTTTCCAAAAGTATTTTTAGAAGAGAGTTTGTTGAAGAGAAATCTGCCCAATCCAATTTTAATTGCTCAAAAATTCCAATCTTTAATTGCTGGAGTCTTCTCATTGATTGAAATATTTTTCCTCAATATCCCTTCTATTGTTTTTTCCTGCAAAAAGAAAATAAAAATGAATTAAGATGCAACAATAAAATCCAAATATTATTTCTAACATTAAAACAAATCCAATCAAATTCTATTTAAATAAATAAAAAGGAAATTTGAGCCTCTTATTGATATTCATAACGATCTTAATTAACCAAGGATATATTGATGCATGAATCTTCAATTAGAAGAGGCTGGGCAAATGAAAATGAAGAAAAGAAAACTCAGAAAATTGATTTTATTTTTAGAAATTCGGAGCTTGATCTTCTGCCTGATTTTTGACCCAATAAATGATCAAATCTGTTATTGGAATCTCCTCAAAAATGTTCTCCTTGATTTTATCTTTCCAATGAGCCGTCCTGGGCCTCATTTGGTCAATTAAAACTCATTCTATGAGCATCCAAAGTTGATGAGTCAAATCTGGCATAAATCTGGAAATTCTGTTTGCTGGGCTAAAAATCAGAATTTTTAATTAGAACTGTAATCCTAAATTAGATTCTAATTATCTAGTAATTAATTATCAACTAACTAACAATTAATTTAGTTACAAAATTAAATTAATATACAAATGATTTGAAAAAAATTAATTTAAATACGATTAATATTATAGTTCAGATTATATTAAAATTATAATAAACATTATAATTATAATATAATTATTATAATATAAAAAATATAAAAATTAATTTACAAACCATTGGAATCAATCTAAACCCAATGGATCCGAAATTGCAAAATTGCGATCTTGCGATATTGTGATATTGCGATCTGCGACGGCTCCGAAATTGCAAAATTGCGATCTTGCGATATTGCGATATTGCGACGAATCTGAAATTGCAAAATTGCAATCTTGCGATATTGTGATATTGCGATCTGCGACGAATCTGAAATTTGTGATCTGCGATCTGCGATCTGCGACGGATTCTGAAAATTGCGATCTGCGATCTGCGACGGATTCTGAAAATTGCGATTTGCAATCTGCAACGGACCCGAGGAAATTTTTTTTATTTTTTATTTTTTATTTTTTATTTTTTTATTTTTTTTATTTTTTAATTTTTTTATTTTTTAATTTTTTTTTAATTTTTAATTTATTTTAATAATATATATTTTTTAATATTAAGTTTTTCTAAACTACAGCTATTCTGAAAATAAATAAAAAGAATAAAAATAACATTTTTAACCCAGACTTAGATAAATGATGGGACTTTAAAAGAGTACCATTTTTAAACCAGTTGACCAAATGAGGTGAAACAAGCGTCAATGGGAGGCTTATAAAAAATCAATTCTAACAAAGCAATCAAAACAAGAATTCAAAGAAAATAAAAAATTAACAATCGCGTAGGATAATCAAATAAAATAAAAATCTGAAAAGGCGTTTAGTCAAAAATTTATAGAAAGGGTCCCCATTATTTGAAGTGAAAAAGTCAAAAATGGGGGGGTTGTGTTTTACCACAACACCTTCTAATAACATGTTTATGCAATGGACCCAACTCTTTGGCTCACCTGCTAGTCTACACTGCACCAGATAAGAGTGCTGAGGAAAAATAATACAGAAATACATGAGAGAAATAATAAAACAATTCAGTCGGTCATTATTTGGAATAATGGATTCCTAATGTAGTTATGTATTGCTCGTTAAAACGAATTTTCGAAGATAAGTTTTTTTTTTTTAAATCTTCTTCTTTTTAAGGAAATCAAAGTATTAAGGTATGATGACAAAATTTTCAATTTATACTAAATATGGGTTTTAATTTCATTTGTCTCGGACTTCTCAAAATCAAGCATTTATATGTATTGTTATTCTACCTATTTTTTTTTTTCTTGAATTTTCAAAATAGATATATTATTCCTGAAATCATCTCTATAATTAATCTAAAATTTGCCATAAATAACTTCAGGTTAAATTTATCTGTGAAACCTTCTACCAAGTAAATAACTCAATCAATACAAGACTTTCTACCAAGTAAATAAGCCAATCAATACAATTGCTATTTAAGCTAAAATCGAAGTTGAAAGAATGAATATTTAACAACTGTTTCCATGCGTTTATGAGATTAGTGGGCATGTGGCATTTAACTGGGTTCATATGCGCCACATTAAAATGATATATGATACTTTATGGAATCTGAGCTTTGAAGTTCATCACCGGCCTGAATTCATGTAATGATGGTTGTTTCCTTTTGGATAGAGTACAACACTTTTAAGGTCTTTTAGTTTTCTGAATTCTAAATGCACTTTTAAGGTATTTTTGGATTTTGTCTTCAGTGCCTTCGTACTATACACATCTCTCCATGTATTCTTACAAAATAGTATATTTATAAAAATAAATGTGATTGAAAATATCAAAACGATACTATGCATATGTGGTTATATGTATATATATAATATAATAATTAATAATTTATATAATATATTAAAAAAAAAAAATTCATCAATCAATTATATATTTATTTATGGGACAAAAACTTAAGAACCTATGAGAAACCCATTTTTCCTCTTATCGTAGTTAGTAAGCAAGTTGTAAATTGTTTTTTATTTTTTTTTACTAACCATTTATTCGTGTTGTATAAAGTTGGGCCTATTTAAGTGAATATTTAATTTGGTTTGGCTTATTTAAGAGAAGATTTAATATATTAATAATTTTAATGAAAATGATGTAATGTGGGAAAGTTAACTAAAGTTAAATTTACAAAATAATAATAATTATTATAATTATGTGTTGGATAATGAAAATGATGTAACGTGGGAAATTTAACTAAAGTTAAACTTACAAAATCATAATTATTATTATAATTATGTGTTGAATATTAATATAGGATGTTTGTCTCACTCATGAGGCATAGTAATGTTTTGAACATTAAACAATTAAAACCTAGAGTCGTTTATGCAAATATCTAAAGGATGATTACTTGTTGACATATAATCTTGAGGATGAAAATTTAATTGATACTTAATGTTAAATTGTTAATGTGAGAACTCAAATCTAAATGGGGATATTTAGTGATACTCTCATAAGGAATGGCTATATATATATATATAATAAATTTGTAGTAATTTTTGTAGAACATGTAATAGTAGTTGGAGAAAAAATATATATCAAATGAGATTGAGTAGACTAATTCTTTTTTTCTATCTATATTTTAAAGTTAGTGACTAAACAAATATGTTGTTCATTCTTGTCCTTCTATCACATTTTACAATTTTAATCGATTAAACATCTTACAACATGGTAGTAGAGTTTAGAAAGTGCTCAAGGGTCCATATAGAAGTGGATAAAAAGTGCTCATTGGGCATCATTGGCACGACAATGAAGCCTAAAGGGAAACATCCTTGAGTTGTGTGACATATAACCACACAAAAAAATAATGTATGTCTTAAAGAGGAAGAAACCTCTGCCTCACTTACCTAAAATCATTGAGGTTGTGCTAAGGTGATCTAGATTGGACCATTGTATTGTTTTTCATCCATCTCAATGCTTTCACAGTGGAAAAAGTGGAGGAATCTGCTCAGAGAACCATTTTTATCAGCAGGACCCAGTTTGGGAAATTTAGGTCTATAACCTTTCAGAATAATTTTGAGGCATCAAACAATATTTATGGGGGTAAAACTTTACCAATTTAGCACCACACCTTTTTTTCCTATTCTAAAAACATAGGCCTTTCCAACAGTATAAGAATCACATCAATTAGAGTCCATATGCGAAAGTTATGCCACTCAAAAGTTGACCTTCCTATTTTCACCACCATAATTCGAGACGATTCCACATTAACCCCCATTATTCATGAAAAAGGGGTGAGCCACATGATTATAACGAAGAAGACTCTAGAAGAGTCTATATTGTAACTTTGGTTAAGCATTGAAGTAGTCAAACCTAACCACTAGTGAGCTATGAGGCTATGTTATAGCCAAACCACTAACAGGAAAAGGGGCTCCATTATTTTGAGTGCATTTGTTCCATAGAAGAGAAACAATAGTTGAGAGGGATAGGAGATAGAGAAAAAAAGGATTTTTACACTATAGTAGCCCATAAGCCACAATCCATACTTGTTCGTACTTGCAGATATTTTATATTCAGAGAAAGAGAGCAGAGTGGCCTCACCTTCTAGCTGGGGTTTTCTCCTAAAAGGGATCGTGGTCATATCTTGTGTCAAATGTTTGTGTGAGATTTTATTTTTTTGGTATCTACATTATTAATAGTAGTCTACAAATCCATAAATATAAAGAGAAATAAAACTGTAATAGTGTAGATCTTGGATTTTTAAGTATATTTTATCAGATCTGTTGTGATGAATTGTCCACTAGAATATCCATGGAAGTTTACAAATGATATTGGTATCAAAGAAGGTTTCTTTGGGTGTATTGTGGATATTTGCAGGGGACTTATATTTACTATGTCGTAAAATTGTAATCATGGCTGATGAATCTATGAATAACCCTCGTGATATTGCAGAGGAGAGGTTTTCACATATAGAAAAACAAGTCACTTATATAAATCGTAATATAATTTTCCTCATGGCGGCCCTGAGCAATAATCTTTGGATATTTGGAGAAGATGAGGGTTCTAACACATAAGATAAATCAAAGAGGGTAAATTAGGAGATCAACAAGAAATAGAGAACCAACCGAAGAAAGGACCCAAAAAATATCTACCTAGTTCAAGTGTCGTGAATTATTCACAGTCCCTATTCAAAATGGAAGTAAAGGTTTATATGAAGTTGTACCATGGAGAGATCTATGCTATAAAGCTAAATCATTGGTTGTAGCAACTCAAAGTGTATTTTATTGTCTATCAAAATTAGGAAGAACAAAAGGTTTCATTTGCACCACTGAAATTAGAGGGTCATGCCCTAACTTGGTGGAAACGCCACATTGAGACCTTGGGGTTGGAGCGATAGCCTCTAGTAACTAAGTGGGGGGCCTTAAAACCCTCATAAGATCACATTTTTACTTTATTCGGTATGAATAGGTTCGGTGGATTCAATGCCACTACTTTAGGTAAATGTAGGGGAAAAGTGTGCAGGAGTACACCACATAGTTCATAAATATGGCCATAATGTTGGGTATCTCCCCAAAGAACCCAAATGTACTCCTCAAGTATTTGGGGAGTCTATGTTTCCATCTACAAGAGCAAGTGATGTTATTCAATCCCAAATCGGTAGACGAGTCTTATGTACAATCACAATACCTAGGGAATATAAGCCTGAAGAAAGCACAATCAAGTGGATCAAATCCAAAGGGGTAATAGGACACTTTTAAGGAGGGGAAGAAGAAGCAGAAAAGAAGGAAAGATAAAAATATGACAACCACAACACACCAATGCAAAGATACCAGCAACCACTACAACATTGAAAAACATAAAAAGAAGAAGTGTTGAAAGTTGCATCTAGAGCTTAACTCAAAGAACAAAAAGAAATACAATAAGAAGAAGAATTTCATGACCACTGATTCGAGCAACCAATTTGAAATAAACTTAGACATGTATGAGAATATCATATATACATCATTTCTGGAGGAGGTGAATCTGAGTAGCCTTCAGCAAAAGGAAGAGAAAGAGATGACCAAACTCTTCTTATAAAGATATAGGTCAAGAAGGCCAATATTGATGCTCTGCTTGACTCAAGATCACAGGTGAATAATCTTGTAGCATAGATGGCCAAGAAGTTGGAGTTTTAATTCTGTGATAATCCATGCCCATATCCACTAGGATGGGTAAATAAAGATGCAAATATAAAGGTAAAAAAATAATGCAAAATTAGATTTTCCATCATTGTTAATTTTACTGATGAAGTAGAACTAGGTGTGGTTCCCCTTGATGTATGTGGAGTCATGTTTGGGAGTCCCTACATGTACATGTGAGATGCAGTATTAATGTGGAGAGTGGACCAGTATTAGCTCGTTAAGGATGAAAAATTATTCACCATCAACACATGCAAATGAAAGTAAAAATTTTCATTGGTAAGTGTCAACGAAGCCAAGAAATTGATCAGTTTCAACAAGAAGTGTGCTTTATTGTTTTTAATAGAAAATCAGTATGTAGAAGGGTTAATAAGAGGCAAGGCATCCCTGGAGGGGTGTACTAAGAAACAAAAACAAATGGAAGAGTGTTATAAGCATACAGTGATGTGTTTCGGTAGCTTAAAAGGTTTCCACCTAATAGAGAAATGGAGCACAAGATCCAGCTATTGTCAAACTCCCCATTTCCAAACATTGTGCTATATATGTAGTCTTTTATAGAAGAAATTGAGGCGAATAAACAGTTGCAACAACTACTAGAACATGGTTTCATTCAACTAAGTATATCACCATATGGGTCACCCATCATCATTATGCCAAAGAAGGATGACACTTGGTGGATTTTTGTTGATTACATGGTGTTGAACAAGATCATGTTCAAGAATAGGCACCCCCTTTCTAGGATAGATGATTTGTTGGATCATGATTTGTTGTATCATTTTTAGTAAGCGAAATACTTCACCAAGCTAGACCTAAAGTCTGGATATCACTAGGTTTGAGTCATAGAAGATGATAATTGGAAGACCACCTTCAAAACTATAAAAAGTTTGTATGATTGGTTAGTCATGTCATTTGGCATATGCAATGCACAACCTACATTTATTAGATTAATGAATGATGTACCATGCTCTTTTATATATTCATTTATTATTGTTTATTTGGATGATATAATGGTATATAGCTCTACATAGGAGAAGCACATCTCACATTTGACACAGGTGCTAGAGACATTAAAGAAGCACCAACTATTAGCAAATCTCAAGACGTGTGAGTTTGCACAATATTATTTGGTGTAACTGGGGTATATGATAGGTGGAGGATAATTGAATATGTATCCCACCAAGATGGAGGTCATCATGAAATGGTAGGTGACTACTAATGTTTATGAGGTTAGGAGATTCATTGGGGTAGCATAATGTTGAGATTCAAGAAGATGATGAGCTTAGTGAAAAGTAAGCACCTTCACTAAGTGGGGCCCATGGGCTATTTTTAGGTGTATGTCTATTTTTAGACATGGTGAGCATATTCTATAAGTTGCAAGATGTTATTTGTAGATGGTTGCTCAGATGTGGAAAAGAGATGAAATTCTATTTTTAGA
Organism: Pinus albicaulis; assembly: GCA_034641835.2. Lineage (NCBI taxonomy): Eukaryota > Viridiplantae > Streptophyta > Pinopsida > Pinales > Pinaceae > Pinus > Pinus albicaulis. The sequence goes on along the minus strand of CM076576.1, from coordinate 103,845,910 downwards.
ATATTGGGCGAAGTCTATTTATAGATCGTCGATCTAAAAATAGGTGTATGTCGATTATTATTAACCCTTAATAATAATCCGACAATAAACATCAAATTATTCTCTTGTAGCACTATATTTCAGTGAACAGATTTGGCAAATCAGTGGGCTGAAGGAATTACGTAATTCCTAGGGTTATTGGTGGCTCATGCATGAAGGACTCAGTTAGAACTAAAGTGGAAAAGTTTCGGACAGAGTTGGAAGAGTAGCTACAGGAGTTGTTATTTAGTTTAACTCGGTTAAGTAAGTTAAACTCAGTTGAGCTAGTTGTTTCTAGTCCAATTGAAAGATACACTAGTGAGAGTTAAGTGAATTAATTAGTTAATTAGTTCACAACTAATAACTCACTAACAACTGAAAAAATACATCAGTTAACTATTTGCATCTCAGTTCGAGTGGAGACCCAGTGGAGAGATAGGTGAAAGGGTGAGATGGACTATCTGTTGTGACTATAGTGATGCATTCAATGCATCTAACACACATTGGAGTTGCCAATGAGGATTGCATAGTCAAGGAAAGGCCAATTCGAATTCATTCAAGGGTCTTCTACAACAGGGATTACGCAATGGAGGCAGGTTATCAGGAGGCAAGAAATTGGAGCATAGATATGAAAATTTCTGCATGACAGTGTGTAATGATTGTTGATTGTATTGGGAGATTGATGTACTAAGCTTTGTATGAGATTATTACATGATTCCATTGATATACATAATATATGATAGTAAATATTGTTAGATCAGGAGAATCTGATAATACATCAGTATTAATAAATTTATACACATATTAGTTGAGAATATTCATAGCCTTTTTTTCAATGGTAGCAACATTGCTCCACGCCATAACAACAAGTGGTAAGAGTTTCCAGTTGGGAAAGGGTCAAAGAGGGCTTTCAATGGGCTAAATAATAATATTAGTCAAGCACCAGTTTTGACATTACAAAACTTGCAACAACCCTTTGAAGCAGAGACAAATTTGAGTGGGTATGTTATGGGAGCAGTATTGATGCAAAAGGGAAGGCCTAGATGCTACCATTTTGAATTATTTCATGGGGAAGTTCCTAACTACCATACCTATGACAAGGAGCTTTATGCCTTGGTGCAAGATGTTAAGAAGTAGCAGCACTATCTGATGGGAAAGGAGACAATAATCCACACAAATCACCAACTACTATAGTACTTGTAGGCTGGATTTAAAATTCTTATTACAGTCAGAAATGACTATTGGTTTGCTGAAATTGGCCTCCCACTGCTCCGGCTAGGCCCCGAACTGCTGCTGGCACTTGCTGGCCCTGGTGGCCCCTGGAACTTCTCTGAAGCATCTTGGAATTAAAAAGTCCTCTACATGCTCTGAAAACCACACCATTAGTTCCAAAACATCTGAAACATCCAAAATTGACTATTGAATTTCTGAATAAGGCCTCTAGCTGCCCTAGCTAGGCCTCAAACTACTACTGGCCCATGGTGGCCCTAGTGGCCCCTAGAACTTATCTGAAGCAAAAACCTGCTCAAAAGTCCTTTTATGGCTCTACAACCCTCACCAGTGAGTCTAGAACGTTTGAGATAGTCGAAATTAACTATTGGAACTCCAAAATTGGTCAATTATAGCTCAAGATAGAGCCTAAACTCAATTTGCCCAATGACCCCTAAAAATCCTCCACCAAATGTGGAGAACTGAAGTTTAACTCCAGTTAAATTCGGCAATTTCACAAAATTTTGGTGGGTGCTCCAAATATACCACCAAGCTAACTGTTGGAAATAAAAATTAACTGATGTTTTTGGGCACATGTCTTAAACCTTAACCGCGCATTTAAACACCACGCAGAACCATCTAGTGGAGGTTACAGTTGGGGTAAACCGACATCATTAAAAACTGGCATGTGAACATGTTTTAACTGATCTGCAGAATTGTCGGTGTTTACGGTTAAGGGTTTAGGCTCTTGGACTTGGTTTCAAGGCCATATGGGATTGGCTAGCCCCTCCAAACCCCCATATCAAAAAACCATACACGTTAAATAAATCTGTGAGCCTTATGTGGTTAAGACACATCATAGCACAGGGGATATGGGTGCGGGCATGAGGTGTAGGGTTCGACCCCCGGCCGCTCCAAAAAAAAAACTTTTGACCATTCCTGGGCCATGTGGCAGCCTCCGAGCCTACCACGTGGCAGCCTCCAATTAGTCCGAATAAAAAACAGTCAACTCACTGTCGAATACCAATGTGCCACTTGTCAAGATTTGATTGGTTTGAAAGGAATATTCTAGGGAATATTTTGAGGAATATTCCAGGAATATTTTGAGGAATATTCCAGGAATATTTTGAGGAATATTCCAGGAATATTTTGAGGAATATTATAAGAATATTCCCTGGAATATTTTCTTTTTTGAATATTCAAAGACTAGTCAAACTTGGTCAAAGTCCAAAAATTGCAGTTTACTAGACTTTTCAAACTACGATAATGTTTTCATATGGTGTCAGTTTTTTGAATTGTTTGTGGCACTGGAATCAGGAAGACGAGATCTATATGGTCGCTCAAGTTTGGAACACTTCCAAAAACTTTGAATTTTGAGTTATCACTTAGGTCCTTGATCTGAATCTGATCACACCTCCCCATTGGGAATCTTTTGGACCCCAAAAGACTGATAAAATGATTTGTACAGCAGATGAGAGTACAACACCATCTCTTTTCAGCCTCCATACACTTGCCTTGCGTGGCTTAGTGCCTTTGAACCACAACTCAAAGTTATTCGACACTTCCCTTCCTGGATGCGCTTATCCTCTTGTTAAGAACTGTCTTCCCTAAACTCACTTAGAAATTTATGGTGAGAAATTACAGAAGGTAGCTAAACATCGCTTCCTTGATCATCGGTCCAAGGTGGCGCAAACAAACATAAGTTTCCCATAGAAATGCATACATAGCTGAAATTTTCATATGTACAAATGAGTGTATTTCTTACCGTGTCAAGAAGTCAAACCACTTCTTACCAAGCCACTTCCACGGTGACTTTTACTGCTAAAAATATTCTTCATGTGAAACATTTGTTCTCTCATCAATGATGGAATATTTGGTTCCAATTTCGCGAGTCTTTATGTCCCCTTGCTTCAATTTCTTGGGACGATCAGTTGGAAGCAATGTCCAACATTGGGCAACAACATGTCCCTTTCTCTGGCAATGTGTGCAAGTCTTATGCACCTTCTTTGCAAGTTGCCTTTTCCTCAACTGCTTCTTGAATGCCTTCATCCTCTTCCAGCATTTTGAAACAACATGGTTACATAGACCACAATATGCACAACAACTCTTTCTTCCATTCAAGCATGCATATTTGTCATGCCTTGCAAAAATATAATAAACTTGACTATGGGAAGAATTATATCTCAAATGTTGATTTGCATGTCCATACTTTTTACCTTCTTGAGGAGATGAACTTGTATAGGCTCCAAATTTTCTAAATACTAACATCAGTGTTTATGTCTTGATAGCTATCCGAACACTCATGCTCGCCATAAGCTGCGTGTCTACAATCTTCTTGTTGCAACATAGGCTTTAAACAATGGCAATCAACTTGGAAACAAACTTGAAAATTTTGTGGTTTAGAACTTGCGATAAAAGTTATTTTTGAAGTTTTCTCACATGCATTCATAGCTTTGGAATTTTCGCCATTAAATTGAACATAATCAAGACCAAATTTCTTAGGTCGTTCCTCAACCAAAATAGGATCAATCATGCCTTGTGCATGTTTGCCTAAACCCTTGCCTTCCTAGCCCATTTTAAACATTAACTTGGATCCTATACCTCTAGTGTGCTTTTCAAATGAACCAACACATCTATCTGAAGAGGAAACTGAAGACAAATTTGAGTGAATTACCTCTGCTTCACGCATGTTCTTGGTCAAAGCCTCTTGGGCTTGATGGATTTGCATCTACATCTCATGCAATCTTTGAAGAAGTCCTTCTTTCTCTTGCCTCATAGCAACCAATTGCTCATGAAGTCTAGTTCTTTCTCTTCTATCTTCGAATAGAATTTGTGCCATGTCCTTCAGGATGTAGAAGTCTCGCTTCATGTCTTCATCAAAGAATATTGTGAAGGAGAAGGATTTTGAAACCTCACTTGATGAGTTTGTCATATTAAAAATGAACTAAATAACTTCAATCAACAATTCACAAAGATTTCAAAACAATTGACAAATCTTATGAACAAAATGGTTGTAGAGTCAAGCTCTTCTTCAAGCAGCCTTTTGCAAACAAACCCTTTTATGCTTCAAGCATTGCCTTGAGGTCCTTTGGGTAAGGAGAATTCCTTTGGACCTTCTTCCTTCTTTTCCTCTTCTAGACTTAGCTATTAGTAGCTTTCCCTTCACCTGTAGCAAACTCAAGCAAAAGTCAGTTTCCAAACAGACAAATTCTTTAACTGTTTAAAACACCTTTCAAGTCAAACAAACAAACTTGTGCTCTCTCAATCAAGCAACCAAGTGATCAGATTTGGATCATGCAAGGAGGATCTTGCAAGGTAGTTTGAAATGAAGGACATGGAACTCCTTCATTATTTCCTTGGTGTTAGTATGAATCTTAATCACATACATACGAAAAAGGCTCACTTTAGCCGTGCATAACAAACAACCCTAACAACAAAGATGGTTGCCAATATCTTTAGATCTGCAATTAGGTGACCAAGATAAATACTGCAAAAATCTAGATTTATGCATTAAAATAAATTAAGTAGTAAATAAAAAACAAGAGTTGCTCCATGCATCCAATAGACATGACAAGAATATGTTTAAAGAATTTTTTATTTATGGCACCTGGGAGGAGAACATAGAAGGATGTTACCAGTCCTCTTCAATGGCATGGTTTCTTGTAAGTCCTCATCATTTCAGATCTAAAATCCCTCTCTCTTGATGGTGTAGAAAACCCAGAGAAAATTTGAACTCAAAGGGAGCTCACAAAAAAAATGGTAGCAAAATATGACAATGATGGTGGATCAAAGTCAGACCAAAAGTATAGATCCAGAGTGATCTTTAGGCAACAAAAGGTAGTGAATGAATGGAAAACCTCTTCTATTTATAAAAAAATATTGAGTTAGTCTAGATATTGGTGCATAATTAAAATATTATTAACTAAATCAAGATCCAACTTTTATGGAATATTTAATTATATTTCTTGGAAGGAAAAATAATTTGACTTGGGTCAAATCCATTTATTTGTAAATAATAAATAAATAAATGATTTATTTATTATTTTAAGGATTTGGTTGAGTAATAATCAAATAAATAATGATTTATTTAATTATTTATGAATGATTTAATCAAATTTAACAAGGAATATTATTTAAATAAGGTTTAAATAATTATTCCTAGAAAACAATAAGATAAATAGTGATTTATCTAATTAATTTTCCTGTTTTGGGTTATATGAATAGGAATATTAATTAATTATTGTTTAACTAATTATTCCTTGAGGAAAATCAAATAAATGTAGATTTATTTAATATTTCCTCATGGGGTTTCCTTTTTAGACCATAAACAACTTAATAAAGGGGGTTTACTAAGTTATTTTTCATAGTGAAAGCAATTTTACTTAGGGTAAAATTGGTCTTACATGGTGTACTTAGGTCCATCTAATAGTAAAGGTTAGATGACCAAAAAATGGTGTAATATATTTCCCCCCAGCGTGCGAGCGTTAGGAGCTAATTGTATGACCAAAGTACATTGTAAGAACTCAATCACTAGACACCGAAGTGGAAGTCGAAGAGAGAGAAATATAAGGTAGACCAAAGTGCTAGAGGACTAGACCCTGAGGAGGTGAGACTTATAGGTGCGACAAGTCTCTTTTATGAGTGAGTACCTATGCTATAGGCGGCGGGGGAGGCATACCTATGCTCGCCGAGAAAAAGTACAAAGAATAATGCATCCAGTAAACAAGGGATTGAACTATATAGTACATGCTGGCATAAGCATGAGCCAGATAAAAATATGATAATGAATCCCACATACATACTGTGCCTGGGATAACAACTAGGACTTATACAATAATATCTGAGTACATGAGATACAAATACAACCCAAATGCCCCTGTAAACAGGAAAGGGCTCTGAAAATCTTACTAATACATGCAAAAAAATGCGTTGCAAGTGGCTGAGTCCGATGTCATAAAATATATGGATCTGCATCAAAGGCTATACTGAAGAGGTCATCTAGGCATGTGGGGGGCTACCTATAGGGCCACCCCCTCATGAGGGCTGAAACATCTCACACACACCTGAGAATCATCGGTATTGGCTACTGCATCATTGAACCATCAAGTATACAGATCTCAATCATGCTAAAAGGAGCTGCAGCTAAGAAATAATCAATTCAAAGGGTAATAATGTTGAGATTGCAACAAGATGATGAGCTTAGTGAAAAGAGTTGCCTTCACTAAGTGGGCCCGCAAGCTATTTTTGGCGCAAGTCTATTTTTAGACATGTCGATTATATTCTATGAGTTGCAGGATGCTATTTGTGGATGGTTGGTCAAGTTGGAAAAATAGATGGACTTCTATTTTTAGACATATTGGGCGGAATCTATTTTTAGATTTCCGGTCTAAAAATAGATATGTCGAATATTATTAGCTCTTAATAATATTTGGACTATAAACATTATCTTATTCTCTTGGAGCACTTGATTTTAAAATTTCGAATCGACATAGGAGGTAGCCAGAAGGAATTACGCTATTCTTAAAAGAGTTTAAACGTAAGAAATTTAGTTAAACCTATGATAGAGTTTGGTAGAGTTGTGGTAATTGGTCGAGTTATTATTCGGTTTAACTCAGTTGAACACGATTGAGCTAGTTATATCTAGTCTAACTGATTGATACACTGGTGAGAGTGGTGTGAATTAATTAATAATTAATTCACTAAATATTAACTCATTAATCAACTAAAGAATACATCAGTTAACTACGGTGCATGGACAGTTTAGTGGAGACCAGTGGAGAGGTAGGTGATAGAGCAAGTGTGACTATCAATTGTGACTATAGTGTTGCATGATTTTGCACCACACATTGATGGAGATGCCAATGAGGATTGCATGAGAAAGGCTAGGGAAATTCGAGTTCATTCAAAGCCATTCTTCAGCAGGGATTCCGTAGTAGAGGCAGGCTAGCAGGTGGAAAAGATCGGTACATGGATTTGCTAGATCAGGACCTGATTAGTGTGTAGCGATTGGATCGTACTGAGAGCTTGTGATAAGCTTTGTATGATGATTGTTACATGATATCTATGACATATATTATATACAGATAGTTGGGGTTTTCAGCTTCAGGCTTTCCTGTTAAAACAACTGTGTTAATGTGTGTGATTTTTTATGGTTTCATGTGTGCATTGTAATTGCCTTTATTTCCAGATGTGATGATCAATGGTGGAATAGATTCTGTATTGTGCATGAAGTTAAACTAGTGTGTGATCAGGAGAATCTTGGATATATAACTCATTAGTTATATAATTTCTACAGGAGTCCCTTTGGATGATCTGAGGCATCGAACAAGAGTGGAAGCTGGAACCAAGGTACACTGCCCTCTAGGCCTATCTTCTAGAATGAATGATCTAATGTCGACAGAAGGAGGTCCACCATAGGTGAGGCAATAAGGGGTCCTCAACTAAGGCATGAGAGAAAATAATAGAGCGACTAACAGACTGACACTAGGGATGATGATGAAATGGGGAGTACTGAGTAGCAGATGGATGAATTGCCTTGTTAGAGCATAAAGGGCATGGATGACCTGGCAGCGACTGACACAATACCAAAGGGATAGGGGATAGTAGGACTGAAGGCCATAATGTGCGACATGAGAGAGGAACCAAGCAATGAAGGATGGAGGACTATAGCGGGATACAAAGGGACTCGGGATAGACTCCATGGATGTGATGATGACTCAACTCAGATGCTCTAAACAAGGGTGACTCGATGATGTTTCCACACAGAAAAGTTCTAATGGGGACCATAAAAACATGAGTGCAAGATGGTTACTCACGACGAAAATTGACATGAGCATGGACAAGTATGGAGGCAAAGCAGTGCCCCAAGTACAAGTGTTGCAAGTGAAGAAATTAGATTTTGAGGAGTGGTGAAGTGACCCTTCTTAGACAAAATGTGTCTTGGTGAAGTATCAAATCACTAAAAACTAATAGATACCCATTTGAGGGCTTAGTGAGAGCTTTCCAACGATATAGACGATTTGTCAAACTGAGCTACGGTTTGGCCGCAGTAGGCGAAATAAAAATCAGGGATTTCTCTTTGAATAAGGCATTTTCCCTCCAAATTCACTCATTTGCATGTGGAGCTGTGGTGAATGTAGAGAGGAGAGAACGCCCTAAATCTTGCGGTGATTGTAGCAGACAAACCAACCATTGCAATCGAGATCCGTCAGTTGCAGGTAAGAGGCCTAACCCTACTCTTTCATTTTAGTGGATTGAAAGTTCATTTTAGGTCCCCAAAGCTCAGGAACAGACCCCTGCTCCTCTTCACGGATGGGTCGCACTTTTTGGAGCAAAAACTGTGACCTAGGTAGCAGTTTTTGGGTAGAAAACTGTGACATGTCCTAGGATTGGGCCTGAAAAGTGCGACCCGACAGGGAGGGGTTTTTCTATGTTGTTTTTTGGCTGAGAACTGAGTTTTTTATGTTTGGATACAATATTTCCTATCTGTACGCTGAAAAATATAATGAATTTGTGCAGATACAGCAAAATTACGGATCAAATGGAGAGAAAGACCTAGGCACACTACGGTTGGAGATCCAAGAGGATCAAGGTGTCCGCAGTGCATTGGCCAGGTTTGGGGTTCTCAAGTTTGTGGAGAACCCTCTAATGAGAGATGGAGAGCCCTTATTGGCCAGGATTGTCAGCTATTGGGATTCGAACCATGAGTTATTTATAGTGCAGGGGCATCGGATCGAGTTGACGATCCAGGATATATATTTTTTGACTAGTCTCCCACCACTGGGGATGGTGGGGAATACTCAGCCAATGTTACCGCGAGGGCAGAACATCACCGATTTTGTAGAGCGCCATTGTCGACCAGGTCTCCATGTTAAGGGGACATGGATACCCATTGGGGATCTAGAGAGGTTAGAGACCCATGCTATGGTCGCAAAGGTGCTATGAATCCTGGGCAACCAGACACTCACTAGAGGGCAGATGATGCTTATGGAGAGTGTGTTGAGTGGGACCTACTATGGGTGAGCCCAAATGATGTTGTCGTCGTTGAAACGATAGTTGTCGCTATGCAAGCGTCAAGTGAACCATGATTCTGCATATGGTACATTGTTATGCTCGCTCTTCTTTGAGAATATCCCAACACTTCAACCTCATATACAACTCTAGGATGGGGGCCCAAGGGAGCCAAGGATGCACCGGTGGGGGCGACTACTGTGTAGAGGAGGAGGTGAGTAAGTCGGGTGGGTGTTCCGACCCAAGTTATTTGCTCATTGGGATCAGATTCCATTGTACATAGATGACTATCCTTATAGTGGGATGAGTTATCATGGGGACCCAAACTTGCCACTGCCGCCTAGTCGACTATGGGGGCACAATGGTAAGTGAAAAATTTCTAATATTTTATGTGCATTGTAAAGTTTTAGAATATTGTATATGGTACTGATTCTTTCACTTTTTGTATGCAGATACAGCACCGTTAAAACCAGCCGGGTATATGGGATGGCCTGCAGTATCAGGAGTTGCAAGACCTAGTGGATCGAGAGCGCCACAAAATGAGGATGCAGTAGCCCTCCTAGAGGACATTTGTCGTAGATGTGAGAGGCTTCTAACTGGTGTTTCAGAGTGTGGCTGGCAAGACTTAGATGACCAGTACATAGATCCATGTATTGGTCTACCCTCAGAGTGGCGAGGGGTCATGCAACGCATGGCAATGGCCGGACAGGGGATGCGCGATCTACGAGCTGTGGGAGCAGAGCCATTGGCTTGGGATCCTCCAGATAGTGATTAGGTGTAGGGGCATGTGGTGCCCCCAGTTTTGAATTTTTGTAACATGCTATGGGCATGTCATATGTATCAGAGTTAATGGACTCTAAAACATTTTATATGACACATACTATGGGTATGCATCGTTTTGATGGTTTTATGTTATATTATTGTCTTGTGTTAAATGTGTGTGCTAAATGCCAATCTAGAATATTGTTTGCAATGCTATATACATGGTGATTTTTTGATCTAGGTACATAACTCAATGTAATGATTCCAAATTCACGCATCAAAAGCTTCACTCGTAAATATCTTCTAAAAAAGATAGGATTATGCACACGATAGACACCATTCAATTGCATGACAAGAAACATGGAATCTAAATGAACATGAAGGTGGAGGATGTGATGGGAAATGGCATCGGCTAATAAACCTCGCATTGCATCATATTCAGCCTGATTATTGGTAGCAATACCAATCCATAAACCGTTCGAGAGAACAAACGAATGCAAGGGGGTAAAGATGGCCCAACCTACTAAGGCTAGATTCTAGGAGTAACGACTTGGACCATCGGCATAACCGGTATAAGTGTGGATGGAAATTCCATCTGAAAGGTGCCATAAGACAAAAAATGGGAGGATGATGAATAATTCTGGCAACCTGAGCGCATAGTAGAAATCGAACAAACACTACGAGAGGGAGTGATCTGGGTAGGATGTATACCACCCACACACCGATGGGAAGGTGGTGTGTGGGAGCTACCTTGGGTGTAGCTTGTGCTCAGGCCGTGAAATTCACCATAGACATGAATGGTTCCATTCTACTTATGGGTGGGAAATATGAGGTCAGGGGTGGACAAGGCTTCCATGATGTCATCATCACAGTAGAAGATGGAATGACTGGAGGAATGGAGACCACATGACGCGGCGAAGCTACTTGACTCATCATCATGAGAAGAAAGGTTCACATGCGCATCATCACAGGGGATGATGGGAGAACAAGAAAATAAAGGATCTACTACTGTTGAGCCCTGGGTAATCGCTGACGGGAGGTCAAGCGAAATAACAAGGGAAGATTCAGAGGGAGCTTCCACTAAGGGTCTCATGGATGATGATAGGTAGAGGACGGTGGCCACAGGCTTCGTCGTCTTGACATCAGGAGAGGGAATTTCAATGGGAGTGGGTAAATTCTTAAGCTGGCCTGAAGCATACTACGCAAGGATGGGAGAGGCCAATTGATTCTGTTCCACCTCGTATTCCCGAACTACCTCTAAAGAGGCACGATAATGCGTAAGGTGGGGAAAATGGTGGGAATAATGGCCATGGAGATCACAAAAAGCATAAGGTTGGTTGGTGTGAATAGTCTTAGGGTCCTTGGCTACAATCGAGGAAGAAACGGAGGCTTCAGGGATCATAGACTTAGGAAATGCAACATTAACCATGGGCTTGATACGGGGCAACTCAGGATACGTATGGGTGGCATGACCAACGATATCACATAAAGCACAAGGCTTTGGAGGCAGAGGAGGAGCACGGTCGGTTGGGGTAGCCTTGTCTTTTGATGCCCTCTTGTGAGCTTTGCCCTTTTTACCTAAAGCTGTCGCAACAGGAGAATATTCTTGTTAAGGTGACTGAGGCAATGTAGTAGCGGGAGAAGTCATGGGGACCAGTTGAACCGAGGTTAAATCAAGATAAGCTTTGGATTGACTAGGTGGGGTAGCGGCTGGGGGATCAAGGTACCATATTAGAATCCCCACGGTCAAGTTAGGAAGAGATAGGGTAGCCATGATAGGTACTGAGTACACTCCAGGAGAGGGAGCTAGGAACGGTATCTGACCGGAGGGGTAATGGCCAGGCAGGATGACTCCAAGATGGTTAAGGCCTGGAGGAACCATTCCAGGAGGGTAGAGAAGCTCATGGCTACCAGCTGTAGGTGAAGGGCCAAGAGGATGTGGTCCAGAAGGCTGAATCAAAGGGCTAGGAGTAGGCTACAGAGGGCGAGGCTACTGACTAGCCGAAGCAGGCCACTTTAGGGAAGCCTGAAACGAGTGCATCATGAAAACATTCGATGAGCTAGGATCAGAGACAGGAGGAGGAAGATCAGGGAATGTACCAAGCAAAGAGGAGTCTTTGTAGACTCCGGGTAAGACACTGGTCAAAGGATCGACAGTTTTCTTATTGGCCATCGAAGAGATGATGGACTCAGGGGAAGTCTGAGACTTCTGTTCGTAATATGTCAACTGGTCAATGGTAACTATATTTTTGTTATGAGGGAAGGACATCTTGCGGTGAACCATAAATGGGATAGTAGACATCGCATAGGTGTAGCTATGACCCAATAGAATGTTGTAATATAAGGGGTCATCAATGACTTCTAGGTCAATAGAAACAGTCTTTCCCGCAAGAGTAATAGGACAATTTTTGAATAGGCCAATGGGTTGGGAGGTGTGGCCATCCCACGCTCGAAGAGTGATTATGGAAGGAGCCAACTCAAAGGATCCAAGTTTCTTCCAAACTGAAGCAGACATCACATAGGTGGATGCCCCATCATCAATGATGCACCGGGAAATGTTGGCGTTCCAGACCTTGACTGGGATTTGGAAGGCAACGGAAGCAGGAAGAGGAGGATGTTCTGACCAGTCAACATCGAAGACAATCAAACGATCATCTGAAGGATCTACAGCGCCCATGGCAGATAGTAGATATTTTCGTTGTGAATGGCACAACTGGAGGGGTTCCAGCGTTAAGATGGCAGCAGGAGATTGCGCCAAATCATCTACTATGCTATACAAATGGGAAACTTTTCCAAAATCATTATTTCAGCATAGTGGTCCCTTAGGGATCTTGGTATGACCCTCTACCTTAGGCTGAGGGATCTACAAAGGACCATTAGTTTTCGAAAGAGGCTCTGTAGAACCTGAAGAAGGGGAATCGGGGACAGACGTAGCGGGAGGCTTATTGTACGAACGGGACTGAGTTGGAAGGTTGAGGTCAACAGTTATAGGTTGTTCAGAGTTCATCATGAGAATCTGGTAATCGGAGGTACCAAATGGAGGAGGCTGAGTGGCCACCTAACCTTTAGGTGGTTGGGTAGTCGCAAATCCTTGTTGAGGGAAAGGATTAGTAAATACAGCTGGCTGACTAGGAACAAGATTGGGAGGGACGGAAGGGGAGGTTTGATGTCCTCGCAATGCTACTTGAGACTCCCACATCTTCTTCATCTATGGTAAAAGAGGACAATCGTGCATGTAATTACCATAAACACCACAACAAGAACAAGGCTTGTTTATGCGAACAAGCATGCCCTGCTTGGGCTGAGTGCCCTGTTGTTGGTTAGCAGTGTTAGGAGCATTATTTTGCATATTAGGTCCATAATTACCGGGGACAGATTGATTTTGAGTGCCTTTCCTCTTATTTTTGGAACGATGAGGATTAGTCGCGCCCTGCTGTGCATACACCTGCCCCTGAGGGGGCGGTGGCTGTTGTTGCGGGGGTTGAGAAGACAAGGGAGGCGGAGGTGCTAATGCTGGAGGAGCTGGAGCACCAGGCTGTGGATACGGATAATAAATAGGTTGGGTAACATTGTGGTAAACAGGAGGTTGGGCAAAAGGAGGAGGCATGCCGTATCTTGGATACATGCTACCGGGAGGGGGAAAAGTGCTGGAGGTGTTAGCCCCTCCTTGAGGAAAATCATAGCCCATGGGAGGCTGAGCATATGGATGAGAAAGAGCTCCAACGACACCGTCAGCGACATGAGATTCCCCCAGTGTGTTGGCACCACCGGGTGTAGGAAGATCAGGTAGACTGGTATAAACATAACCAGATATTTTAATGCAATCTAGAGAGCGGCTTCTTCGGTTTGAGGGAAATGCGATGCGACATCTTTGTCTATAGCAAGAAAGAGAGATCTAAGGAACTAGTCCATGTATACATGGTCTTCGAAGGTAGGGGCTTGACATAGGATATTTCTTCTCTGCCATTCCTGGACATGATCGGATAGGCGGGTCGCAGACGATTGACAGAAAGAAGTCAAAAGTTCGGTACTAGTGTCATAATGGAGGGGAAGGTGGAAATAAGATAGAAAAGCCCGAGAAAGAGTCCCAAAGGTGGTATGATAGGATGAGGCTTGATCAACATACCACTTAGAAGCTTCACCAGTAAGTGTACGTTGGAACAACCGAAGACGGATAGAGTCATCGGTAATGGAGTTAGACGAACACCACATGTGGAAAGATCGAACATGATTTGTAGGATCTTCTCCATCAATACCTTCAAACTTGGGGATGTCAGAAGGGAGCTTGGTCGGCATAATAGACCAGCTAGCATCATGATGTATAGGGTCATTGATCAACTGGTTAAAATCAGGAAGACTAAGGCCTGCCATATAGGGAGCAAGGGAGCAGCTGGGGTAGTTCTTGTTGCGGCCCCACTAGTAGTATTCCTAGCATTAGAGCCGGGGCTACCACTAGTGTTAGGTCCTGAACTAGAAATGGGGGAGAACTGGGGGCAGAACTAGAAGGAGAACCCAAGGAAATAGAAGAGGAGTCAGAGTGAAGACTAGGTGGAGGACTAACTCGAATCTTATGTGGAGGAGTAAGTCTTCCTACCAGAAACTGAGGATGAAGGTCAAGAAGTCTCTAGGAAAAACACCTTGGAGGCGCAATGATGAAGGCACAAACACTGCACAAAGGGAAGAGAGACCAACAAGGGAAATAAAGTGCAGTATCAACTGACTACAATGTCAAAACAAGGGCAAAGAGGTGCAGAATCAATTGATTACAATGTTTTAAAGTCTTTTCTTGGTGGTGTTAACCAAGCTCTTCTTCACTTAGGGTGTGTGGGTTAAGTGTGTAAATTTTAATTTTTAAACCCAGACGTGTGTAGAGAAAAATAAAAGGTGTGACGTATAACTGTAAATAAACTTTTAGACAATAGTATATGAAACTGAAATAACAGAAAATAAATAGCTAATTATGCATTAATCTAAATCGAGGGAGGCGAGCCTCTAAAAAAATAGTTTGTGGGTGGGAAAAATATATTCAAAACACACCAAAATAGCCAATATATCTAAATTCGGGTGGGACAATGATCTAAAGGTTAGATCTGCTGGAAATAGGTGCAAAAAACAACAAAAAATCAGAGGAAAAATTGTTGTAAATGAGGTGGCGAAAGGCTATCCCCTGGAGGGAAGTGGAGGGGACCCTAGCGAAAAACCAAAAAAAACTAAAAAGAGGTGTTTTGGATGGATAAATAACCAATCTGAAGTGGATCTGAAGGTAAGATATCAAATCTGAAAAATGGTTTAACACACTGAAATTTTAGACAACCTGCAGCAGCTAAAACTCTTCCACAAAAGGTGGAGGGTACTGAAGCCATAGGGGGCTACGTTCCCACTTTTTTGATTAAAATAGAACAAGTACAGGTCCAAAATGGGTAGAGACATAGGTTAGACAACCCTGAATAGAGGCCGAGACAAACCCAGAAAACTTTCAGAAAAATCCCCGCAAAAATTCCAGGTCGCGGTTTCTGACCTGATTTCTATAAAGGTCGTAGGTTTTGGCCTATTTTCTGCACCCTAGAGGTTCAGGTCATAGGTTTTGACCCAAAAAGTGTGACCTGCACTTCTGGCACTCTCAGGAGCAAGTTTCAAAAGAATGTGTCGTCTCAGTTGCAGCTGATGTCGATCACCTGCGAATAGGTCTAAAAACACACGGAAGTTAGAATTTTTAATGTTTCAGGGTTTTATAGGTTAAAAAAAACATCAGGAAAAGTAAAACAATAAGCTTAAGAGAAATCATAGGGTTTTAAGAAGCTGGATATGCAGGGATCTAAAAAACGACAAAGGTCGTAATCGTAAACCCATGTGGAGTCGTCAGTTGTTAGTATGAATCTTAATCGAAAGAGTACGAAAAAGGCTCACTTTAGTCGTGCATAACAAACAACCCTAACAACAAAGATGGCTTCCAATATCTTTAGATATGCAATTAGGTGACCAAGATAAATGCTACAAAAATCTATATATATGCATTAAAATACATTAAGCAGTAAATAAAAAACAAGAGTTTCTCCATGCATCCAATAGACAAGACAATAATATGTTTAAAGAATTTTGTATTTATGGCACCTAGGAGGAAAACATAGAAGGATGTTACTAGTCATCCTCAATGGGATTGGTTCTTGTAAGTCCTCAGCACTTCCGATCTAAAATCCGTCTCTCTTGATGGTGTAGAAAACCCAGAAAAAAATGGATCTCAAAGGGAGCCCACAAGAAAAATGGTAGCAGAATATGACAATGATGGTGGATCAAAGTCAGACCAAAAGTATAGATCCAGAGTGATCTTTAGGCAACAAAAGGTAGTGAATGAATGGAAAACCCCTTCTATTTATAACAAAATATTGAGTTAGTCTAGATATTGGTGCATAGTTAAAATATTATTAACCAAATCAAGATCCAACATTTATGGAATATTTTATTATATTTGTTCAAGGGAAAAAGAATTTGACTTGGGTCAAATCCCTTTATTTGTAAAAAATAATAAATAAATGAATTATTTATTATTTTAAGGATGTGGTTGAGTAATAATCAAATAAATAATCATTTATTTAATTATTTATGAATGATTTAGTCAAATTTAACAAGGAATATTATTTAAATAAGGTTTAAATAATTATTCCTAGAAAATAATAAGATAAATAGTGATTTATCTAATTAATTTTCATGTTTTGAGTTAAATATGACCAGGAATATTAATTAAACTATCGTTTAATTAATTATTCCTTGAGGAAAATCAAACAAATGTAGATTTATTTAATATTTCCTCATGGGGTTTCCTGTTTAGACCATAAACAACTTAATAAAGATGGTTTACTAAGTCATTTTTCATAGTGAAAGAAATTTTACTTGTGGTAAAATTGGTCTTACATGGTGTACTTGGTTCCATCTAATAGTAACATGTTAGATGACCAAAAAATGGTGTAACACTTGGTTTGGAAATATGGCAGCGGGATAGTGAAATTTTTGTTTCTCAAGGCAAGTATGCCAAAGAGATATGGGGTAAGTTTTACATGGAGAGATTTAAACCCATGGAAAATCCTCTTCCAAGAAATTGGAGGAAAGAGGATGCTACTTCTGGAGAAGTAGTGGATGCTATTGTCTACAGGCAGCTCGTAGGTTCACTGATGTACTTAGTGAACAGTAGACAAGACATTTTCTACGCAGCTAACTAGATGAGTCAAGATATGGTTAAGCCGACCAAGCTCTTTTGGAAGGCGGGGAAGCATGTCTTGAGATATGTCCGGGGCACTACAGAGTATGGATTATGGTACAAACAGACAGAGGGAGTGAAAATTCAAGGCTTCATGGATGCAGATTGGGTAGGAAATCCATCAAATAGAAAGAGCACATCAGGAGGGATCTTCAGCATAGGATCGACAGTAGTTTCCTGGTACAACAGGAAGCAGTTATTTGTGGCACTTAGTTCAGTAGAGGAAGAGTACATGGCAGCAATTCAAGCTGCATGTAAGGCCATCTAGATGAGAAATATCCTTATTGGTTTGTTTGGTTCTCAGATGGATCCGATAGTGATACATTGTGATAACCAGAGTTTCATTAAACTCTCGATTAATCCTGTGTTTCATGATAGATCCAAGAACATAGAAATTCAGTACCAACATCTCAGAGATTGTGTTCAAAGGCACATAATGTTACTTCAGTACATTCCCACGAAATATCAGGATGCATATAGTCTGACAAAGGCGCTCACCAAAAGCAAATTCAAATACCATAGAGGCAGGATCGGGGTGGCAAATAATCCCTTTCTTGTTGAGAAGGAGTGTTGAATTCCAATAAGAAATTGCAGCACCTACACTAGTGTGGACCAATGAGTCCAAGCAACACCTACACTAGTGTGGGACCAAGAGGTCTTAGCAACACCTACACTGGTGTGGGCTAAATTTTGTGCAGTGTTTGTTTTAATTTTCCCTTAATTAAAATGGACAATAAAATGTAATCTTATCTCATAATCACTTGTAATAGTTAACTGAGCATGATAAACTCAGTTAGCTCATGAATTTCGAGTTGAGGGTAGTTGGTGAGGCATGCAGATTAATTATAGTTGTAACAGAGTTTGAAGTGCAGTTGGTGCATTAGTTTAATGCATGAGTAATCAATTAGCTCAGTTAAGTGAGTTAAAGTCATTTGTGCTAGTTGTAATTGTTTGGTTCACTAGTGAGATATCAAGTGAATTAAACATTATTTAATTCACAATCAGTGATCTAACATGCAACTGATGATTTGCTATTATTAGTTGTATGCATGTCAGTTCCAGTGGAGACCCAATGGAGACCCAGCATGGAAAATTTTAGAGGCTAATATTCGCAGGTGGGCTAATTTTCCATGATTTTTCTGTTGAAAATGGCAACAAGAAACAGTGAAGGAGGACCCCTGAAACATCTTTCTTAATCCTAGTTGGAAAGTGATCACCTAAACTAGGTGGGGACCACACATGTGATTTTTGTCGCAAAGTATACTTTTAGACATATGGAGCATGGTCTAGGAGTTGCGGGATGCTATTCTTGGATGATTGGTCAAGTTGGTAAAAATAGATGGACATCTATTTTTAGACATTGGGCGGAATCTATTTTTAGACTGTTGGGCTAAAAATAGAACAGTCAAATATTATTAACCCTTAATAATATTTAGACTATAAACATTATCTTGTCCTCTTGGAGCACTTCAATTTGATGCTTGGATGTGGCACATGCAGCTGACAGAATGAAATACGCTTTTCCTATGGATTAGTTGAGTTATTGCATGGTTGAATTCAGTTAGAACTCATGTGGCAGAGTTTGGTGGAGTTGATGAGACAGTTGATGGAGTTGTGTTCGATTTAACTTAGTTGAACTAGTTTTATTTAGTCTAACTGGAAAATACACTAGTGATGAGTGGTGTGAATTAATTATTAATTAATTCACTAATTATTAACTCATAAATCAACTGAAGAACACATCAGTTAACTCAGTGCATGGACAGTTCAGTGGAGACCAGTGTTAGAGGTGGGTGAAAGGGTGGAGTCTACTATCAGTTGTGACTATAATGTGCAAGAGATTTGCACGATCATTGGAGGAGATTTCCAATGATGATTGCGCAGTTAAAGCCAAGGGAATTCGAATTCATTCCATCCATTCTCTCATCTTGGATTGCACAGTAGAGGCAAGAAAATAGTGGAGGAGTTTTGAACGCGTGACTTGTTCAAAACTAAGCTAGTTTGTGTGTAACTTTTGGAGACAGTACTGAGTACTTGTGAGGAGTATTGTACTGAGATTGTTACATGATTCTTCTTCATTATAATATACAGACAGTAGGGGGTTTTCAGCTGTAAGCTTTCCCCGGTATACATACTGTGTTATACGTGTTGAATTTCTATGTGCGCATGTGAATGTTTTCAATACCGCTTGTTGTTTTTATTTCCACATGTGATCATTAATGCGTAGAAGAGATTATGTGTTATGTATGAAGCTCAAATAGTGTGTGACCATGATAATCTCGGTGAATAAATCTTCATTATTCAGCAAATTTCTACATGGTATCAGAGCAAAGATTGATCATCACAGTGATTACAAATTTATTTCGGTAGACAGAGTCTGCATGCGGGCCGGGTAGCCTCTGGATCCATCCTTTCCTTTGAAAGGTGATATATCCAGTAAATGCCCCTGCAGTCGATCTCTATGCTAGAAATAATTTGTTCTCACAGATCAGGAGCGGTTGAGTTTTAAACTGGTGGAATTCGAATTTGCAGCAGAATTTGAAATTCGAAATTTGCAACAGTTTTCTTGGTGTCGAAGTCAAAATGTCTTATCAAGGATTGTGATTGGAGTATTCTCTTGAAGGCAACTCGAATTATATTGCATGGAGAGATAGGATGGAGGTGGTGTTAGATGACAATGGGCTGTTGGAGTTCATAGAGAAAGAAATTCCAAAGCCTGCTGATGCTGCTCAAGTTGAGGCTTGGCAAAAGAAGATAGCAAGATGTCGAAGAATTCTGTTGGAGGGCGTGAAGGATCACATAGTATCCAGCCTGCATGGTAAGGCTACTCCATTTTTGATGTGGAAATCCTTGACAGATTTATTCCAAAGCAAGAGCGACCAGAGGAAGTTGGCGCTCAAGGATAAACTCAGGAAGATAAAGATGGAGAAGAATGACACTATTCCGGTATACTTGACAAAGTTTTTCCACTGCAGGGATGAGCTTGGGAGTGTAGGAGTTAGTGTGGATGAAGAGGACTTGGTGAGCTTGGCTCTCCTTGGGCTTCTGAAGAGTTGGCACTCCTATGAGGATTCTGTCAATGGTCGGGAGAAATTGCCAGGATGGGAAAGACTGTGGTCTGATCTTGTGCAAGAGGAGATAAGGCGGAGTACCAGGGATGGATCTTCATCAAAGGTATCTAATGAAAAGGATTGCGCTTTGGATGCCAAAGCAAGGAAGGGGAAGGGCAAGAAGAATGCTTCTCAATCCGGTGTGGATGGTAAAGAGCGTGACATGTCCAAAGTGAAGTGTTTTCACTGTCACGAGCATGGGCATTACGCCACGAAATGTCCACAGAAGAAGAAGAACAAGCAGGCTGCTGGAGCTGCAGCTGGTGAGGCTCTTGCCTCGCAATTTGAGCTGGACTTTTCATTGATCGCATGCATGGTGTCTAGTGCATTGGGATCGGGGTGGTATTTTGATAGTGGCGGTTCCTTTCACATGACGGGAGATGTGAATCTTTTCAGTGACTTGGTGGAGAAAGATCTCCAGTTGCATGTTGAGTTGGGCGACAATGGATGATACAATGCGACCGACATTGGTACCATAACCTTTCAGAGGGATTCAGGTAAACTCATTCTTTTACAAGATGTAGTGCATGTTCCAGGTTTAAAGAAGAATTTGATCTCAGTCGCAATGTTAGAGGATAAAGGGTATGAAGTTGTCTTCAGTGAAGGAAAAGTTTTCCTTCGGCACAAGGCAACATGACAAGTCAAGAAGGTTGGGATTCGAGCAAAGAATCTCTACAGACTTGAAGTAGATGGGATGTCTACAGAGCTTCCTACTGTTTGGAAGTGCAAGAAAGACATGCAATTGATGCTTGAGAGGGAGCAAGTTTTGCATGCAGGTAATAGTGAACCTCGGGATGTGGAGCAGCCACAAGATGAGGATCATGGAGTGGAAGAAACCACTCATGTAGATAAATTTCATGCCAGATGGGCAGAGGGAGTGCATGCAGCTATACCACCAGGTGAGAGGTGGGGCAACATGCATGAATAATCCCAAGAGGAGATTTCTGGGCAGGATTCATGAGATGGTGTGGATCTCATGAATTGAACCTGGCTACGAGGTGCCCACAGCGCAGCAGTAGCAGATCAGTTGGATTGATGCAGGCAGATCAAAGTGACAGTGTCGGATACTGGAGCGTGGATCAGAGTTGACAGCAAGTGCAGAGTGCATGGGTGCAAGAGTTCAACAACGCAGTGGTTCCTGATGACATGTACAGTTGGTACCAGGAGAAGTCGAAGACTTTGATGATAGATGCATCAGACTGATTGAGTTGTTTGGAGCCTATTCAGTTTCAGAGATGTTGCATGAAAAAGGTGCATGGCGCATGCATGGAGTTGCATGGTGCATGCATGATTTTTCATGGTGCATGCAAAGGGTGCATGGAGAATGCATGGAGGTACATGTCGCATGCATGGAGTTGCATGGCGCTTGTGAGGGTTGCAGGGTGAATGCATGGAGTTGCATGTCGCATGCAAAGACATTCCTTTCTTGTTGAGAGGGAGTGTTGAAAATGGCAACAAGAAACAGTGAAGGAGGACTCCTAAAACATCTTTCCTGATCTTAGTTGGAAAGTGATCACCTAAACTAGGTGGGGACCACACATGTGATTTTGCCGCAAAGTATATTTTTAGACAATGTCTATTTTTAGAAATATGGAGCATGGTCTAGGAGTTACGGGATGATATTCTTGGATGATTGGTCAAGTTGGTAAAAATAGATGGACATCTATTTTTAGACATTGGGCGGAATCTATTTTTAGACTGCCGGGCTAAAAATAGAACAGTTGAATATTATTAACCCTTAATAATATTTAGACTATAAACATTATCTTATCCTCTTGGAGCACTTCAGTTTGATGCTTGGATGTGGCACATGCAGTTGACAGAAGGAAATATTCTTTTCCTATGGGTTAGTTGAGTTATTGCATGGTTGACTTCAGTTAGAACTCATGTGGCAGAGTTTGGTGGAGTTGATGAGACAGTTGATGGAGTTGTGTTCGGTTTAACTTAGTTGAACTAGTTGTATTTAGTCTAACTGGAAAATACACTAGTGATGAGTGGTGTGAATTAATTATTAATTAATTCACTAATTATTAACTCATTATTCAACTAAAGAACACATCAGTTAACAACAGTGCATGGACAGTTCAGTGGAGACCAGTGTTAGAGGTGGGTGAAAGGGTGGAGTCTACTATCAGTTGTGACTATAGTGTGCATGAGATTTGCACAATAATTGGAGGAGATTTCCAATGAGGATTGCGCAGTTAAAGCCAAGGGAATTCGAATTCATTCCATCCATTCTCTCATCTTGGATTGCGTAGTAGAGGCAGGCAAACAATGGAGGAGTTTTGAACCCGTGACTTGTTCAAAACTGAGCTAGTTTGTGTGTAACTTTTGGAGACAGTACTGAGTACTTGTGAGGAGTATTGTACTGAGATTGTTACATGATTCTTATTCATTATAATATACAAACAGTAGGGGGTTTTCAGCTATAAGCTTTCCCCAGTATACATACTGTGTTATATGTGTTCAATTTCTATGTGCGCATGTGAATGTTTTCAATAACGCTTGTTGTTTTTATTTCCACATGTGATGATTAATGCATAGAAGAGATTATGTGTTATGTATGAAGCTCAAATATTATGTGACCAGGATAATCTCGGTGAATAAATCTTCATTATTCAGCAAATTTCTACATTTTCCAAAAAAAATATTCGCCAATTTCTATTTTTTATAATGATGATTCGCTTGAAATTTACAATGTAAAATTATTTTATCTTAAAAATCGCCAACATTATTTATAAAGTATATATAAAATCATTATAATTTTTAATAATTTTTACAAATACATCAATACACATTTTATAGTTTTCATATTAGGGACTAGTGGATTCGCCAATATTTGTATACTTCAAGATAATTTTTCATCATTAAAATTTTCCCTAAGATCTAGTTGAGACAAAGGTGAAAGGGATATTAACTATCAGTTGTAGCATTATTGGGTTGCACCCATGCAACCAAACACTCATTGGATTTCCCATGATCCTTGCGCAATTTAGGATGACCAAAATTCAAAAATAATAGGGATTGCATTCATCAGGAATTGCGAAAGCAAGGCAGGCTATTTAGAGGCTGAGAATTGGCTGAGTGTTGGTCATTTTTGTCCAGGACATTGTGAGACAATTAGCTGAGTACACAAGACTCTTGTGAGAAGAGTGTATTGTAATTTTTTTATGTATCCATGTTGAATATACAATAGAAGATAGTGGGATTTTGAGCAAAAATCTTTCCCCAGGAAATTATCTGTGTTGTGGTTTGATTGATTCTTCTTTGCTTCATGTGATTGGAAATTGTGTTTAATTTCCACAATTGATTTGTAGAAGTGATTCAGTATATAGCTTTAGTACATTGTTACATCTGATTGAATCCATGATATACATATTGTTTGTATAATTTCTACAAGGGATCTACACATTGAATCCAAGAAGATCAACCCAAAGGGATCTACCCACCGTTCAAACAAGCAGAGCCTAACCCAAAGGGTCTCAAGGAGATATGACCTCCCAATTGGCGAGGTAATTAGCAACAGGAAATTGACCAATCGAACTAACCCTTGAGACTGGAATTATGTATATTTTATTTACATTGTACAAGAATTATGTACATTATATTTACATCACTTTATTTATTTACAATTTTAATGTATTATAGATTTTTAAAAATTTATAAATCTTTGTAAATTTATTTTAGCTTCCTATTTATCAAGTAGGATTAAATTTCTTAACGTGCAATTATTTTTATGGAATGTAAAATTTCGAGAAAGAATTGAACCTCAAATGATTTGATTCCTCTTGGCACTTGATAGATGCAGATTTAACATGGATCTAACTTGATTTAAATTTGAAAGAGCTTGGGTTCCCTATAGGTTGTGGGTTGATATGGGATATCTTTGGAGTCCTCTAACAACTTAGGTTCCCTGGAGGTTGTGGGTTGAGTTACTAGTTCCTGGAGCCCTAGACAACTTGGGTATCAAACTAATCTAGTTTATGTTAGTGATTTATGGATCGTATAGGTGAGATCACTATGCTTGAGCCTTGAGGTAGTTTGGCTTCTCGAATCCCTAGTTGGTTTTATTTTGGTTTAACCAATATGATCCCACATTCATGCTTTGAATATGGTGTAGGTGTGACTGGCTAAAAGAGAGATTTGGTTCAAGCCATTATATGGTCAGGTGGTATGTGGATGTCCCTGGCTTTGTTGGAATTTACTTATGTTAATATGATTTGTTTTCTTATTATGATCTATAAGCACTTGTACCAATTATCATGGTGATCTTATGGTTGATTTATCATAGTTTCTATTCTAGTTATACGTTGATTATATTCATGGTTTTATGATGTTTTCTAGATATGGCTCTTGTCCATGATTTGATAAGTTATTGGATGGTCGATTAATGCATGGACTAACAAGTGTTGTTGCAGCTAGATTGAGAGGGCCTCGAAGCATAAAGCCTTCTTAGTAATTCTAGGATGAAGTTCCAAATTTTATGTTCAGATAAGCATTCATGACCTATAGCTTCCATGTTTAATTTTTGTGTGATGAAATGCCTATCTTTCATTAGGTGTAAGGTCCCACTTTACCAACCATCAATAATATAGAGAAGTAGAGGTCACATTAAACACTAATACTCTCTCTCTTTTTGTAACATCAATAACTTAGTTATCATGTAATCATGTTCCTTCATCTACTTCGATATAAGAATATCACATAAGAATTTGGGGATAAAAGAATATAAGAAGGCATTAGTTTTCTTTCATGAGTTTCTAAATTAAATAATAATAATAATATCCATTATGCAACCAATATGCTTCCAAGTCAACATACACAATAATTCAACATGCACGCAAAATCAACATCCATGCATCAACCTATAAGAAAGCACATTGACCCATTAGTCCATAGCGTTTTAACTTAGCTCTGATACCATATGTAAAATTCCACTTTACCAACCATCAACAATATAGAGAAATAGAGGTCACATTAATCACTAATACTCCATTTTTATTATTTTATTTTTTTGTAACATTACTAACTTAGTTATCATTTAATCGTGTTCCTTCATCTATTTTTATATAATAATATAACATAAGAATTTGGGGATAGGTTTCCCTTAAAACCAAATACAAAACACATTTCTTCTCAAGTTTAAAAGAAGCATGTGTATATTTATACTTATATGTGAGCTCTAAGTAAGACTGGAAATGAATTCCAGCATAATGCCATGTGTGAGTATTAAGCTAGATCAACCTATTTTATCTCCTAAATTATGCTAAATAATTTCTACTTATTGACTCTTGACATCATAACCACAAAAGGATGCCACAAGAACCTAAAATATTAAGCTTCTATCATAAAAATAACATATAAGGGTATGATTATTAACCTCTTGTAACAAGAGAACTAAAGGAGGAATATTCCTCTCTTCATCAGTAAATCTAATAAATGTGATATGTTTATTGATCTATCAATTCAAAATTCCCAATAGCATTGCTTCAATCATGAGACTCGTATAATGAATGTTGCAGCAAGAGCAAACATTGTTACAAATTCAGAAGCATAATATTATTCAAGTGTCAAATAAAACAGTGGACTTTCCAAAATTGGGCACACTATTTGTTTTCTATATCCTTTAAAACATAAGATTGCACCCATGGATACATGCAACTCAGACGAAACTTGTTTTTCTCACTTGCACAAAATCCTACAACATTATTCATTGTAAAATTGTTTCCAACAACAACCCTTTTTTAAATTAGTTATTTAGATAATAAAATTAACCACTATCGTATTCTCTATTCACACTTCAGCAAATTATTAAATTCATTTTCACATTCATAAAAAAAATTGCAGACATAGGAAGCTACATCCATTAAGTAATATATTCATAAATTTTCTAGTATATAAACGTTATAGTAAGTAGGGCATTTACTCTAACAATTTATATGCACAAAAGCTACATCCATTGATGCCTTTTGACAAAAACTTTGCAAGCATGCAATCTACAAGCTACAAATATTGAGGCCTTTTGACAAACACTTTTCAAGCATGCAATCTAAAACCATTGATGCATTTTAACAAACACTTTGCAAGCATGCAATCTACAACCATTGAGATTTTCAAGCATTTGGAAGCCAAAATATCTTAAGGCAATGTGACATGAATCTAGGATTCTTCCTCAAACTATTTAACTCATAAAATTCATAAATTAATTCTAGCTATGTAACCTAATCTTAATGATGTGATTTTTTCGAAAGCACTTTTATATACATTATGGATCACACAAGTCTTAGATCTAAATTAATTCTTCAAATGACAAAATATAAAAAGAGGGACTAAACCATCTTATTCTCTCATCCAAAACTTGACAACATTCGCACACAGTTGGCAACAACAATATGAAAAATCGCACATATTTATGGTCTGGGTTCTGAAAAGTATTTTTTTGGAATCAAGTTGGGGGTCCAAATAATGTTAAGTTGAATCGCAACATATATGCTCAGGGATGTGATTCCTTAAAACAACAACGACACAAATTCCTACTACCTCATTTACCACTTATGTCAAACAATTAGTGTGCAAACTTCTACTACAACTATAAATGGAGAAAGAAAAATCAAACTTATGCTAATATGATAATTACATCAACTCATGACAACTTGCTATGGACAAAAATTCATTATAAACTGAACTTAAAAACTTTAGCAAAACCTTATTGATTTAATCCCCCTACATGTACATTTAGTTTCAATTCATTATTGGTTAGCTCATAATTAACTCTGTAAATATCTCATAAATAGTCACAAGTAGAAAGTTCCATTAAATTGAAATTTTTACAACACTTTAAAATAACAATAACTGAAATTTCAAGAATGCTTATGTAGATACCTCGTTGTGTATTTACACAACTCCAAAAAGACGAGAATGTGCTCCAGCTCCAATGATAGTATGCATATACTTACAAAATCATTATGAACCATATGGTTTTCCACCTGACCATATCCAGGGAGAACTTCTCCCCCTGGAACCCCCGAGCTATAAAAGCTCCCAAATAGCAGTAGAGAGATATACAAGGAAAACTTAGGAAGATAAGTTTCACTTCCTCTCAATACCACTCATGGACAACTCCACCAGGTAGAACTACTTAATAATTTATTTTAGAAATTTTAGATTCATTTCAAAAAAAAAAATCTACTCTTCAAGACTCTTTGTCTCACAATCCTCTTCAACTCTCTACGGCTATTGGTATTACAATGCACCTCCCTCCCTAAGTGAGAATACATGAGACACATATATAGGAGGAGCAACAAATTCTTTTCATAAAGGAGGAGTAATATGCATGCCTTGTATTCCATTTAGAGGAGTGTAACTCATGCCATTAAGGAGAGGTATGCATGCCTTAGTTAAGGAGAGTGTAAATTATGCATTAAAGAGAGCGTAAGAGGAATCTTTTATGAAATTCTATTAATGAGTGTAAGAGGAATATGTCATTCTTTGATGAGTGCATAAAATAAATTGTAATGTATTATTAAAATGGAGAGATATTTACATAGAGCCATGAGAGTCATCAAGGAGAGAGGTGTGAAGTGATTGGGGAGATGAAGGTGCCTTGTAATTCCCTTTTGATAATAATAGCATAGTCTCATAAAATACAATAATATTATTGAGGATTAAGTCAAGATTGAACTATTAGAATTCATTAATGACAATTTAAGTGATTTTCCTTCAGCTATACTTGATTACCCATTGATTGAAGGTCTTTACTATTCTTGGAAAAGCATACTTCAGATGCTAAACATGACTTTCTATTTTTAGAAAGTCACTCCAGAATTGTTAGAAATGAGATTTTATTAAGGAAATTCATCCCTGAGCTACCCATGAGTGGTATTATTCTTCTGGAGAATAGATATTCCACATCATTATTGCATGTGTTTTTGTGCCTTAGTAGATTGAGGACTCTATGCCCTGATCTACTCCAAGGATCCAAGTTTCCACACCTTGATATTTTAAAAATTTAGGACTCTGTGTCCCAATCCTTTTATTATAGATCCAAGACTGAACATTTTTATCTTTCATGGATCTAGTAATTTGCTCCCTAATCCTTTTATTATAGATCCAAGAGTCCACATCTTTATATTTCATGGATTTAGTACTCCACACCCTAATTTCCATGGCTTCTCATCTACTCTACTTTGAAACTCCTTGCTTCACCTTAAGGTAGTGATCGTGAGCTCATACCCATCTAATGGTTCGTTATTAAGGCCTTGTTCCAAGACTTGCACACATCACAATCTCATAGATCAAAGAAATCAAATGAATTTCATAATTAACTTATTCATATTTTACCAAATATTTTGCATGACTTCCATAGTCATTTTGGTTATGGAGAAATGACTTCCGCAACCATTTATAATTTGAACATCCTTGTTTGTAAATAACCAATTCCACTGTCACATCCTTCTCAATACAATATTAAGCATATATAATCATAAAAATCAGGTATCATGACTTCCAATCATTTATAATTTGAGAATATTTGTTTGAAAATAACCATGTCCCCTGCCACATCTTTCTCAATACAAGATTAAGCATATATAATCATACAAATCATATATCATGACTTCCATAGTCATAATTTATAATTTGAGCATCCTTGTTTGCAAATAACCAAGTCCCCTTCCCGATCCTTCTTAGTAAAAGATTATGCATATATAATCATACAAATCATATATCATCCATAAATCATAATTAACCATATTTTCCACATCACCATGGTCATCCATTGATCTATGTGTCTCAATTCTGGATCACCATCCATGTCATACACCTATGTCCAAAATAGGATACCAAAAGAGAAAACATCGATAATATGCTCTTAACAAAAACCAGTTCTTATACACACAACCATAGATATTATCAAAAGCACATAGAAACCAGGTGGCCCAAACTAGGTCTATAGCAAATAAGCATGTACATAAGTCTGTCATACATAATATTATATCATTACATCAAAATCACCATATCTATGTGTCACAAAACTAACCTTGTCAAGGTGGGACACTACATACTCCCCCTCTTGGATTAAACTTTGCCCGGAGTTTTATTATATTCGTTGGATATATATATATATATATATATATATATATATATATAATCCAATTGGGTTTTTTCATGAAGACCAAAAATACCATTATTAATCAAGTACCATGTATAGTTATTCCATACTAAATAGATTTTAACATACACTACAATGCATACTATATCAAAACAATCATCTAATCAAGAATATTATATCTAGATACTATTATTTGACAATGATCTCACCTTACAAATGAATTTTTTTTCCTTATCTAATGCATTAATGATTCAATAATATTTCCTATGTCATTCTCTTAGGTTTATATAGAAAATTTGATCTCTCCAACTCACAAACAACTCCCACATTAGTTGTATAAACAACAATGATGGTCCATCCCATCTCATACTCAAATTTGCATACAAGAAGCATCAAATCATCTACATACAATATCCATTGAAACCATGCAACAAAACATGTCATATATATAACCCACTCTTACATCCCACTTGACTTATGTCTTCTCAATCCAAGTTTTCCATTTTTCATTTCATAAGGCACCTTTGCAATAAAAATCTTTAAGATCAACCTACAATTTTTACTAAGTGTTTACTCTTTAGGAAAAATCACAATTCGAGGTTCAAGACATAACTTTGTTTTCTTTTTAACAAACTAAGGTTCCATACAATCCTCATTGACTCATTTTTATATTTTAGACCACTTCTTGAATTCCCATAATATTCATTATTATTCACTTTCCTTACTTAATATTCAATTATGAATACTGAGTTAGAAGATATTCATTCCAAAAGAAATTAAATATATCTTTTCAAGAATGGCTTGTAATCAAGAACAACTTTCACAATTATACAAATACAATTTATAAATTATTGAATCTATCTTGATAATTGTAAGTCAACATGCTTTCCCACTATAAAATAACTCATGATTTCTATTCAATAATTAATCAATTCATTCGGTTTCATGTCTCATTCCTTTCTAAAACCACAGATTTTTGAAACTATGAAGAATATTATTGATTTTAAATAAGATTACTAACTACTCAGAAAATTATACATCCAAACACAAAATTCCTAAATCCATCAATCTCTTCCATTCCACATATAATACAATAATGTTAGGCTTCTAAATCATGCAAGAATTCCAATTCATCAAAATTTGATCTAACTCTCCTTCAATTTCTCCCTCAAAATATATCACAAGCACATATTCTTGTAAAACAAGAACTCAACTAAGTCTTTCAATAATCACATAAATTTTTCTTTAAGTTCAAATAAAACAAAGTTCTCACCACATAAAATGTTTATCTTTGAAACATGCTATTCTCTTAACAATTTACAAGTTAATCGAATTCCAAGAAAGCAGTTCATAAACAGTGTGAATTTTGACTCGATCGTCTAACTAACAATAGTTTAGAGAAGTTCATGAGTTCAATCCTCATAGTTTCTCTATTTTATTTTATTTTATAAATCGACCTTCTATTCATTCTTCCAAAAAAATTACATCCATATAAAAAACGCAGGTAGTCTCACGCGACCAGGTTTGTTGACTACTACTAATAGCAACTGATAATAAAATAGGACAACAGAGAGTAACAAAGTCCACAACCGAAAGGGCCAAAAGCACCATTAAACACACAAAATAGATAAAACACCTGAAATCATATCATTCAGTTGAGGTGATGGAGGTTGGGTTGTTCGGGGTTGTTCCTTGAGGCGAAGGAGGGAAGAAAGAGCATTGAACGTGCTCTTCAAAGTGAGCAATCCATGCCTCTAGTTTTCCAACTTTCTTTGATAGAAGATTATGGCATCACTAGATGACCACCACAAGTTCCCAGGTATGGAACTGAAAATAGTGTATCTTGTTAGGGGTTTCTATTATCTCTGCATGCTCCTCCTGCCGCGTTCACTCTGTTGTTGTCATTTTATCCATAATTATCCAAATGAGGTCATGGCAGTAGTCCAAGCAACACACATACTACTACCCATGTCCCCCCCCCCGGGTTGTGGCAACCCCTAGCTTCTCCCTCCTCCATGATGAGCCAACCCGCCCTAGTGTATACCACGTTGGGTATAGCCACCTTCGCCGCCAGTCAGACCCTCCTGGGTGCTACTTCCCCGCACCTCTTGGCAGCCCCTGCATAGACCTCCAGATCGACCTCCACCACGACCTGTTGAAGTCGTAGAGCTAATAATACCACGCCACTGATGCCACCTCCTACAATGCACCATACGATCTGATGTTACACACATGAAGGATTTAGCTCCCCCATACTCAAGGTACTTGGAGAAGACCCAGGGAAAGGCCCTCATACCTGCAGCCACACGCTTGACATTATTCCCCATATGTTCCTTTAGGGATTTATATCACACTGTTCAACATCCCCATTAGGTAATTTCTCTAATTAATTTGGTTAAATAGAATTCAGCCAATATTCAACTGATAAAATCATTAAAGAGACTATTACGACTTTCCTAGACCTAATTTTTCTTAGGCAAATAGAAAATATATTTCATCAAATTATCACTAATATTTTTCTACATTTCAAGCATTTGAAAATCATTTTAATTCTACCTAAATCAAACACATACAAAATAATTACAATACTAGAGGATAAATACCTATTCCACACTTGACTCCATATATCAAAATAAATTATTCCAAACATTCTAAGCCAGCTAATGGTTTTTAGTATAACAATATTAGTATCTTCATTTGTAATAAAAATAAAATAATGGATTTAAATCTCAAGAAAATTCATGTTATGAATCTCTATCCATTTAACTTTAATTACACATAATCAATCCTCCTTATTCATGTCTATGATATTCCATCGAAATGTTTTTGTCATACTAACCATAAGAATTACTTACCTCATAGATATATGGTATATGGATTCCACAGAAATTCCTTACCTCATTACTTAGCTCACAAATATATGTTACTAT
The DNA here is from genome assembly GCA_034641835.2 of Pinus albicaulis. Lineage (NCBI taxonomy): Eukaryota > Viridiplantae > Streptophyta > Pinopsida > Pinales > Pinaceae > Pinus > Pinus albicaulis. The sequence continues at coordinate 103,813,510 of CM076576.1, read as the reverse complement.
GGGTTCCACACCCATACATTTGTTCATAGATATATGCTAGTATGGAGTCCACACCCATACATTAGCTCATAGATATATGATAGTATGGGTTCCACACCCATACATAGCTTAAGGAAAACATAACCTTCAAGTGTTCCTTAAAATGGATTCCACAACCCTTCATGCACCAGTCATTTAAGCCTCTTGTTTATTAGGAAGGTCATACCTCAACCTAGTATTTGAGTAATTTTAAGTTATTTGATGCATAATACCAACCCAAAATACAAAAAATCATGTCAAAGAAATCATATGAATTCCATTCTTACTCATTAATAATGTATTCCCAAATCATATTTTAACACATCAAATTAATGCACATACATTACTCTTGAATCTACATTCACAGTTAAAAGTGACATCCTTCAAGGTAGCTTTTGTTAAGTTTCCATTGGTGTAAGTAAGAAAAGAGTAAAAATTAACACGACGAACAAAATAATAATGTTAATTTAGTCTTGGCCTTACACTTGTTACACATTCCCAAATAATACACACCAAAGTCGTCAAACTATACTCCAAATTAAGCTAATATTTTTCTTGGTAAATACAATTTCAGCTAGTAAAGATGGCTAGTATGCCCATATCACATTGATAATGATGCATTAAACATATATGAAACTATGCATTCATTCCACATATCTCACTCACCCATTGACAATAAAGTCATGCACATGCTTGGGTTTAACCCCAACTTCTCAAGCACATCTTTTCCCAACATGTCTTTAAGTCCTTTATCATATTTCTAATAATTTGTCTTAACAAAAATATAAAGGAATATAAGAAGGCATTATTTTTCTTTGATGAGTTTCTAAATGACATAATAATAATAATATCCATTATGCAACCAATATTCCTCCAATTCAACATACACAATAATTCAACATGAACGCAAAATCAACATTCATGCATCAACCTATAAGAAAGCACGTTGGCCCATTAGTCCCTAGCATTTTAACTTGGCTCTGATTCCATATGTAAGGTTCCACCTTACCAACCATCAATAATATAGAGAAATAGAGGTCACATTAATCACTAATACTCCATTTTATTTTTTATTTTTTTGTAACATTACTAACTTAGTCATCATTTAATCGTGTTCCTTCATCTATTTTGATGTAAGAGAATAACATAATAATTTGGGGATAACTTTCCCTTAAAACCAAATCCAAAATACATTTCTCCTCAAGTTTAAAAGAAGTATGTGCTCTTTTCATTCTTATATGTTAGCTTTGAGTAACCATGGAAATAAATTCCACCATAATTTCATGTGCGAGCATTAATCTAGATCAACCTACTTGATCTCCGATATTATGCTAAACAATTTCTACTTATTGAATCTTGACATCATAACCACAAATGTATGTGACAAGAATCTAAAATATTATGCTTCTATCACAAAAATCACATATAAGGGTATGAGTATTAACCTACTTGTAACAAGATAACTAAAGGAGGAATATGTCACTCTTCATCAGTAAATATAATAAATATGATATTTTTATTGATTCATTATTTAAAAATTCCCAATATCATTGCTTCAAGCATGAGACTCATATAATGAATGTTGTAGCAGGAGCAACCACTGTTACAAATTCAAAAGCATATTATTATTCAAAAAGTGCCAAATAAAACAATGGATTTGCAAAAATTGGGCACACTATTGTTTTCTACAGCCATTAAAACGTAATATTGTACCCATGAATACATGCAGCTCAGACGAAACTTATTTTTCTCACTTGCACAAAATCCTACAAAATTAATCACTATAAAATTGTTTCCATCAACCATTTTCTAAATGAAATATTTATATAATAAAATTAAAAACTATCATATTCTCTATTCACACTTCAACAACTTATTAAATTTATTTTCACATTCATACAAAAACTTGCAGACATAGGAAACTACATCCATTAAATAATCTATTCATAAATTTTCTAGTACATAAAAGTTACAGTAAGTAGGAAACTTACTCTAAAAATCTATATGCATAAAAGCTACATCCATTGAAGCCTTTTGACAAATACTTTGCAAGCATGCAATCTACAAGCTACAACTATTGAGGCCTTTTGAAAAACACTTTGCAAGCATGCAATCTATAGTCATTGATTCATTTTGACAAACACTTTGAAAGCATGAAATCTACATCCCTTGACACATTTTTTCAAACACTTGGAAGACACAATCTCTTAAGGAAATTTAACATGAATCTAAGATTCTTCCTCAACCTATTTAGCTCATAATATTTATAAATTAATTCTTCAAATGACAAAATATAAAAGCAAATACTATGTCATCTTATTCTTTCACCCAAAACTTAGCAGCAGACACACACAGTTGGAAACATCAATCTGCAAAATCACCTAGCTTTACGATGTGTGTTCTGAAAAGTATTGTTTTGGAATAAATTCAGGCTTTAAAGGTTCGTATGGTACAACTACCCCCAGATGTTAAGTTGAATCGCAACATACATGCTCAAGGATGTGATTTCTTAAAAAACAACAAAAATTCCTACTACCTCATTTATCACTTTTGTCAAACACTTAGTGTGCAAACTTCTACTACAATTGTGCATGGAGAAAGAAAACTCAAACTTGTTCTAATATTATAATTTCATCAACTCATGATAACCTGCTATGGAAAAAAATATTATAAACTGAAAGTAAAAACTTTAACAACACCTTCTTGTTTTAATCCCCCTACATGTACATTCTCAACTATATTTTCCATTCATTATTGGTTAGCTCAGAATTAATTTTGTAGATATCTCATATGCATTCACAAGTAGAATAAATTAAAATTTTTACAAAACTTTAAACTAATAATAACTGAAATTTCAAGAATTCTGATGTACATACCTGGTTATGTATTTATACAACTCCAAAAAGATGGGAATATGCTCCAGCTCCAAGGAGAGTATGCATATCCTTACGAACTCATTATGAACCATCTGGTTTTCAACCCAACCATTTCCAGGGATAACCTCTCCCCCTCAAACCCCTGAGCTGTAAGAGCTCCCAAGAGGTACCAAAACATAGCAGTAGAGAGATATATAAGACAAACTGAGGAAGATAAGTTTCACTTCCTCTCAATACCACTCATGGACAAATCCACCAAGTAGAACTAATTAGTAATTTAGTTTAGGAATTTCAGATTCATTTTAAAAACATTTGACTACTCTCCAAGACTCTATGTGTCACAATCCTCTTCAATTCTCTCCAACTCTTGGTATTACAATGCACTTCCTACCCTAAGTCAGAATACATGAGACACATATGTAGGAGGAGCAACAAATTTTTGTCATAAAGGAGGAGTAATATGCATGCCTTGTATTTCATTTAGAGGAGTGTAAATCATGCCATTAAGGAGAGGTATGCATGCCTTAGTTAAGGAAAGTGTGAATTATTCATTAAAGAGAGCGTAAGAGGAATCTTCTATCACATGTCTTTAATGATTGTAAGAGGAATATTCCATTCTTTGATATGTGCATAAAAGAGAGCATGATGTTTTATTAAAATAAAAGATAAATTTACGTAAAGCCATGAGAGTCATCAAGGAGAGAGGTGTGAATTGATTGAGGAGATGAAGGCGACTTGTAATTCCCTTTTAATAATAATATCATAGTCTCATAAAATATAATAATAATATTAATAATATTTAGGATTAAGTCGTGATTGAACTATTAGAATTGATTAATGATAAGTTAAGTGATTTTCCTTGAACTGTACTTCATTACCCATTGATTGAAGGTATTTAATATTTTTGGAAATTCATATTTCAGATGCTACACATGAATTTCTATTTTTAGAAAGTCACTCCAGAATTGTCAGAAATGAGATTTTATTATGGAAATTCATCCTTGAGCTTCCCATGAGTTGTATTCTTCTTCTGGATAATAGAGATTCCACATCCTTATTGCATGTATCTTCGTGCCTTAGTAGATTGAGGACTACGTGCCCTGATCTACTCCAGGGATCCAAGATTCTACACCTTGATCTTTTAAAACTTTAGGACTCAACATCCCACTCCTTTTCTTATAGATCCAAGACTCCACGTATTTATCTTTCATAGATTTAGGGCTATGCACCCTAATCCTTTTATTATAGATCCAAAACTCCATGTATTTATATTTCATGGATTTAGGACTTTGCACCCTAATTTCCATGGCTTATCATCTACTCTACTTTTAAAATTCATGCTTCACCTTAATTTACTGATTGTGAGCTCATACCCATTTGATGGTTTGTTCGTACAACCTTGTTCCAAGACCTGCACACATCTCAATCTCATAGATCAAATGAATCAAATGAATTTCATAATTAACTTATTCACATTTTACCAAAGATTGTTCATGACTTCCACAATAATTTTGGTTCTAGAGAAATGACTTCTATATCTGTTTATAATTTGAAAATCCTTATATGCAAACAACCACATCCCCTGTTGCATCCCTCTCAATAAAATATTAAGCATATATAATCATAAAAATCATGTATCATGACTTCCACATTAATTTATAATTTGAGCATCCTTGTTTGAAAATAACTATGTCCCCTACCACATCTTGCACAATACAAGATTAAGAATATATAATCATACAAATCATGTATCATGACTTCCACATTCATAATTTATAATGTGAGCATCCTTGTTTTCAAATAATGTGAGCATCCTTGTTCTCATATTGTGCATCGATTACAGGAAGTTCAATAAAGTGACTATCAATAATAGGTATCCATCTCTGAGGATTGATGATTTGTTTGATCAAATGAAGGGAGTTGTAGTGTTTTCAAAGTTTGATTTGAGATCGGGATATCATCAGGTGTGCATCAAAGAAGAATACATCTACAAGATTGCATTCCATACAAGGTATGAACATCATGAGTTTGTGGCGGTTCCTTTTAGTCTTACCATTGCTCCAACCACTTTCTTGTGTTTTATTAACATTGTGTTGTCTCCTTTCCTGGACAAGTTTTTGATAGTGTTTATTAATGGTATATTAATATACTCCAAGAATGAGGAAGAGCATGAAGAGGACCTAGTAATAGTGTTGATATTGTTGAGAGAGTATCATTTGTATTCCAAGCTTAGAAAATTCAATTTCTTTCAGTCTCAGATTCACTAGTTGGGACATGTTTTTTTCAAGGAAGGGGTAGCAGTTGACCCAGAAAATATTAAAGCTATCATGGAGTGGAAAAATCCTAGGAATATGGACCATATCATATCATTCATGGGATTAACCAGTTATTACATGCGGTTCACTAGGAACTTCTCAAGGGTTTGCTATCCTATTACATATTTATAGATAAGAGGGAAGAAGTTTGAATGGAATGAGGAGTGTACAACTAGTTTTTAGTAGTTGAAGAATTTGCATACAAATGCTCCAGTTTTGAAGATTGTAGATCATGATAAGGAGTTTTTGGTTTGTATAGATACTTGTAAGGAATGACTAGATGGGGTCTTGATGCAGGAAGGACGGGTGGTTTTCTATGAATCAAGGAAGCTAGTTGAATCAACATGAGAAGAACTATGTGACTTGTGATCTTGAGTTGGAAGTTATCATTCATGCATTGAATATGTGGAGGAATTATCCCCTTGCCAAGAGTCTTGTATTAATGAGTGATCATAGTGGGATTAGGTGCATTCTTGACCAACCCAATATGAATGTCAAGCAAGCTAGATGACTGGCTACCCTAAGTGATTTTGACTTTTGTTGGGTGTGCGTTATATTCTTTCCATGACTAGTCCCACACGTGGACCCAAGTATGGGCATACCCAAGGATGGGGGGCGGACCCAAAGATGGTGGGCAGACTTACCCATGGTTTTCCGCATGGGTTTTGGATATGGTTTTGAGAATGATGGTTTTCCTCCCATGGTATTTTCTAGATTTGGTCAAGGGAACTACAATTATGTTCTAATATAGGGTTGATGGATTGGGGGTATTGAATGCTTCGACATGTATATATATGTATTGTAACATTGAAAGGAATATAATGAAAAATAAATCTGGTAATCCCAATTTTGGAATCCAGGGGAAAATATTTGTGTACATTTGTTTTATTTTCTTGCCATTGTTTATTTTTCTATTTTAAGAATTTGTTTTCAGGTAATTTATGTACAATGTTAAAACCTATAACTTTGAGATCAGATACATCAAGGGAAAGGAGAACATGGTTGTTGATGATCTTAGTAGGAGAGTGCAAGTGAATCATATTTCATCTGTGGGATCTAATGGGACATATATAGAGGAGAGGATATTTCATGTAGGGAGGCATGATGAGATGTATTACTAGTATCACATCATGACAGATGGCTTGGTCAGATTCAGGAACAAGATTTATGTTCTAGATAATATTGAGCTCAAGAATATTATCTTGAGGAAGTTTCATGTCAAGCCATATTCAGACCACCCAAGATATTATAATACTTTTAAAGTGGTTAAGAAGTTCTATCATTGGCCAAACTTGAAGAAATAAGTGGGTGAGTTTGTTGCGAAGTGCTTGTACTTTCATCAGGTGAAAGTTGAATGCAAGCATCTGAATGGTTTATTGTAGCCTATTATGATTCTAGAATGGAAATGGGAGTTCATTTCCATGGACTTCATTATAGGTTTTTCAAGGACATCAAGGCAGCATGACTCCATCATGGTTTTGGTTGACAGGTTGAGCAAGGTATCTCACTTCATTGCAATGAAGTCTACAAGTTCAGCTAGTGAGGTAGCTCAGATCTTCATCAGGGATATAGTGATATTAAATGGTGTTCCCAAGAATATTATATCATATAGAGATGCCAAGTTCACTTCCAAGCTTTGGAAGGAGTTTTTTGTAGGCTTAGGGATAAAGCTAGCTTTAAGTACAACTTATCATCCACAGACAAATGGACATACAGAGAAGGTTAATATAATTCTTGAGGATATGTTGAGGATGTATGTCATGCATTACCAAAGGAAGTGGGAAGAGTATCTTCCCTTTGGTGGAATTACTTTATATAATAATCACGCATTAATATCCCTTAAGGATGAGAACCATTTGAATATTTGTGAGTGGAGTTGTGACCACTCCTATCATTGAGGTGATCTAGTGAATAGGGTGTTAGGATTGGATCGAATGTTGGATGATGCTCAGGTAGGAGATTCTTAGAGATTATGATAAAATTTAATGGAATCTTAAAGACAGGAAAAATTCATGCAACCAACAAAGATAATTCAAGTTTTTAAGTTGGGGAGCATATGTATTGCATAAACCCATTGAATATTCAAGGATTAGTTCATAATGAAGTTGGAACCCTAATATTTTTGGCCTTTAGATCTTGAGGAGGTTGAATTTTATGCCTACGGACTTGCACTGCCTCTGCGTTGAGAAATTCTGTAGTGTTTTTCCATCTTTCATTTCTTGAGATATTTTGAGGATGTTGATCATGTGATTGATTGGTTTGTATTGTAGGTGGAACCAGAGGAAGAGTTCCAACCAAAGCCTTAGTGCATTTTGTAGTGGAAATAGCTCATTCTCTGAAACCGAGAAATTGAGCAAGTTAAAGTGCAGTGGAAGCACTTTGGGCTCGATGAAGCTACATGGGAGGTGGTTGATTAGATGTGGGCTTTGTTTAAAATTGTATCCTTCCTTATTTTTTGGTTCGGAATTTTTTTTTTTTTATATTTATATATGCATGTGTGTATTGTAAATATTGTAATTATTTTTGTTCTAAAGCCCCAAGAAGCAGTATGGTGTTCATGGTTTCAGCAGTTTGGTATGATGTAAATTTTGATCGAGCTATGTTATAAAGCTACATGAAATCCATGGGACCTAACATTAAGTTTAATTGTGGAAAACATTATAGTGGGCATCACTTTTGGTTTATTTATGGCTATGGAAATTGGAAAAGGAAAAGAGGAAATAATTGGAATTTAATCATGAAAATAAAGGAAAATAGGAGAAATGAAGGTGAAGAGACACAAATTTGCATGCAAAGGAAATTAGAGGAAAATGAAGGAAAATGAAGAAAAAAGGAGACATCAATAATAAAACGGCATAAGAGAAACAATTCACAAATTTTGGGTCATTGCAATGTTTTGACAGTTTGGAGTTTAGTTCTTGTTCAATTCTCTTATACACTCTTGCACACTTAGAGCATCCTTTGAGAGTTGTAGAAATCACTTGGATTGGAGAAAGAAATCAAAGGAAATTAAGGGATTGCAAGGGGATATTTGGATCAACAACTACAAAAGGGATACTTTTCCAGTAATAGGTTAAATATGTAGAAACCATGGTGTCTTGGGTTCCCCATTTGGTTTTCGATTGGTTCTCAAGTTCCCTATGGTTTTGGGTTGAAAAAATTCTGCGGAGACCTTAAACAACTTAGGTTCACGAGAGGAATTCGTGAGTTGAGATGGGATATATTTGGAACCAATAAATTTTGTTTCACCCAACGAGTTGTGGGTTGAGTTACTAGTTCCTAGAGCCCTAATCAACTTGGGTTGAAACCAATCTGAAAATTTATGCTGAAGTGATTTGGACCTGATAGAAGGAATCCTTATCGCTTTAAAGTGCGGGAGTAGTTTGGCCTCTTGGAAGCCTAGTTGGTTTTTATTTTGGTTTAATATAAAGTCCACATTGTTCTTGTAATACATACAAACAATCATTGTATGAAAGAGAGATTTGGTTCATCCCAATCTATGGTCGAGGAATTTTCTATGTTAATGAGATATTTTCCTGTTGTGATCTACTGAGCACTTGCTTTCTTATCATGACCAGATATTATGGTTTATTTTCATATTTTTTATTTAATTTATGTATTTTGTTTATGCATGGGTTTATGATGTACTCTAGCTATTGATCTTATTCCTTGATTTGATAATTTATTGGATGGTAGATTAATGAATGAACTAACGAGTGTTGTTGTAACTAGCTAGAGATGGCATAGATATTTCTTGGTGATTCTCATATGAAGTTTCAGAAGTTTATGATCAAATATGCATTCATGCCCTGTAGCTTATATATTTACTATTTGTTCGACGAAATGTCCATTTTACATTAGGCATGTATAGGTCAAGATATTACTCCACTTTTGATTTTTTAGCATTGTTATCGTCATTTGTCATGATTCGAAAGTTACGGGGAAGTTTTGGGTAGTGGTATGGAGAGTTATCCTAAAAAATTGAGTATAGATCTCATGACGACTATGCACAAAATAATGGATTTTGGGTCATAACCTCATGGGAACATGGTTGTGGGTGTGGTTGTGGCCTCCCAACTACATGCATCCAATGTTATGGTTGCAGTTGGGGAGTAAACCTAGTCAAAAAGAGTTCTAGCTCAGGGATTGATCACTTGGGGTGGTTGGTAGGGTCCTTAGTGATCTGTATTCTCTAAGGGATGTCAATTTACTTTCGATTTGTAGGCCCCACTTCCATAATTAGAACTTGGAGGCCGGGTCATATCATAATGACACTCGGCTCATGTTTACCCCAGAGAGCATGTAAAAGTGGGTAAATGTGGGAAGGGTAGTTATATATATAGTTTTATATTCACTTATTTATAATTTCACCCAAAACAATTAAAAGTAAAGTAAAAGAATATAAAAGTAAAGTAATATAATAATAATAATGGTAATTTATTTTTAAAGTTATAATTAATCTAGATGATAAATTTGATATTTATGAGAACTTCATTTGAGATATTTGGGAAAAATGCAGAGGGTGGGGGAGGTGAATACGATATTTTCAATAATCGCAATATTTTAATTTTCTCTTACTGATTTCTATACGTGACTTTAATGAACCCAACTAGCGTATACACGCAGCTATATTTAAACAAACTTGCATATGTCCAGAGATATTATTATGTAGATAATTCTTTACTTAGATCAGTGCATCATTCATTCATCAAATGTTTATTAAGCAGTAAGCATGTGCAGTAAGAATATAATAAATCATCACACATAAGCAACACACATGAACATCGTGATTTAAGGTGGAAATCCAATTCGGGAGAAAACCACCGTTGTTGTCATCTTTGTCTTTAATATTTATTATAAAGAAAACTGCTTACATTCTTGTATTGGCACAGACTCATACCAGCACGCAGGCACCCACCTGCAAAATTTTTTAACCTTCTCTCATTCTCCAGCTTCTAATGGAAGGGAGCTCCAACCCCCTGATATCGTTTACCAGCTACCACTGGAAGGGAGCTACAACCCCCTGCATCTCGTTTACCAGCCACTCCTGGAAGGTAACTACTTCTCCCTGATCTCATTTACCAACAACCATTGGAAGGGAGCTACGACCCCCTCACTGAAAGCTTCAACCCTCTGCACCACTGTGGACCATGATTCATCAATTTTCACACTAGATCCAAACAAATTCAACACAACACAACTTGTAGGCCTCTTTTCATCAATTTTTCAGACTGTACCCACTCCACACATTTAAACTTAAAGAAAATACATCAGACTGAAACTCATAACCATATTAATTCATTCACTAAATCATCAATAAACCAACCAACCACTGATCTTTATTCATAATCAACTAGCAGCATAATCAGTATTCAAACAACCCAAATTTGTATGAAGAAATCATTGACAGAAAGCAGTAAAACAACAAAACAGATCAGACATATCCTTCTGCACACTTTAGAAAAACCCTAGATCCCATACACACTTTTTCTTAACTGAACCTGCGTATATGCACACTATTAAAGAGGCGAACCTGCATATAGATCTGCAATTATTTCAGGACTGCATAAATCTTTAGAATAAATAATCATCTCAAATCTTACCTTTCACTTCAGCAAACTTTCGCAAGATCATAGATCTAAACATTTCATAAACAGATCTAGCAAATACATAGTCATTTCAAGTTTGGAGATCCTGATCCATCATTTTATTCATAGGTGCATTATTACTTCAAATCTATCAATAAAATGTAGCCCATTCCATGTAGATATACTTCAAAGAGAAGTTTTCATTCAATACCCAAACACATGCCATTCTTTGCACTATGATCTTCATCTCCTTATATAGATTTATCCTTTACCAATACCATGAGCCAAAACCACACAACTGTCAATGGTATTCTTGGACAGAATAAATTTAGATGACACAACACTCAATATTGTGGGCTAATACCGTGGTAATGCCCCCTAGTATCATAATTTTAGAGCGCAAAAGGTATATGCGACTTGGCTTCTTCATACCCGCATGTATACGCGACTTTTCTTCATAAAAATTATGTATATACTAATTTTGGATGTATACACGGGTTGCTTGTATACCAACCCGCGTATGTACGTGGATTGCCTTTATCAAACCTGCGTATACATTGTGACATATTAAATTTATCATTTCTCTGATCTTAACTGGATTGCCTTTCTCTGCCACATCTTAACTGACCTATAGGTACATCATTCTCACATATTTTGGTTATCAAGGACAACTCATTAAGTAGGTTTCCATCAAGGACAACATATTGCATCATATTTCCAACAATCTCCTCCTTTAGACTTGATGGCAACCATGATGGTGTTTGATCACTACAACAGATAGATACATTAAACATAAACATTATTCAAACACCAAGATACTCTCCCCCTTTGACATCAAGGGAAAAGGGCGGATCAATACAGAAACAAGGTTTCTCTTTCCTTGTATAAAGAAGAGCTATATAGATCTGATGTGCACTAAATTGACCATGCTCCCCCCCTGAGTTCATGGTGAATCTTTAGACATATTTTTCAATAAAGTACATGACTATATAACTCAACCGAGTATGATCTTTCTTATCACCAAAGACTCGTACTTACATCAATGCTCCAACCAAGTGGAATTACAGATTTGACTCAACTACCCAACCAAGTGGGTTTACTAATTTACACTCAACTTCTAAACCAAGTGGGTTTACAAATTTGAACAAGTCCTTACATGACTAAATATATCAATTTTACATCATAGGTCTCAACATGAACTTTTCATCAAATAACATATGTGAATTTGTATAACCAAGACCAGAAGATCTCAAGGGAGAGATCATAATTCAGCAACCAACATAATGCCAACAATGCATTACTCTCAGCAAGGCTAATGCTCCCCCTGAAACTGTGCTCATGTTCTTGAGTTGTCTCACTATTTTTCTTATCAGAGAAAAACTTACACAACTGTCTTCAACGGAACTCGCATGTATACGTGGCTTTATTTTATACAACCCGCGTATAGTAAGTGAAATACTAGAAATTTCACATCTCCATATAAACTTATACATTTTGTACCTGTTTTCTATTTGTCACATCACATATAATGTTAGTAATAAACACAATCATAATTACTAAACCAACCTTGGGAATCACCATATATTGCTCACCTTGAGATGATACATTACTAATTCCTATAATGTTTCTCACATTACTCCTACAGTCATTATGAGAAGTAAACTTTAGAAACAAATGACTGCAGTAGGGTCAATATTCCCTACGTTTTTGACCGGTGCTTCTTCTCTTTCCAGCTTTTCTTGAAATTTCTTATTGTGTGCTGGAAATTCTCTAATTTCTCAGGTCTATTCATCATATTTAACCTGCATTCCTTTTCTACATGCCCATACTTTTTACAAAAATAACATCTTATTATTGGAAGGATAATTCGTTCTTGCTAACAAGACAGACATCCCAAGTGTCCTACGGACAGCTAGCAACAAATGGACAAATAAAACTATCTTTCTCTAGATATATCGTGATTCATAATTAAATTCTATAAAGGCTTAACGATCTTACCTTTGATCCAACGCTTGTTTGTAGTAGTTGTTGAGCCCTAGAATTGCCTTCTCTTTTACAAACCTTCACTTCATTTCATCATTCTTTTATCACTTCATAAGCCTAAAATCAATGAAGAATGATTAGGATTGCTTAAAGGTTACATGCAATTGATTAACATATTGTATTTTCATGGTTTTTGCTGTTTTGATAATTTTCTGCAAAATAGCTACAGAATACAGGCGTTTTGTAGCTGATCACGCGTTCCGCAGCGATTTTAGTGTTTAAATGGGTTACAAGTGTCGTCTCAAAGAAAAGCGCATATGGGTGAATTCCAGACTTCATCCACATCATTCCTTGCTCCCTACAAAGTCTCAGCACAATTCTACAGGTGGTTATGCACGTGGGAAACCAAAACCAAGAGGTAGACTTCTACCGGGACATGGACTCTACAGCTATCTGCAGCAAAGTACGAGACCTTCAATAAGAGTTTTAATTCGATTAGAAGTGGGAAAGACACTTATCCCTATTTTTCTCAAAAGTAGTTATGTAATTTCATTATAAGTGTGACTTGGGAGACCGAGAAACGAAGTTATATTTTGTGTTTTACTGCTAGATTTCAGAAGTACGAAAACACTCTGTTTTGAAGAAATTTCTCTTTTAATGCAAGAAGTATCATTTCCTTGAAAGTGTTGAGTCAAACTTGAAGTATATTTCGTGCTACTTCGGTGGTAGAGGGCCCCTGCCTCCTGAGCAGCCTTGTTTATACAGTTTAGATAAGTATTTTAGTCTCATTTTCATTTCTAGCTTAAGTAGATTTCTGAAGTTTATGTTTCATACTTGTTTCATTAATCACTACAGCTAGACTTACTCTAATAAAATCTTCCAAAATATGATTACGATGAATAAGGCATAGCTGTAGTGTTGTAGATTTTAGTTGCATTTCCTTTCGTTAATTATCACAGCTAGACTTACTCTAATAAACTCTTCCAAAATATCATCATGATGAATAAGGCATAGCTGTGGTATTGTAGGTTTTAGTTGCTTGTTTACACTAAGTGTCACAGCCGGTCTTACTCTTACAAACTCTTCCAAAACATCATTACGATGAATAAGAAACAGCTATGGTGTCTTAGATTCTAGTTGTATTTGCTTTCAATTTTATGTTTATGTTCAAATGCATTGAATAATACAGCCATACTTGTTCTCACAAACTCTTCCAAAATATCATTCACATTGAACAAGATGGGCTGTAGAATTCCTTAGGTTAGTTGCATGTTAATTTAGTTACATCACTCCGGAGGTAGAATGCGTTTAGTTTAGCTCTGTCACTACATTTCAGTTAGGATTATGGCATTTTAGTTTAATTCTATTCACCATCTTTCCAGTTTGAATAATTTCATTTTAGCCCAGTTGTGGTCACTGTGTTTTTAGTTTGATTAATTGAACTTTAGCTTAACTCTGTCATTTGTATTTCAAAATTGATTAATTGCATTCTTGTTCATTTTTTGCTTAATGTATAGTCAAGTCTCATTAGTTAGTTGTATAATAGTTCTGTTTTACTAGACTAAGGCCTTCATTATTTACAAAGACTATTCCTGTTATTAAACTTTTCCAACATATCACCATGCAGACAATAATTGGTAATATCATTTCACGGCCTTTACTATTCTGCAAATTCTCATAATTGTGCAACTAGCCTTTTCCTCAAACTTATTCCAAAAGACTTTAACTTCCGAATAAGGTTTAGTAATGACAATTTAGGTTGCAGAGTAGATTAGTTTCAGTACCCTTAATTAATTTAGAGTAGAATTATTCACTGTGTTGCAGAACTATCTTCTCCAAATATATTCAAACAAATCTCTAGCCATGGATAAGATCTGCTTTGTGATATGGTAAATTGTTGTTTAGGAAGACCTCACTGCACTAAATCTATCCTTTTCTTGAAGTATATCAACATATCTCTAACAAAAGAATTGGACTAAATTTGTGTTGTGAGTTATTGTCTAGTTTTGCATTCCACACATGATTTAGGACTGTTTGTAGTGTGACCAACAACTGCTTTTCACCAATATTTAGTTATTTCTCTTCTTAACACAAAATCATAAAACCAAAAACATCATAAAAACACTAAACACAACGTAGTGGGAAGTAGATACCTAGGCACATATAGTGCACCACACTTCAGCAGTTTACTGACCCTGGTTGACAATTAATGAACTCAACTTAGGAACACTAGGTTGAGCACAAACAGTAGTAGTCCTTCAGTCGCCCGAAAGAGTTGCCTTCAAATATCTGCAATCACAAACAAACAAACATCAAATAGCACCTACATATCATATATTCATAAATCATATCTATTATGGTGATCAAGTAATCCATAAAATAAACCAATCAATTGACAACTTATTGAGAAAAACGGACTTATTTTTATTAACTTAAATAAAGAAGAGCCTTACAACCGTGTCTGCCTTGATGTCATACAGGCCTTCATGGGGTCCGGAAAAAGTGTTTCCTTTACTCTAACTAGCCTTGCACTCTCCCAACCGAGATACATACAGGTATGTAATCTTTCCCACATGAAATCTCAGCTAAAAGGGTCTAAGTTTCAACAACAGTTCACCTCCAATAATACTAAAGCTTGAACTCATCAATTGTAACCCTTTGAGGCTGCCCTATGTCTCTTTTTATAGTGGAAGAGAAGAGGTTACAACTCCATACAAGAAGGGATAGATTCCTCCTTCAAAGGGATTAGTTCCTTACATCAAGGGGTTAGCTCCTTATTGGATGGGATGCATGAATATGAAAGGAGCAGACTTTCCACCGTAGGAATGTTTCTAGAAGCTTCCAAAAATGACTCAAACTGAGCTTCTAGATTTTACTTGCACCTTTTTATCTTTTACAGGGGTCCACACCCTTAATGAATAAACAGTGCATTTGGCTCCACAGGATTTATAGCCAAAAGGTGCAACACCGCAGGCAACAATAAGAGAAAGTGTGGTACAAGTGCTTTAAGGACTTTTGCGAGCTTTTCTCTTATTTTCAAGGCTTGATATTAGGAACTGATGTGTTTATACTTGCAAGGGAGAAATGTATGAGTGATAATGAGCTCATACAGACAACAAAACATCAAGGTGACAATTTTTAGTGTAACAGATTTCCCCCTAAAGCGCGAATTTTGTAATAGATGAAGAGTGAGTCTGTAATGTATGAAGAGTGAAGTACTTTATCATTTCAAGGATCAGCCTGTGGACACCCCAGTCGGAACCTGTAAAAACATTCAATGCAAAATGTATATATGTATATATATCATCGTTGAGGTAGGCATTCCCATACTCAGATCAAAACTAACTTAACTTGTTCTGATACAGAAATGATTTTAATATTACATCAATAGTGTAGAGACAACATGGACGCAGCCATATATATTAAATCGTCTATTGCATAATGAATAATAAAACTCCTCGCAGCCTGGATGGTGGAAACTAGATCCAGGGTCTTGATTTCTGCTTCTCGAACTAGTACGATTCTATCCATGCAATTAAATGTGTTGAAGTCGAACATGGTAGAAACCACTTGATTACTAGTCAATGATGTGAAATGTTAACAAGTGTGAGAGAAACCACCAATAATGACAATGGCTCTCAAATTACTCAGTACAATCCATGAAATGTGAATAAGTGATCTGAAGTCAAACATTTCATGGAATCGTTCGATCGAAGGTCAATGATGCAACCTGTCGTCGAAGGCAAGAAACCTGCCATTAAGGCATGCAGATTTCAAGGTACTGATGGATTCTAGATCAACTTCCTAGATGATGAGCTGTCGTCGATAAAAATTGATCCGTCATAAGCAAGCTCATGACACGAAACCATAGATCAATTTTTGAAGAAATTTTTTGCAAGGACTAACTCAGGGATGGTCAACGCGAATGGAGACAAATGTTTGTAGATGAATGGTTTAATTAACTGACCTCTTGAACACATAACGAGACTGCAGATGGTTTGGTGACAGTTTCCCTAAGCTAATACCCAGAAATCGGCTGAAGACTTTCAATGTGGTTTGATTAACTGATAGGCAAAGGATTTCCCAAACCAGGTAGAAGTGTGACAAAAGTGTCATGTTCAAGAGTGGTGTAATGCTTTTTACAAATCAAAGTGTAACAAACGAATATGTTTTTCTCTCTTTTCCCCCACCATTTCTGGCAAGTACCTCTTTATTTTTTTACAAGCTTGAGGAGGATAAAATTTGCTTGTTTATAAGCTCATCCTTCAGATGAGTCCAACTTAGTTTAAAATCGAACTCTAAGAAGGAGTGGTCCATTCCTGTTTGTAATCAACAAGTCCTTTACTGTTAAATTTTAACAAGTCCAGTATAGGAGAAACTCGGTGTTTTTAATTTTTAGGGAGTCAGAAGAAAAAACTTAAGAAAACTCCATGGGTGTTCTTTTTCGTAAATTTAGTCTCTCAGGCCCGAAAAAGGATAAAATAATGCAAGAGAGAACTCTATTGACCATGATTAGTCAATGTATACCTTTTTCGTAAATAGTCCATTTCAGTCCGGAAAAGGGGTAAACTTATACTGAAGGGATGACTGTTCATTTCCTTTAACGAGTTCGAATAGTCAATTACTCGGTAATATTTTCATCTTTAGAGAGTCTGAAAAGGGCTTAAAAGAGGACTCCATGGTTTCTCATTTTCGTAAATTTTAAAGAGCCCGAAAAAGTTATAAAAGTATACTCTTTATTTTCGCTTTTTCTGTAAATTTTAACGTGTTCGAAAAGGGATAAAAATGTACTCATGTGACCGACTTTCAATTTAATTTACGAGTAGGAAAAGACGGAAAGAACTTGGCATTTTCATGTGTTTTACGAGAATGAAAGATAGAAAAATAATTTCTGGATTTTCATGAGTTTAACGAGTCTTGAAAATAATAACCCAAATAGACTCAAGATAGGTTTCATTTTTACAAAAGCTTGAAATAGGAAACTATGCTTCAGATAGGTTTGTTTCATTTTTACACAAGCTTGAAACAAAGGAAAAATCATGCTTGAAAGTGGTTTGTTTCATTTTTACACAAGCTTGAAACAAAGGAAAAATCATGCTTGAGATAAGTTTTAAATGCCCCCCAAGCGTAACTGCTAGAGCGCATGCCCCCCAGCTTTATTTCATTCAACTAAACAGACTATTGGTAACTAATAGCTGGATGGAATGAAGGTTCATTTACGAGATCATATGAAAGACCCGACCTAAAACTGTAAGAAAATTATGCAAAAACTAAAATAACTAACCTAAATATATGACTTAACATTTACAAGATCTAGTCAAAGACTCGACTCAATTAGGGGAGGATTTGTTTCATTTTTTAATGAGCTTGACACAGGAAAATAACTATTCTCATCAGAGACCAGTTTCATTTTTTAACGAGTTTGACACAGTAAAAGGAACTGTCCTCATAAAATACTATTTCTAATCTACCTACATAACCTACTGATTCATTTTTTAATGAGGTTAACACAGGAAAAGAACTATCCTCATGGGTCACTAATTCATTTTTTAACGAGGTTGACATAGTAAAAGGAACTTTCCTCTTGATCCACTGATTCATTTTTAATGAGGTTGACACAATAAAAGGAACTTTCCTCTTGATCCACTAATTCGTTTTTAACGAGGTTGACACAGTAAAAGGAACTTTCCTCATTCCTGATTCATTTTTTTACGAGGTTGACTCAGTAATAGGAACCATCCTCAAAAAATACTTATTTCTAATCTATTAATCTACTCTCTACAATCTACCTACTGATTCATTTTTTAATGAGGTTGACACAGGAAAAGAACTGTCCTCATCGCCGACTGATTCATTTTTTAACGAGGTTGACACAGTAAAAGGAATTGTCCTCGCTAATCACTGATTCATTTTTTAACGAGGTTGACACAGTAAAGGAACTATCCTCATGGAAGACATGTTTCATTTTTTAACGAGGTTGACATAGTAACATGAACTCTCCTCATGGTGACCTTGTCATGGCTTCCAACTGGAAGAAAGACATGTCAAGGGACATTCCTCAATCATGGCCTTCAAGAGGTCTTCATCAGATGGAAGAACAGTTCTATGAAAGGAACACATGTCAAGGGACTCAAAAGGGATAAGAACATCGCGTTCAAATAATCCCATAGAGTTTTCCATGTCAATTATCAGATCTAAGTCAAAGGAATTCGAGCAAACAGTGAGAGGCTCGCTTGCATCGGTAACTGAAAACATGGGACTCGTTGCCACATAATTAACCCGTGGCGAGGTAGATACCATTTTAGTAGAAGGAAATTTTAGGGGTGTTGGACTATTGGTAGTTGAATCAAGACTAGGGAACTAAAGCTGGTCTACAGTCACAATATTTCCATTATGAGGGAAAGACATCACGTGAAAAAGTGTCGATATGACAGCTTTCATTGCATAGACATAGTCTCGCCCAAGGACTAAATTGAAATCCAAGGGGCCTAGAACTACCATAAGATCAATATAGACAGTTTTACCTTCCAAAGTAATAGAAAACTTAGGAAGGATCCCTAAAGGTTCACTAATGGTTTTATTAAAAGCTTTCAGATTCCGCGTAATACGCACAAGATGAGGGGAACCCAAAGCTTTCCAAGAAGTCGAGGATAAAATACTAACAGAAGCACCTTCATCTACATGTGTGCGACATATGTTCATACCACCAGCCTTCACAATTATTTGGAAAGGGATGGAAGAAGGAAGACGAGGTTCTGCCATTCTATTCCAATCAAAGGAAAAGACCTTGGTACTTGGAGGGGGTTCTGTAGGAACAGGTGAAATGACCCCCGACGTAGAAGAATCTGATGTAACAAGAAGAACTGGAGTGATATGAAGTGCACTCTCTTCGGGGAGAGGGGGATCGATCGAATTTCAAATCGAATCGACCACTTGATCAACTAATGGATCATCAACCTGAGTGATATGAGTTTCACTCTTAAATGGAAGAGTGGGATCGATCGTACTTGGAATTAGATCAATCACTCCGTCAGTTGATGGTAGGTTAGGAGAAAGTTGACGATAACCAGTTGGAAGTTCTTGCTGTGGAATAGTAAGGATTTCCAACAATTTTGAGGCTTCATCCATGTGAGAGAAAATGTGAGTTTGATGACTCCCTTTGCATAACCTACAAGGAAACCTAACTTTACCCTTTTTCCCAAGAACCTGACTATCACTGGTTGATGGATCAACAGAAAGTTGATGGGATTTTTCTGACCATACTTCCAAGACCTTTGGAATATCAGGACAATTGATAAGGAAGTGGTCGCCCTTACAAAGCTTGCAAGGGAATTTGGTTTTACGATGCATGTTGGAGGTTACCTCAACATTACTAACACTTACAGCCACGGTTGATTGGTTGAATTCTTTCTTATCTTGCTTCTTCTTCTTCTTCTTCCCTTTCTTCTTCTTCTTAGCCACCTGGTTACTAGCGTCAAGGCTTCTACCAAGAGAAGAGGAAGAAAGGGAGGAAGACATATTGGGCGAAGAAGGTAAAGGGTCAACAGAAGGTTGGTGATGTTGAGATGGTGAACTCTGTTGAGGTGAAGCATCCGGTTGAGGTGGAACAATTAGAGTATTCAGGGCCAACGAAGTTGAAAATAACCATATCAGTAAACCTATTGTAAATCCAGGTAATGAAAATGTAGCCATATAAGGAGGACCAACATTTCCAAAGCAAGGAAAAGTACTAGGATTCTCATTAAGAGGGATTCCTTGGTTGGTAAATTCCGGAACAGTTGCCATTATATTCAACTTCAGTGAATTTTATTAACAATTTTAAAACTAAAATTAACAATTCACAATTCACACCTAACAATTAAAATTCACAAATCACACCTATGGTCTCTAAAAGTAAAAACAAACAAATGAACACGCACTATCAAATCTAGGAGTCAAACCACACACAAACAGTAGATTCCCGCACTAAAAACACTAGTTGGTGATGAAATCCAACATCGTAGAATTTTAATGCAGAAATGGCGGTTGGAACAGTTACCTTGACAACCTGCTTAATGAAACAGACCGGTGCAAGTTTCTCCACTATACCATCTCGAGTGAAGATAACCCTCCAGAGAGTCCAAGTGAGTTTAGCCGATGTCTGCTCCAGGTACAATGGGATCTTCCCTCCACCATCACCTTGGGAAAGAATCCTATATATTATGGCCACTAAGGTTACCAACAGAAACAAATATACCTGGGGGAATAGTCTACGATCCGACACACATGCAAGGGCAGAGTAACAAAGCTCAATCCCCTTGAAGGCTCCTTGACATAATTTAAGGTTTACCGATAAGTGACCCCAGGCTCCTCGAAAATGGTCAATCCGAGGTTTAAAATTGTTAATACGTGTATATCTTCTATCGTTCCCAATGAGGAAAGATTGATTACCTCACTGTATCAGATATGATCTCGTTCTTGGGTCCTTTAGGAGGAGCTTCCCAGAGCATACATGCTACTATTTGAATTTTCCTACCGCAAGATCGACTACTTGTTTGTTTTAGTTGCTTTGGAAAGTTAACTACAACCTATTCCAAAGCACTAATCCTGAGCTAGATTGGTGGAAAGAGCCCTAAAAATGTAAAAATTACAAGATGAATTTTAATTAAGCACTATTTTATTTAGGCTGTTATTGCTCAAAGGGTAAATGGATATGAAACCAATGGTGTTATGACCCGACCTAAAACTGAATGCAATCGAATATGATTGCAATTTTTTTCAATTCGATGAATCCTAACTAAAGTAAGGAGAGAGTTTCCATTCAATTCCAACAATGCAGAAATTGATAAATAAGAGAAAATATAACAAATTCTCTAATGCACTAATTTCATCAAGAAAAACTAATGCTAATCAATTCCAAAATTTTTTATTTTGTGTTTTTTTAAAATAAGCATAAAAACATGTAAATTCAAATTTAAAAAAACTAATCTAAATCTACGATTGATTTTTCAGAATGTAAACTATGCAGTTGTAATCTATGCACAATTCACATGAAAACTATGCAAACGTAATCTATGCACATTTTTCATTCATATTCTGAAAATGAGAATTCTAATTATGAAAATGTGATCTATGCAAGAGAATTCTCAAACACAAGATGATTCTAATGTAATCTAAGAACCAATCATGTGTAAGTAAAAAAAATTGGGTGATAGTTCCAAAGATCAAAAAATAAAAACACTCAAAGGCGATTAACACTCAGACACAATTTAGCCCCCCACCCCCCAGCGAATGAGGGGGAATTTTTTGGCAAAAACAAAAGCAAAAAGATGCAAAATTGTGAAAATACTAAGACAAACCTCCAAGTAATGACCAAAGGAAATCAAATTAATAATTTCTCAAAAAAGAGACTCAAAACACCCAATTAACATAACGGAGATTGATGAGATGAAAAATTTGCTGAAAGAAACTCATAAACAAGGATTTTTGACATAAAAATATAGATTTGGGTAGATGCTAAGAATCATAAATTAAATCTAGACTAAGCCTGAAAAAGAAATTTTAAGTTTCCATAAAAATTTCCTAGGGTCCACAGGCTCCAGAGTAAACAGGGGCGGTACCACACTAGTTACTGAAGAAAATTGCGGAGATGCCCGCACTATGCATGAATGCAAAGTGCGGAGATCAGAAAAATTCAAGAAAACAAAACTTTTCAAAACTTTTCAAAGTACAGAAAAATTAAACTAAACCACCCAAACCAGTATACATCAATCAAGAACCAAAAAAATCGTTTTCTCAAGTCAAAACAAAAGGAAAACGAAAAATCCAATCATTTCCCAGCGGATTCGCCAATTTTTTGGACAGATAAGTCGTTCTTGTAGACAAGATAGACCTCCCAAGTGTCCTACGGACAACTAGCAACAAATGGACAAATAAAACTATATTTCTCTAGATATATCGCGATTCATAATTAAATGCTATAAAGGCTTAACGATCTTACCTTTGATCCAACGCTTGTTTGTAGTAGTATTCCTTCAGTCGCCTGAAAGAGTTGCCTTCGAAGGTCTGCAATCACAAAAAAACAAACATCAAATAGCACCTACATAGCATATATTCATAAATCATATCTATTATGGTGATCAAGGAATCCATAAAATAAACCAATCAATTGAAAACTTATTGAGAAAAATGGACTTATTTGTATTAACTTAAATAAAGAATATTCTTACAACCATGCCTATCTTGATGTCATACAATCATTCCTGGGGTCCAAAACAGGTGTTTCCTTTACTCTGACCAGCCTTTCACTCTCCCAACTGAGATGCATACAGGTATGTAATCTTTCCCACATGAAATCTCAGCTAAAAGGGTCTAAGTTTCAACAACACTTCACCTCCAATAATACTAAAGCTTGAACTCATCAATTGTAACCCTTTGAGGCTGCCCTATGCCTCTTTTTATAGTGGAAGAGAGGAGGTTACATCTCCATACAAAAAGGGATAGAATCCTCCTTCAAAGGGATTAGTTCCTTACATCAAGGGGTTAGCTCCTTATTGGATGGGATGCATGAATATGAAAGGAGCGGACTTTCCACCGTAGGAATGTTTCTAGAAACTTCCAAAAATGACTCAAACTGAGCTTCTAGATTTTAATTGTGCCTTTTTTATCTTTTATAGGGGTCCGCACCTTAATGAATAAACAGTGTGTTTGGCTCCGCAGGATTTATACCCAAAAGGTGCAGCACCGCAGGCAACACTAAGAGAAAGGGCGGTACAAGTGCTTTAAGGACTTTTGCGAGCTTTTCTCTTATTTTCAAGGCTTGATATTAGGAACTGATGTGTTTAGACTTGCAAGGGATAAATGTATGAGTGATAATGAGCTCATACGGACAAAAAAACATCAAGGTGACAATTTTCAGTGTAACACTTATGTGACCAAAAAAGGGACTAGAGGAATCATAATATGTTTGTATCATATTTCCTCTATTCCAATCAACTACTTTATGACCAAAATTGCTACATGAAGAACAATATCCCTTAAAGAAACCCGAGTACCTGGGAGCCGAAGGTCTTGCTGAGTAGTGTCTATCTGATTGTGATCGAAAAATTATGCTTCTAAAATTGGCTACAACATGTCCATAATTATGACATACAAAGCATTCAACATTATTGATCAAAGGAGAGAATCGATTGATACTTCTATTTTTAGGAACGAATGATTTCCTTTGAGAATTCACGATTTTTGGTTGACTTTTTGTCTCTTTAAACACTTCAGGTTTTTCATTGATGTCCTTTGAATCTTCAGCATTGTCTTGTGAACTAGATTCTCCTTTAACGGTTGCATGAAAAACAAAACCAAATTTAATAGAAGGAGACCTTTGACTACTAATAATATTATCCAGAATCTTAGTACTATCTTGAAACCTCAAGTGTTTATCCTTTTCTTCTAATTTACCTTTTAAAATTGTTTACCTCAACCTCCAATTTTTGGCACTACTTCTTCATACTTTCTTCTACCCTTCTTCTTTCTTCTACATGGTCATTCAAAGTTAGAATTTATTCTTTCAACTCATTTTCTTGTTCTTAAAATGTTTGTATAAGTTCTTCATTCTTCTTATTTTTTTTTTCTAGATCTTCTTTAAGAGAGATGATTTCTACTTCAAATCCTTCACTGTGATTGGTTGCTTCATCCTGCAGCCTTTGATACTTGTTTATTTGTTCTTTTTTTAGTTTGTCAATTTTATTTCTTTCTTGTAACTATTCATTCAATCTAAAAATCATATGTTTCTAGATAGATTCTGTCTCATTAAATAAAATATGTTGATCTTCAACTTTAACCTTGAGATTTTCAATTACTGCTTCTAGATCCATAACATTATTTCCACTTTCGTATTCACTATCTTCAACATTGCATGCACAAGGAAGTGAATCAAAAGAACAACAATCAATACATGTTTCATATTCTTCATTTTCTGCTGAACACATTTTTTGAGATATCTTCTTTCTTTGAGCAGCCTTCTTCTTTTGCTTCCTTCCCATTGTGACATACCTCCTTCAAGTGATAAAGCTTCTTTAGAAGGACCAGCTCTGATACCAATTGCTGGGAAAAATACTAGGGGGGGGGGGGTGAATCAGTATTTTTAATAATCACAATATTTTAATCTTCTCTTACTGATTTCTATATGCGACTTTAATGAACCCAACTAGCGTATACACGCAGCTATATTTAAACAAACTCGTGTATGTCCAGAGATCTTATTATGCAGATAAGTATTTACTTAGATCAGTGCATCATTCATTCATCAGATGTTTAGTAAGAATTAATATTGTGCAGTAAGAATAGAATAAATCATCATACATAAGAAACACACATGAACACCAAGATTCAAGGTGGAAACCTAATTCGGGAGAAAACCACCGTTGTTGTCCTCTTTGTATTCAATATTTATTATAAAGAAAACTTCTTATAATCTTGTATTGGTGCATACTCATACCAGCACGTAGGCACCCACCTGTATAAGGTTGAAACCTTCTCTCATTCTCCAGCTTCTACTGGAAGGGAGTTCCAACCCCCTTATCTCATTTACCAGCTACCACTAGAAGGGAGCTATGACCCCCTGCATCTCGTTTACCATCCACTCCTGGAAGGGAGATACTACCCCCTGATCTCGTTTACTAGAAACCACTGGAAGGGAGATATGACCCCCTCACTAAAGGCTTCAACCCTCAGCACCACTGCAGAGCACATTTCATCAATTTTCACACTGGATCCAAACATCTTCAACACAACACAACTTGTAGGCCTTTTTTCATAAGATTTTCAGACTGGACCCACTCCACACATTTAAGCTCAAAGAACATACATCAAACTGAAACTCATAACCATATTAATTCCTTCACTGTATCATCAATCAACCAACCGACCACTGATCTTTATTCATAATCAACTTGCAGCATAATCAATATTCAAACAAACCAGATTTGTATGAAGACATCATTGACAGGAAGCAGTAAAACAACAAAACATATCAGAAATTTCCTTCTGTACACTTTATCAAAACCCTAGATCCCATATGCGCTTTTTCTTAACTGAACCTACTTATATACACGCTTTTACAGAGACGAACCTATGTATAGATCTGCAATTATTTCAAGACTGCACAAATATTCAGAATAAATAATATGCTCAGGTCCTCCCCTTCACTTCAGCAAACTTTCGCCAAATCACAGATCTAAAAATTTCATAAACAGATCTAGCAAATACATATTCATTTCAAGTCTAAATATCCTGATCCATCATTGTATTCATAGGTGCATTATTACCTCAGATCTATCAATAAACTGTAGCCCATTCCATGCAGATATACTTTAGAGAGAAGTATTCATTCAATACCCAAGCACATGCCATTCTTTGCACTATGATCTTCATCTCCTTATATAGTTTTATCTTTTACCAGTAGCATGAGCCAAAGCCACACAACTGTCAATGGTATTCTTGGACAGAATCAATTTAGATGACATCGTGCTCAATACTGTGGGCTAATACCATGGTAATGCCCCCTGGTATCCTAATTTTACAGCGCAAAAGGCATACGTGACTTGTCTTCTTCATACCCGTATGTATACGCGACTTCTCTTCATAAAAATTGTGTATATACTAATTCTGGATGCATACACAGTTTGTCTGTATAGCAACCTGTGTATGTACGTGGGTTGCCTTCATCAAACCTATGTACACATTGTGACATATTATATTTATCATTTCTCTGATCCTAACTGGATTGCCTTTCTCTGCCACATTTGAGTTGACCTGTAGATACATTATTTTCACATCTTCTGATTATCAAGGACAACTCATTAAATAGGTTACCATCAAGGACAACATATTTCATCATAATGCCAATGGGATAAAGGATTTGTCTTCCTTAACAATTTGATTTCTAAAATTTACCAAAGTGTACATACGCTACCCGTATAAATTTAAACATATAACTTCTTAAGAAAAAACACACTGTTAATCAATAAACCACTCAAAAACTTAATATATTTTGAAAATAAAAATTAAATATTATATATTTTTTATAAAATATTATATATTTCAATATATTTATAAAAAAAATATAAGTCGTATTTTAATTTTGAATTTTCTATTTTCAAAATCTATATATTATAATTTACAGTATTTTCCTATATATTTAGTTTATTTGCGCATGAGGTTTATATATCATACTCGGTACATTTATTTATTATACGTATACTCATTTAGTTTGTGAATTATACTCATTTATAATAAGATAAAATAATTAAAAGTGAAGTATTACATATAGATGAAATTTTAAGAGTGATGAAATTTGTTTGGGCATTCATTAATAATATATAATTTATTGAGTAGACTATTCTTTATGCCCAACATAGAGTAGTTTACCCTTTATAACATCATTCCTAATGCTCCATGACCATCAATTGATATATATATCGAGTAATGTGGTGAGCTAATTAGCTACAAAATTAAATCATATGATTTTTTCATCATAAACCCCGGCCACTGTGTTTATTACTCAAACTTCTACAGACACTACGCATACTTATTGAGATTACAATGGTAATCCATATATTGAAATCTAATGTATGAAATAAAATGGATGATGCCATGATCTCATGCATATTAGGCATAGAAAAATAAAATGGATGATTCCATCTCATAGATAGAAGGTAGAGAAAATATCCATATCTATTGTGTATTAACTTCAAATGAGCACTTCATATGATGTCATATTGTGCATAGAAGGTAAAGAAAAGATCCATATTTATTTTGTATTAACCTCAAACGAGAACGTCATAATATCACAATGTACCTAATAATCACATGTTGATAGTTGACATCAAGCATGTAAGTCAACTCATTAGAGAATTAAAATGAGATAATGCAAAACATGAAATTAAAGTCATGTAGAAGAATAAACTAGTTAGAATATAAGGGTGGTCTATATAGGGATTCAGCTTGGAGAATTTATATTTTCAATAAAATGAATGGTTTATATTTCAGGCCAAGGGAATAATTTTCGTCTTATACATGATCGAATGGAAAATATGAAAGGTTTACTAATCTTTTTTTCATTTTCTTATGTCTTATCTTCTCTTTAATTTATTAGAAAGTAATTTTTGAAACGTGGTTTTCATTATAATTTTTTTGTGAAATGTGGTTTTCATGAAAACAATTTGTTTGTGGATGGCTGTGATGTAGATTCATTTAAAATAAATAGTAAGGAGAAATAAAGTGAAATGTAAATATTTAAAGAGGTTGTTAGTGTCCTATGTTATAGTAGTCAAAAGCAAAGCTTAGTCTTTTTTATTATTTTTGGTAAATTTGTAAAATTTTGCTATGATCTCTTAGAGACCAAGTTATTAGTTTTTTTAGAGAAGTGTGAGATCATATGATTGGTTTGAGTCTAAGTAGGGTTATGTTTAAAATGTTCCAAATAATGATGGAAATAGTTATTGATTCCCTAAGTTCTAAGTTCAGTAAGTTTAGGGGAATGTGTCAATCAAGTCATGAGTTAAGATCATAAAAATTTTGAGTTTTCATCATTGAGTCAAGTTCAGTGGTCCCTTTTCAAGTCAGTTGCAAGGTCGAGTCATCATATCATCATCATTACAAGTTGATGTTGTGCTCATCATTTGTGTTGCGCATTCATGTTTGAATTTGAAACTAATCATTATAAGCAAAGGAGGATTGGAACGTGTGGAAAGTGAAAAATGCATGCATTTGGCTCTAAAAAATTCATTGAACCAATTTCTCCTCCTCCTCGGATGTTCTAAACATCCAAAGGAATTTGTTTCGCTTTATTTGCAAGGGACCCGATGTGCTTCTTCAAGCTGGAGGTTTTCCTATTACCACGACCATCACCAGGTTCCAATCTATCCTTTATATCATAATTCATGCTGTGTGTTGTTGGTTTCATCTTTGAAAACCAAGGAGAGTGCCTAGAAGAGTATGCAACCCCCATAACCTCCAGGTCATTTTTCTTTCTCGCTACGCTTATGTATTGACAAATTCACTACATTTAGAAGCAAAAAATTATTGCATTGTAGTCTGTGTGTTGGGTTCTTGTAGTTTGAACTTTTTAATATAGGGGATTTCCATTCACAGTTGTCAGCCATAAACTCTCATCTAAAACCTAATTTCATATTCATTGCGCTAAGTTGTTGAACACTATAATTGCATTGAGAAACACTAGAGTTATCTTGTCAATGTAAGCTATGATCATACCAAGTAGGAAAATCATAGAGGAGGAGACATAGTCAGGTTTGAGCCTCAATATATTTCCTTGATAAAATCAAATCTAGAAATTAGGGTTGCATTTGAGCAAACTAGTTGCATTATATTTTGTGAAAAGCTACAAGGTTATAGTGTTCAACTGACCAAAGAATATGCTTTATGTTGAAAATCAACAAGAAAATTTGTGTCTAATTAATTTTTCCCTTAAATAAATTAGACAATAAATTGTAATCTTATCTATTAGTTTATTAATTCAGAAAGACTGATTTAGCTCAAGAATTTTGAGTTGAGGGTCAAAGGTAAGGCATGTAGAGTGATTCTATTATTTTGGGGGTCCAGTTGCAGTTAATGCACTAGTGTGGTGTGAGTGTAATCAGTTAACTCAAATTAATTGAGTTAAAATCAATTTAACTAGTTCTAACAGAGTGATGAGCTAGTGAGAGGTCAAGTGAATTAAATTAGATTTAATTCACAAGTAGTGATATAGTAGATAACTGATGATTTTCTATCATTAGTTGCATGCATGTCAAATCTAATGAAGAACCAGTTCAGACAAATGTTAAAGGGAAGATAACTATCAGTTGTATTATTAGAAAACTTCCCAGGTGAAGATATAAAGCCATGGGATGCTCATGAAGGATTGTGTAGTCAAGGAAGGTTGGAATTCCTATTTAATAGGGTTTGTATTCCTAAGATTTGCATGAGCAAGGCAAGCTGAAGGTGCATCGGAAATTGGCTATGTGTTTCTCTAATTTTTCCTAGATCAGTGTGAGACAATTGGTAGAGTGCATGAACTTATTGTGAGCAAGAATGCATTGTATTTATTCATGATTCCTTGGCTAATTATATAATAGAGATAGAGGGGTTTTGAGCAGTTTCTTCCCCCGGGAAAATCTTGTGTTGTGCGATTGATTTACTTATTTCTCTTACTTGCATGTGATTGAGAGATCATGTTTTATATTACGCAAATATTGTAGAAGGATTCAGTATCTTGTTTTAGTACATTTCATGATCGATTTAATCCATTGGTATAATTTATACATGGTATCAGAGCGCCGGGAATCATAATCAAAGAGAAAAAATTGAGTTTTTGTTGAATAGTATTCAAATTTGCAGATTCATTATTTTGAGCTAGCAGTTGACCAAGATGTCTTTCACTGGCTTGAGACTTGAATATGCACTTGAGGGAAATTCAAACTATATTTCATGGAAGGAAGGGATGGAGGAATTATTGGAGGATAATGGGTTGAAAATTTTCATTGACACTAATATTCCTGAACCCAATCAGGCAGATGATCCGCATCATGAAGCATGGAGGAAGAATGTTGCAAAGTTGAAGAGGATCTTATTAGAGGGATTTTGAGATCATATTGTCTTGAGTATCCATGGCAAGGAAACTCCATATGTTATGTGGAAGGCCTTGACAGATATGTTTCAAAGCAGCAGTGACCACAGAAAATTGGCACTCAAGGACAAGCCTATGAAAATCAAAATGGATAAGGGTGAAACAATCCAGAAATACTTGACCAAGTTCACTCAATGTAGAGATGAGCTTGGAAGTGTTGGGATTACTGTAGTTGATGATGACTTGGTGAGCCTAGCACTTCTAGGCCTTCCCAAGAGCTGGAATAGTTACCAGGACTCTGTGAATGGGAGGGATCAGTTACCAAAGTGGGAGCGACTATGGTCGGATTTGGTACAAGAAGAGTTTCGGTAGAATACCAGGGATGGATCCTCATCCAAGACTGATGATGAGGAAAATTGTGCCTTGGATGGTAAGGCAAAGAAGGGGAAAGGAAATAAGTCCTATTCCAAAATCCGACAGTGACAAAGAATGAAAGAAGTGATACATGTAAAAGGTGAAATGTTTTAACGGTCATGATCATGGACACTATGCCACAAATTTTCCACAAAAGAAGAAGAACAACAAGAGGGCTTTCAGAGTTGTAGCACGTGAAGCTTTGGCCTCACAGTTTGAGTTGGAATTCTCTCTCATCACATGCATGGTGTCAACTGTGATGGGATCTATGTGGTACTTGGATAGTGGATCATATTTCCACATGTTTGGAAACAAATAACTCTTTAGTAGCTTGGAGGAGAAGGATCTTCAGATGCACATCGCGATGGGTGATGATGGGAGGTATAGCGCTACTAGGATTGGCACAATTACTTTCTAGAGAGAGTCAGGTAAACCTTTCATATTAAAAGATGGCATGCATGTACCAGGTTTGAAAAAGAATTTAGTTTCAGATGCTATGTTGGAGGATCTTGGATATGATGTGGTTTTTAGTGAAGGAAAGGTGTTCCTTCGTCACAAAGCCACAGGACAGGTAAACAAGATTGGGGTTTGTGTGAAGAACCTCTACAAAATTGATGTAGATGGTTGTGCAGCATTGAGCAGTAAGGCAGATGAGGTGGTGAGCCAGGATATCGGTGACTTATGGAACATGAGGTTGGGTCATCTACACCACAGTGCTTTGAGTATCATGCAACAGATTTCTACAGGTTTTCCAAACGGTACACTTGCACAGATAAACACATGCAAAGGATGTACTATGGGGAAGTATACAAAGGACACCTTTCATGAGAAGGCGAATTGAGCAGTGGAAATCCTTGAGAGATTTCACTCAGATGTGTGTGGACCATTCTCAACAGCTTCCACAACAAAGCACATATATTATGTGATTTTTGTTGATGATTTTTCTAGAAAGTGTTGGATTTTCTTCATGTAGAAGAAATATTAGACGTTCTCCAAGTTTTTTGACTTCAAAGCACTGGTAGAGAAATATACAGGGAATAAAATGAAGGCTCTAAGGAGTGAAAATGGTGTTGATTATATCTCTAATGAATTAAAGAACTTCTGCGCTAAAGAAGGAATTCATAGAAAATTGATTCCACCTCATAACCCACAATAGAATGGGGTTGTAGAAAGAAAGAACAGAAAAATTGTGGGAGCAGCACGAGCTATGTTACATGATCATGGCCTACCATTGCATTTGTGGGCAGAGGCATGCAACACAGTGGTATTTGTGTAGAACCATAGTCCTCATCGGATACTTGGCATGAGTACACCAGAGGAGGCTTTTTCAGGTAAGAAACCAAATATTTCATATTTTAAAATTTTTGGCTAATATGTTTATTTCCATGTGACCAAAGATCCCAGGAAGAAGCTAGAACCAACAACATAGGTTGGGATATTTTTGGGGTACATTGATACTCCCCACAACTATTGGTTGTATTTGTCAACAAACAGGATGACAGTTGTCAGGAGAGATGTTGAATTTGATGAGGAGAAAGCCATGTGATTGTCCCTTGAGAGGGAGATTTACACGCATGCAGAAGAGGAAATTTTAGTTCTAAAGGATGAACCTTAGGATGTGGAGCAGCCACATGCAGAGGAACATAGAGTGGCAGAAACCATTCATGCAGAGCCATCCACCAGAAATGGTAGGAATCACACTAGAGAGGCTGAAAGATTGATTCTAGATGCGGCAAAGAAAGTAGGTGCACCTACATCACAGGTCTGGCAGAGAAGGTCCCCAGACAAGTATGCTAGATACATGGATCTTATGAGCGAGTGTATTGTGACATAACCTTCCTATTTTGAGGAATCAGTGCAGCAGCCGGTATGGTTTAATGCCATGTTTGAGGAGTATGACTCCATTATCAGAAACCGTGCATGGGAATTGGTCCCCAAGACTAGTGTGGAAGTCAGTGGTTGGATCCAAGTGGATCTACAAGGTGAAGCAAGCAGCAAATGGGAGTGTGGAGAAATACAAAGCTAGATTTGTGGCTAGAGAATTCTCACAGGTGGAGGGGATTGACTATGAGGATACTTTTGCACTGGTTTCAAGGTACTCATCGATTAAATCCATCCTTGCACTCTCAGCGCGAATGGGGTGGAAGATACATCAGATGAATTTAAAGAAAGCCTTTCTCAATGGATTTATTGAGGAAGAGGTGTGCATTGAGTAGCCAGAAGGTTTTGAGACCTTTGACAGGGAGTCACATGTGTGCAAACTCAAGAGATCATTGTATGGGTTAAAGCAAGAACCTCCTTCTTGGTACACCAGGATCGACAACTATTTCACCGGGTTGGGCTTCACAAAGAATGAAGCAGATGTGAAGCAGATGTGAACCTATATCATATTGTGGTTGATGGTAAGCTCTTGATTATTCTACTTTATGTCGATGATCTTATACTAACAGGTGATGAGCATCTCATAACTTCTTGCAAGGAGGATCTTGCAAGAGAGTTTGAGATGAAGGACATGGGGCTCTTGCACTATTTCCCTGGATTAGAAATATGGCAAAGAGATGGGGAGCTATTTGTATCTCGAGGAAAGTGTGCCAAGGATATTCTAAGGAAGTTCCACATGGAGGAAACAAACTCATGGAGACTCCTATTGCAAGAAAATAGAGGAAGGAGGATGCTACTTTAGGTGAGCATGATACTGTTTACAGGAAGCTTATGGGTTTACTTATGTATTTGGTGAATACACGAAAAAAAATATGCTATGTAGTTAACCAGCTTAGTCAAGCTATGGTTAAGCCTACCAAGCTCTTTTGGAAGGTGGGGGAGCATGTTTTGATATATCTCATGGGAACTACATAGTATTGATTATGGTATAAACGAATAGAGGGAGTGAAGCTTCAAGGCTTCACTGATGCAAATTGGGTAGGTAGTCCATCGTACAAGAAGAGCACATCAGGGGGCATCTTCATCATAGGATCAACAATAGTTTCTTGGTACAGCAAGAATAAAATATCAGTTACACTCAATTCAGCCAAGGCAAAGTACATGGAAGCTAGACAGGCTGCATGTGAGGCCATCTGGATGAGGAAGATACTTGTTGGTTTTTTTG
This sequence comes from Pinus albicaulis, assembly GCA_034641835.2. NCBI lineage: Eukaryota > Viridiplantae > Streptophyta > Pinopsida > Pinales > Pinaceae > Pinus > Pinus albicaulis. Next base: position 103,779,608 of record CM076576.1, on the reverse strand, counting down.
GTCATCAGCTGGATCCGACGGTGATACATTGTGATAACCAGAGTTGTATAAATCTCTCGGTTAATCCAATATTCCATGACAGGTCCAAGCATATTGATATATGGTACCACCATATCATAAATTGTGTTCAAAGGTGCATTATGTTTTTGTAGTACATTCCCACGGAGGATTAGGATGGAAACATCTTGATGAAGGCGCTTGTTGGGGTTCCTATGTTTTGGCCAGATTGGCAAGACCAAAAGATGAGACAACATCATAACCACTTTTAGACCTTAGGATCTAGCCCTCCTAGGTCCAGAGAGGGATCTCTCTATGTTTTCCAAAGGTATATGTCTTTTAAGGCTCAATGTTTAGATTTTAGGCTATTTATAGGCTCAAGGTTGTTTGTTTAATTGTTTATTTTTGGTTGTTGGGAATCAGGAAAGAAGGGTCCAATATAAGACAAGGATGAGCAAAGAGGAAATTTATGCAAAGGTAGATAACTCAGAGAACATCAAGGCCATTGGGCAATGGAGTCAAGAAAGGATTTACTTGTGTTCAATGTGCAAGCTTTTAGTTGGGCTAGTCATCTAGAGCATTTGGATCTTAAAGGATGATTGGTGAAATGGAACATTAAGGACTGAAAATGAAAGGAGGAGAACCATCCAATTCTATCTATGGATCAGGTCAGAGGTCATTTAACTCCAGACCTACTTGGACAAAATCAGAGGCAATACAAGGGATCTTAGAAAGTCTTAATTGAGATGGAAAGATCCTAGTGAGGCAGAGACAGGGTTCTAGACCTCCTAGTATTCTCAACTCATCCAACTAAATCCTAACAAGAACATCTAAACATGGATTTCATTAATTCATAAATCAGAGAGCAGGTAATTAACATCCACTACACTGGTTAAATCAAATGAAATCAATATTCAGATACACATATAAGCAAAAAACATAAAAGGCTAGGAGAGCAGCAACACAAGGTACCTATCAAGGGTAAATATTGTGCCAAATTTCTGATGCAAGCCAGAAGAAATGAAGTGAATGAAATATAAACATAGAGATAGAAAACATCACCAGCTTCTTTAGATCAGGATCCAAAGAAATGTGCTTGTCATATTAAAAACAACACCAATCAGGTTTAACATTGCCCACAGCTTGAACATTCAATCTGAATACATCAAATCTTAGCCTATCTTACAATATTACACAGAGAACTTGTCTCAAGAGGAAAATGCTTGCATTTCTCTGATATCTCATCAACAACCATTACAATAATTTCCTTCTGCGTTTTATAGCAGAGGATGAATAGAAGATCGACTGAGGAGGTAGGTGAACACTAAATGTAACATTAAACACAGAAAAGAATAGAGGGCCGAAACCCATCCTATTTTAAATCTCTACATTTATCTCTGATATAGCTTAGGTGCTCTAACTGCAGTACTGTGTGGTACTATTGGTGAAATAACAAAAATAAAATAAGAAACAGTGAGGTCTACCCTACTTGAGTCAACAATGCTTCTGATCATGTAGGACTGCTATCGGGTAAGAAACTTCAGGAACACGATGTATAGTAAAAACTGCATGGGCACTTTGTCCTTTGATGAAGAAAAACATTCTGCTGCTGTAGAAAACCTGGTAGTACGATTTCTCGTGCATTAAACTTCTGATTGACCTCTGGGGTTTTCAAATTGGTGCTTTGCTTCTTAAATTGCTGCATTATGGATCCAAATCTTCAGTCCTGAGCATTGAAAACTAGAATCATAAGCTGGTCTTTCTACTGCTCCATAAATGTTTCGATTCTGCAAGATCTGGGCTTTAATGGCGCTGGATAAGGTTGCGGATTTTCAAAACTTGTCCTTTGATGAAATTTATACCTCCGCCACCTTTCTTGACATTTCACTGGAGTACCAGCTTCCACATCAGCTCTCTTTCTGCGCAACACGCCATTGAAGAGGTACATATGTATCATGGCGGTTTTCCACCTCTGATAACCCTGCAAAAACACAAAACCTACGAAGAAAATCGTGGACGGGGGCAATGGATGCAGTGTGGATGGAGGAAATGGCCATGCAATTGGTGACATGGCGGAAAACATGCAGAGGAACAATGGAAATTCGCTCTGGTGGAGGTGGCGGTCTGCGGAGCGGAAAAACGAATGAAAAACATGAAAAAACACGAAAATGAACCAGCTATACGTAATGGAAAGGGAGAATGTAAGGCGGGTACACATGAGGATGACGTGGTGGAATGGGAGACAGTGGAATAGTCAACAGCGGGTGGACGAATCTAGATTGTCGATCGTGGCGGAGATCAACGGCAGAGGACGATGGATGGCCGGCCGGAACATGTGTTATCGCGTGTGTAACTGTATTAATTGCCGTGCATCTTCGGCGGGCGATAGCCGTTGGATGGCCCGCCCCAGATCGGACGGTCAACGGCAATTTCGCTGGGCATCCGTGTCCGAACAATAACGCGTGATGGATGGAGTTAACAGGCGGGAATGGCGGTTTTAAAATCGTATAGGAGGACAGGTGTCGAGCACTGTATGGAATCGCTGGCCGATGGAGAAATACCGCCAGCCCGCGGATGGTGGTGCGATGAAAACCACACGGTTTCTTAACAGTGAAAGCAGGTAGGGACCATCGCGGCGAGTGGATTCCGCACCGTCAGATCTGTACAGATCGATGGTCGAGATCGCACCTGATATGGATTAACTGCGGACCGTTGGATCTGGCGGGCAAACAAATGGTGGAGATGCGGTGATGGGTGATGAACGGGGAAAACGACGGAGGCTGCGGGATTAACAAGGACCGTCTGATCTATGAAGATCGATGGTCAGGAACGTCCCCGATATGGATGGACTATGAACCGTTGATTTCGCAGATTTAAATGGACGGCGGAGATGAACTGCGGGGGACCAGGGTGTACAAACATGAGAACTTTGGAGTGACCCCCCACAGTGAATAGCAGCCATTCGATTGAGTCTTCACACATCCCGAGGGGTCAACTGCGGGGACACCATGGTTTGACCCTACGGATAGAGAAGAGCCTCCACAGGGGTAAGCGCTTTGGTCACGGCGCTAGGTTATATGGGGAGAAAAAGGAGCGAGGCTAGCGGGAAAGGGGCTGAGGCCTATTATAAGGTTGGAAGTGGGTTTTTAACCCATTTTAATGCATTTTGGAGCCTCTGGGGGGTAACGATAGTGGAATAAAGGGGAAAATTGAGGAAACCAAGGATAATGGTGGGATTTAAAGGGGATTTTGGAGGGGTGTAGAGGGTTAATAGGGGGAAATAGAGGGGAACAAAGGCACTTTGACAGAAGGAGGAAAAAAGGGGAAAAAGGGACATTTTGCAGGGGTACAAGGGGTAAATGCAAGCCTTAGGGAAAGGAACTAGCAGAGGGTACTTGTATAAGGCAAAGCACAGAGAGACTTCAAGGATGATGTGTCTTCAAGGGAGATGCATTCATTGAATGTCTCCAAAATGACATAGCCCCCAGCTTTCTTGTCAAGAATTTCATAGGGGGGCTAACAGTGGCTCCACATGGGGATGGCTTCTTCTTGAAGGAGGCAAGAAACCAGAAATGATCTTTGGAGTAGGCTAGTTGCCTGCTGCTTGGCACATCCCTTTCTTTGATTAGATACCAAAATATGAATCTGTTACATCAGCAAAAACATTTTTCCCAACCAAAGCTACCTACCCACACTACAATCCTAGCATTTTTCCCTTCAGGGTGCATTTGAGCTAGCAGACCCTTTACATTTTATTTTCAAAACAAAAAACAAACTATTCTAAATCTACCCTTATTGCTCCATGAGACCATATTAAACAGTTGGTCTCATATGCTTCTCTACCTATTCTAAAATCTGTTTGGATTAAACTGTCCAACAGATTTCTTCTCCTACATTCTAAGACAGGAAATTGAAAAACAGCCAAGCCAGGATTAGACTGTCTGACTTACTGGAGTGAAGACTTGTAGAAAACTGAAAACAAAACTGTGAAGGCATGAAATCTGCAGTTTTGAAACATCCTTCTTTCTCTGTGACTCAGGTTTTGAGCATATTATAGTCACTTCTTTTTCTTTGACTCAACTCTGGTTTTTGGCACATTAGAGCTGATTTTCTTTCTTTGCTGGCCCAGAATTTGAGCATGTTAGAACCAGCTGTCTTCTTTTTCTTTTCTTTTCTCTTTTTTTCTTTTTTTCTTTTTTTGAAACACCTTTCTCTTTTCTAAAATAAACTGCAATGGAATATACAATGAAGAATGAAACTGGAAATTGAAATTTAGCAGAAGTAACGCTTGAGCATCCTGGCATTGACAGGACCCCCAAACAGCTCTGTACCATCAAGTTCTTGTAGAAAAAATGCATTTGGGCCCACAATAGCTTGGATAATATATGGACCCTGCCATAAGATATCAAACTTGCCATGTCTACCTTTGTCCTCTCTTCTTGAGTCCCACTTCAGAACCTTGTCACCAATTTTGAAATCAGCAGCTTTGGTTCTTTTGTCAAATAGCTTTTTAATGTTTTCCTGAACCCTGACAGCTCTGTTATATACCTCCTCCCTTGTTTCCTGAAGATGGATTGTCTGATTTATCCTTCTTATCATGTTGTCTTCCTCTGATCATATCTCCTGGACAAGTTTGATTACTAGAACTCCAAGGCTGGTAGGAAATATTGCTTCTGTCCCATAGACTAGCTGGAATGGTGACATGCCAATGGATTTTTTTGTAGTAAGCCTGTCGGCCCATAAAGCATGTGCCAAGATTTTTTGTTCTCCTCTAATAGATTTTTTATGATTGCCACTAGGCTCTTATTTGATGATTCAGCCAAGCCATTACCTTGAGGGTAATAGGCAGTTGAATGACCAAGCGTGATATGGTACCTGTGACAAAAATAAACCATTTTCTTGGATCCAAAAGCAGCAGCATTGTCGATGATTATTTTCCTTGGACAACCAAACCGAGAGAGGATATGGCCTTCTAGGAACCTAATAATGACAGAGTTTGTGGCACTCCTAGTGGGGATGGCCTCTATCCACTTGGTGAAATAATCAGTGGCTGTTAATATCCATATGTGTTGTCCTGAAGAGGCTAGATGAATTTCCCCTATAAAATCTAGACCCCATTGCATGAAAGGACCCTCAACTGTAATGGGTTGTAAAGGGAGGGGAAGAAGTTTTCTTTTTCCTTCAAAGATCTGGCATTTGTAGAAGGTAGTTATCAGCCTTGAGTATCTTATTTGTTGTGTCTTTCCAACTCAGGTGACCTCCACATTCTCCAGCATGAAATTCTCGTTTAACATTTTCAGCTTCAGTTTCAGACAAACATTTCAGCAATAGGCCATTTGGATTTTTCCAATATAAGTTTTCATTCAAGATGCAGTAGTTTCCGGCTTTGAGTTTTATGAATCTGGCCTTAGTTTTTGACAGTTCTGGAGGAGCATTTAGATTGGTGAGGACATCAAGGATATCAGAATACCATGGAGAGTTTTGGAATTTCTCTTCTATAGTGGGATCAGGTAGGCTTTCCTGCTCATCCAAGGCATTCACCATGTTAATATCAAGGGCCTGTAGATTTGATTCAGCCATTAGCTTCGCTAAACCCTGCCCTTTGATTAGCTTAGTGGGTTTAATCTCAAGATCATACTCTAGAATCACAGCAATCCACTTGCCCCTTTTCCCATCAGGGTCTTGGGACAAGATATCTTTGACAACAATGTTAGGCACATAAGCAATGGTATGAGAATGTAAAATGTACACCCTAAAATCTTTTAAGGCCTTGACTAAAGCATAAGCCTATTTCTCCATTATTTTGTACTTCAAGGGTGCATCTCTTAGTGCTCTACTGAAAAAGGAAATTGGATGTTCCATACCTTCTGCATTTTTCTGCAACAAAACTACAGCTATGGTGTGCTCTGAGGCAAATGAAAATATCAGAAAATCTTTTGAGAAATCAGGGCTGATCAGAACAGGAGTTTGTGCGAGTGCAAGTTTTACAGATTCGAAAGATTGTTTAGCTCCAACAGTCCATTTCACTTCCACACCCTTCCTCAGCATGTTAGTCATGTTCCTAAGGTGTTCAGCTAGATTGGGAATAAATCTCCTAAGGAAGTTGGTTTTCCCAATGAAGGACTGTAATTCTTTGATGTTCCTGGGATGTGTGATCTGTAGTATTCCCTCAACTCTCTGTGGGTCTATCCTAATTCCCTTCTCAGATATAATGTGGCCCAGAATTTTTCCTTCTTGCAGCCCAAAAACAGTCTTTTTAGGATTTAGTGACAGACCAAACCTTCTACACTTTTCAAATACTTTCCTCAGATGTTCTAGGTGTTCTTCCTTAGTCTTGGAGTAGACTGTTATGTCATCTAAATATATGACAATAAAGTGTCCTATCTCATCTGCAAAAGCTATATCCATGGCTCTCTAGAAGGTGGCTCCAGCATTCATCAGTCCAAAGGGCATTTTAACATACATGAAGGTGCCCCAAGGAGTGGTAAATGTTGTTTTTAGTTGATCAGCTGGGAGTACTAACACCTGGTTGTATCCAGAAAAACCATCCAAAAGAGAAATCCTTTTTGAGCCTACTACCTGCTGTAGAATGTGTTCCATTTTTGGCAGAGGGTAGTTATCTTTGAGTGAGGCTCTGTTGAGATTTTTGAAGTCTATACACAGTCTGATTTCCCCTGTTTTATTTCTTACAGCCACTAGATTTGATACCCATTCAGAAAACCTCACAGGAACTATAATTCCCGCATCATACATCTTTTTAATCTCTTTTTCAACAGCAGGCAGTTGTTTTGGGTTTATCCTGCGAAGTTTCTGCCTAAAGGGTTTCTGGTTTTCCTTTAAAGGTATTTTGTGTTGTATGATATTCGTGTCATAAGCCTTTAAGTCTTCGTAACCCCAAGCAAACACATCAATAAATTCCTTAAAATGGTCAATGTACTTCTTTTTCATTTCTTTGGGTAAAGACTTAGCCAATTTAATCATTTTGGGTTTTTCTTTTGTGCCTATGTTGCATTCTTCCACGTCAGAGTCTATGTGCTCTATGGTAGGCTTTTTTGCCACATCATCGAAGTCAAAAAGATCTTCTAGCGGCGCTAAACCTCGAGGTATATTCTTGTCTCTGGCATGCAGCAACTCAACTTCTTCATTTTCTGCGTTTTCACTGTTTTCGTTCAAATTTCCAGTTTCTACGTTTACGTCGTTTATTTCTATATTGTGGGGTGTTTCTTCCTCATCTGAGGATTCTTGACTTACACAGCTATTATCAGATTTTGAGTCCGAATTAGAAAATTTGAACTCATTTCTGCCTACCAGGAAATCTTCAATCTGTTTATCTCCTTCAAAAACCTGCCAGTATTTTTCGTTATCTGGCACTGCAGGTCTGAACTTGGTCTGAATGATAATTTGCTGATCTTTTGGAGTCTCAGGGTATGAACTGGCTAGGCAAGATAACCCATTTTCAATGACGTTTTTACCCCTAGGAACAAACCCTATCTCATATTCAACAAATGTTTTCAATAAATCTACAGCGTCGTTCCTGTATGCTCTCAGCCTAGGGTTTTTAGCTGTGTATTCACCGTTCACCTGTTTTATAACCAACTCAGAATCTCCATGCACGGCTATCTTACGGGCTCCTAATTTCTTCAGCAGATTTAAACCCAGTATTAAAGCCTCGTACTCTGCGATATTATTGGTACATTTGAAATGCATATTGCATGCATGGCTCTCTGCGTAATCATTTTCTGTGTTATGCAACCACACCCCTGCCCTAGCAGTTCTCTTGGTGCATGATCCATCAAAACTCATCTCCCACAGGGTTTCATCTATCGATTTATCATAATTTCCTACCCTACAGTTGGGTTCACCATTGTGTTGTGTCACAGGTTCTGTATTGGGCTGTGGGCTGTTTTGTTTTTTAGCATAGGTGTGATGATCAGAGAGGTATCTAGTTGGTTGATTGTGTTATGTTTCCTGTTCATTCTGAGTTTTGGTTACAGTGAACTGTTCAACATATTTTTCTTCGTGTGGTATATGGGTTTGTGGGGAATGTCCAGTCAGCTGTTCACCCCCTGTTTCTTCTTCACTCAGAGTTAGAGGCCCACCGCATATCGTACAGGTTTCAGTGATTTTTTCCTCTTCGTTTTCCTCTAAATATAGGGTAGCCATTATGTTGAGATCCATAGCCTCTATTTCTCTGTTTTCTGACTCTGGTTCTCCTAAGGATTGGTCATTGCAAAGGATGAAAGAATCCAAGTCTGTATGTACAGAGTATAGAGGTGAATTTTCAAGTTTCTCAGGGCTACTGACCAGAAATTTCATTTGGGCCTCTCTATATAGTCTTCTAAGCTGGCCAAAGATACGGACAGTGGCATATGAGCCATCCATCTACATTGTTCCTTGCAGCTTGGCTCCCCATGATCTTGATAATAGCATGCCATACTTAGGTGGCACATCTGCCACCACCACATCCATGACCATACATTTAGATGGGATTTGGGTTAGGCTCACACATAAATCCTTGATTAAGCCAAGGCATTTTACTCTGCTAGAGTCAAATGAATATAAGTCTTTGTAGGGCCTGGTGATTTCTAGGCCTAACTTTTCCATCACTACCTTAGGCATCAAGTTGTGGGATGCTCCAGAATGATGCATTGCATTGTGTAGGATCTTATCATGGATGTTGAGACTAATATAGAAAGGTGGTACTACTCCTTCCTGAAACTTTCCCTCAATCTTTGTTCCAAAGAGTAGGGCTGGTTGATCATCATTCAGGTTTACAAAATCATTGATTTCTCCTAAATTCAAGGCTTTCAAAATTTGGCCCTTATATACATCCTGAGTGGCCAACTCAGATAATGTTACAGAGATTTTGATTTTTGCAATCTCACTTTCTAAATTGAAAGTGGACTGGGTCTTTGTAACACTTAATTCTATTTTGTTTGTTACCGCCTTGGTAGCAGAATCAGCTTGTGATTTCTCACAATATACAGGGTCAGGGACATTTTTATCAGGAGCACTAACTGCAATGCTAGTGCTACTAGTGGGCTGACTTTGCTTAACAGTCTTGTGTTGGTTGCCTTTCTCTTTGTTTTTCTCAGAACTCTCATATGTTGTGTTGTTACTCTCAGCAGTGGCTTTAGAAGATTTATCAGGCCTTTTCTTAATGGTAAACTCAGAATCCTAATTTTTTGAAGTGTCTTGGCTCTTCTTGCTCCTAAGTTCATATTTTTCCCTGACCTGCATGATAGCGTGTTCAAATCCAAGTCTGTAGTCTTCATATTCTAATCCCTCCTCACCCCAGTATGAAGGTGAGGGTTGATCTTCCTCTGAATAACAGTCATGGACTGCGTTTTCTGTTTCAAACATGTTTATTTCATTCCCTTAAGACTCTTCTATGATTCCCTCATCTTCATCAAGAAATTTTTCTTGGAATGGGGGAATCACTTGTTTATCTGACTCTCTTTTTCTGTTGGGAGTGGCATTATTGTTCCTTCTAAAGTTTTGGTTCTGGTTTTGATTTCTGTTTTGTTTATGGACAGTAACAACCATTTTCTTCACCATTTTTTGTAGCTCTTCCATGTTTTTAGACAATCTGTCATAATTTGGATCGGATGTGGAGGCTACATTGTCATCTTTGTATGTTACCCTCTTCTCAGCTCTCAGTTTTTCTCTTTTCTCAATCAGATTTGCCTCTATGTTCACAGCTCCTTTCTGCATGTCCTCCAATGTGTTGTAATCTTTATCTCTAATTTCATAGGCCATGTCAGCATCAAAACCTTCGGGATATTTCGCTAGGGCCATACCCTGTGGAGGTTTCATCTGCAGAGGGAGAGCATTGTAAATGCTGTTAAACCTCGTTGTGTAATCATGGACACTCTCTCCCATGTTTCTTTTAAGGCTCATGTATTCATCTAGGAGTTGGTGAGGATTTGCCCTAGTTTCCCATTTGTTGATGAAATTCTGATATAAAGCAGGGAGATCTCGAATACTACCAGCAGGTAGGTTTTTAAACCACTTTTTCACCTCACCTCCCAAGCTTTGGGAAAAGATTCTCATTTTGACTATATCATCATCTATTTCCATGTAGTCAAAAGAATCTTCCATGTTATCTACATGTTGTTGGGCTGTGGTGGGCTCTTTGGCAGGGAAATGTGGGATCTTTGATTGATAATCATTTGGTAAAGGTACTAGAGGCTGAGGTAACACCAAAGGTGCATACCAGGCTGCCATGATGATGTTCTGATGAGGTAAATGATTAACCTGAGCAGCTGGTATTTGGATGATAGGGATGTTAGGGCCAACAGAGGTCTGTTGGGCATATCTAGGGTGGGAGAGCCCCAAGTTTTGAACAAAGTGAATATCAAGCGGTGTAGATGGAGGGGTTCCTCTATCCCTACTGTGCTGACCACTATTGGATGGTGGACTGTGAAGCTCAGGGTCTGGCTGGTCTAGATGATTGAATGACCTAGTCCTTGGTAGTCTATTAGGTAGGTCTAGGTCAGGGTGAAAGTGTGATAGAGATGTAAGGTTTTCTGGTGCAGAATTAGCTCTATAGATGTGGCTGGAAATAGTTGATCTTTTAGGTGTAGGAGATCCTTTGAGAATTCTTTCAGGGTTATCAACTATTTCAGGTGGGTTAGGATTAGGGAAAGCTCTTGTGTGAACGGTCCTAAAATCTAGAATGTTATATTTTTAACTAAGCAGCTTAACCCTACTTGTTACGTCTGTTGTGGTTGATGTTGTTATGAAGGCAGGTCTCCCAGTGGAGTCTTATGTGAAACCAAGATAACCATCAGGCCTACTGATCACCAGTGGAGTCTTTGATCTTTTAGGAACTATGGAGTCGCCAGGTGGAAGGTTTAGGGTATGTCAAGGGGTTACACTGTCCACCACAGTGCTTAGGCACTATCACCTTTCAAGGATAACCTCAGAACACAACAAACTCTAACCAGAGATTGACTGGGAGGGCATTTACCAGATATGTCACCTCCAAAAGAGGATGAGATCCGGAGGCTACCTGGCCCTGTCCAGGCTCTATCTAAAAGTACAAGAGAACACAACAAATGACACTGAGGCTGTCCAAGAAGGGGTGCGACTAACTGCCAACCTAACTAGAGATTGTGGGTTTTGAATGCCTAGGGATGCTCAAAGTGTAATGCACTCGGTCCCCAGCGGAGTCGCCATTATGTTGGGGTTCCCATGTTTTGGCCAGATTGGTAAGACCAAAAGATTAGACAACATCAGAACCACTTTTAGACCTTAGGATCTAGCCCTCCTAGGTCCAGAGAGGGATCTCTCTATGTTTTCCAAAGGTATATGTCTTCTAAGGCTCAAGGTTTAGATTTTAGGCTAGTTATAGGCTCAAGGTTGTTTGTTTAATTGTTTATGTTTGGTTGTTGGGAATCAGGAAAGAAGGGTCCAATATAAGACAAGGATGAGCAAAGAGGAAATTTAGGCAAAGGTAGATAACTCAAAGAACATCAAGGCCATTGGGCAATGGAGTCAAGAAAGGATTTACTTGTGTTCAATGTGCAAGCTTTCAGTTGGGCTAGTCATCTAGAGCGTTTGGATCTTAAAGGATGATTGGTGAAATGGAACATTAAGGACTGAAAATGAAAGGAGGAGAACCATCCAATTCTGTCTATGGATTAGGTCAGAGGCCATTTAACTCCAGACCTGCTTGGACAAAATCAGAGGCAATACAAGGAATATTAGAAAGACTTAATTGAGATGGAAAGATCCTAGTGAGGCAGAGACAGGGTTCTAGACCTCCCAGTGTTCTCAACTCATTTAACTAAATCCTAACAAGAACATCTAAACATGGATTTCATTAATTCATACATCAGAGAGCAGGAAATTAACATCCACTACACTGGTTAAATCAATTGAAATCAATATTCAGATACACAGATAAGCAGAAAACATAAAAGGCTGGGAGAGCAGCAACACAAGGTACCTATCAAGGGTAAATCTTGTGCCAAATTTCTGATGCAAGCCAGAAGAAATGAAGTGAATGAAATATAAACACAGAGATAGAAAACATCACCAGCTACTTTAGATCAGGATCCAAAGAAATGTGCTTGTCATATTAAAAACAACACCAATCAGGTACAACATTGCCCACAGCTTGAACATTCAGTCTGAATACATCAAATCTCAGCCTATCTTACAATATTACACAGAGAACTTGTCTCAAGAGGAAAATGCTTGCATTTCTCTGATATCTCATCAACAACCATTACAATAATTTCCTTCTGCGTTTTATAGTAGAGGATGAACAAAAGATCGACTGAGGAGGTAGGTGAACACTAAATGTAACATTAAACACAGAAAATAATAGAGGGCCCGAAACCCATCCTATTTTAAATCTCTGCATTTATCTCTAATATGGCTTAGGTGCTCTGACTGCAGTACTGTGTGGTACTATTGGTGAAATAACAAAAATAAAATAAGAAACAGTGAGGTCTACCCTACTTGAGTCACCAATGCTTCTGATCATGTAGGACTGTTGTCGGGTAAGAAACTTCAGGAACATGATGTATAATAAAAACTGCATGGGCACTTTTTCCTCTGATGAATAAAAACATTATGCTGCTGTAGAAAACCCGGTAGTACGATTTATCGTGCATTAAACTTCTTATTAACCTCTGGGGTTTTCAAATTGGTGCTTTGCTTCTTAAACTGTTGCATTATGGATCCAAATCTTCAGTCCTGAGCACTGAAAACTATAATCATAAGCTGGTCTTTCTACTGCTCCATAAATGTTTCGATTCTGCAGGATTTGGGCTTTAATGGCGCCGGATAGGGTTGCGGATTTTCAAAACCTATCCTTTGATGAAATTTATACCTCCGCCACATTTCTTGACATTTCACTGGAGTACCAGCTTCCACATCAACTCTCTGTCTGTGCAACACGCCATTGAAGAGGTACATATGCATCATGGCGGTTTTCCGCCTCTGATAACCCTACAAAAACACAAAACATGCGAAGAAAATCGTGGACGGGGGCAATGGATGCAGTGTGGATGGAGGAAATGGCTGTGCAATCAGTGACATGGCAGAAAACATGCAGAGGAACAATGGAAATTCGCTCTGGTGGAGGTGGCGGTCCGCGGAGCGGAAAAACGAATGAAAAACATGAAAAAACATGAAAATGAACCAACTATACGTAATGGAAAGGGAGAATGTACGGTGGGTACACGTGAGGATGACATGGTGGAACGGGAGACAGTGGAATAGTCAACAGCGGGCAGACGAATCTGGACCGTCGATCGTGGCGGAGATCAACGGCGGAGGACGACGGATGGCGGGCCGGAACATGTGTTATCGCGTGTGTACCTATATTAACTGTCGTGCATCTTCGGCGAGCGATAGCCGTTGGATGGCCCGCCCCAGATCGGACGGTCCACGGCAATTTCGCTGGGCATCCGTGTCTGAACAATAACGCGCGATGGATGGAGTTAACGGGCAGGAACGGCGGTTTTAAAATCGTACAGGAGGACAAGTGTCGAGCGCTGTATGGAATCGCTGGCCGATGGAGAAATAACCCCAGCTCGTGGATGGTGGTGCGATGAAAACCATATGGTTTCTGAACAGTGAAAGCGCGCGGGGACCACCGCGGCGGGCAGATTCCACACCGTCATATCTGTACAGATCGACGGTCGAGATTGTGCCCGATATGGATTAACTGCAGACTGTTGGATCTGACGGGCAAACGAACAGTGGAGATGCGGTGACGGGTGATGAACGAGGAAAACGACAAAGGCTGTGAGATTAACGAGGACCGTCTGATCTATGAAGATTGACGGTCAGGAACGTCCCCGATATGGATGGACTGTGAACCGTTGATTTCGCGGATTTAAATGGACGGCGGAGATGAACTGCTTGGGACCAAGGTGTACATACATGAGAACTTTGGAGCGACCCCCCACAGTGAATAGCAGCCATTTGATTGAGTCTTCACACATCCTGAGGGGTCAACTGCGGGGGCACCATGGTTTGACCCCACGGATAGAGAAGAGCCTCCGTAGGGGTAAGCGCTTTGGTCACGGCGCTAGGTTATATGGGGAGAAAAAGGCGTGGGGCTAGCGGGAAAGGGGCTGAGGCCTATTATAAGGTCGAAAGTGGGTTTTTAACACATTTTAATGCATTTTGGAGCCTCTGGGGGGTAACGATAGTGGAATAAAGGGGAAAATTGAGGAAACCAAGGATAATGGTGGGATTTAAAGGGGATTTTGGAGGGGTGTAGAGGGTTAATAGGGGGAAATAGAGGGGAACAAAGGCACTTTGACAGAAGGAGGAAAAAAGGGGAAAAAGGGACATTTTGCAGGGGTACAAGGGGTAAATGCAGGCCTCAGGGAAAGGAACCAGCAGAGGGGACTTGTATAAGGCAAAGCACAGAGAGACTTCATCATCCTTGAAGTCATCATGGGGGCTATGAAATTCTTGACAAGCAAGATGGGGGCTATGTCTCCAAAATGACATAGCCCCCATCTTGCTTGTCAAGAATTTCATAGGGGGGCTAACAACGCTGAAAAAGAGAAAATTCGAATACCACAGAGGCAGGATCAGGGTAGCTGATAGTCCCTTTATTGTTGAGAGGGAGTGTTGAAAATCAACAAGAAAATGTGTGTCTAATTTATTTTTCCCTTAAATAAGTTAAACAATAAATTGTAATCATATCTCACAACAACTTATATTAGTTAACTAAGTCAGAAAGACTAAGTTAGCTTAAGAATTTCGAGTTGAGGGTCAAAGGTGAGGCATGTAGAGTGATTATATTATTTTGGGGTTCTAGTTGCAGTTAATGCACTAGTGTGGTGTGAGTGTAATCAGTTAACTCAAATTAATTGAGTTAAAATTAGTTTAACTAGTTATAACTGAGTTATGAGCTAGTGAGAGGTCAAGTGAATTAAACTAGATTTAATTCATAAGTAGTGATCTATCAGATAACTAATTATTTGCTATTATTAGTTGCATGCATGTAAAATCTGATGAAGACCCAGTTGAGACAAAGGTTAAAGGGAAGATAACTATCAGTTGTATTATTAGAGAACTACGCAGGTGTAGTTATAAATCCACACAATGGCCATGAAGGATTGTGTAGTCAAGGAAGGTTGGAATTGCTATTTAATAGGGATTTATTTTCCTAAGAATTGCATGAGCAAGGTAGGTTGCAGGTGGGCAGGAAATTAGCTATGTGTTTGTCCAATTTTGCTAGATCAGTGTGATACGATTGGTAGAGTGCATGAGATTCTTGTGAGCAAGAATGCATTGTATTGTTTCATGATTCCTTGGCTTATTATACAGAGATAGAGGGGTTTTGAGAAGTTTCTTTCCCCGAGAAAATATTTTGTTGTGCGATTGATTTACTTATTTCTCTTACTTGCATGTGATTGAGTGATTGTGTTTTAGATTCCGCAAATATTGTAGAAGGATTCAGTATCTTGTTTTAGTACATTGCATGATCAGATTGAATCCATTGGTATAATTTATACACTTTAAAATTCACTGGGGTAGATGTTAACCTTGGAGATTTGAGTTTCCCAGTGTCATAGTTTACCATTTCAGCTGCTACAGAGATCCCTTTGCATGGAGAATAATGGTTCAAGGGCATGCTTTTAGATATAGTTCATCAAAAATATTTATTAAATAAAAAGTAATACATACATACATACACACACACACACACACACACACACACACACATATATATATATATATGGAGCTATTGTTCCAAGGGAATATCTACTTGAACCCTATAGCAAACTACTCAAGGTCATCCAGAGATATATCACTTGTGAAGGCAGATTTGGGAGAGTTTATCAGTATCATTTCAGGTTGTTGACGCATTTGATAGGTAAAATCCCTTTGAGTCTACTTTTCTACTTATTCAGGATAATTAGTAATATGTAAGATAAGGTTTAGGGTAAAAATACTCAAGTAGAGCCCAATATCTTTCATTTTTCTTTGACCAAATTGTTAGTAGTGGAGGAGCCGAAAAAGAAAAATCATTCATGGAAAACATTCTTGGATTCATCCAAGTTGAAAATTGAGTTTCCAAATAGCCCCTGGAGTAAAAAGGATACACCTTCATCATTGGCAAAGGATGTTCAATCAGAAGTGGAGAGCTCAGTAAAGAGGCCACCAACTTCAATTGACCCATCAGACAAGAAAAATGGTAAAAACTTCATTTTTCTCCTGAGGTGGTGGAGGTTCCCAAGAAACCACTCACAATAGTTTTTGTGAAGAGATTTCCAATGGAAAAAACACCTGAAAAGCTAACTGAAGTTCTATATACCATACCATAGAATGTTGATTCAGATGACAAGGATAAGGAGATTATAGAACTACATGAACAACTGAAAAAGGCTCATTTAGTCATTGTCCAGCTTCAACATGATAATAGATAGTTGAAGAAGAATGCTTTGGACAAGACACCTAAGAATTATGAAGTAGAACCAGTGATGAAGACAACTACATATGCCACTAAGTCTAAAGGTAAAGAAAAGTAAAAAACAAAGAACATTCAAGAGTTAGAGACCTCATTAGCAATAATTCATGTAACTAGGTCTTCAGTCAAGAAGTTGTAGCTACAAAAAGAAAATACAATGAAAGGAGATTAAATGAAATAAAAGAAGAAGGATGAGTTGGATGAAGGGAAACACACTTTCCATAGGTTTAGGAAGAAATTGAAGAAAGCTCACAATGAAATTACTAGTCTTAGAGAACAAGATGAATGGGCCAAGAAGAAGATACATGACCACTTGAACATCTGTGAGCCAGCATTGTTTGAAGATAAGCACATGTTGAAGAGAAATTTTCCCCTACACATACAGATCAAGAACATTTGTAGGCAAAACCTCACTTTGATAAAGGATTTTAGGGCTACAAAACAACAGTTACTCGAGGCATTGCATGAAAAACAAAAGGAATAAAGAAGAAACCTATACTTGTTGACTGAGGCAGCAAAGGTTTGAGCTTGGACAAGAAATTAACAAAAAATTTACTTTTTGCCTTTTTTTTAAGTGAATTAGCCTATATAAATCACATCCTCTGCATTTTTGGGAATTTTTTTTGTAAAAATGGCAGGTGACACAGTAATGTATTAAAGTTGATGCACTATTGTCAAAACATTAAAATTATATAAGTGGATTGGGGTTTTGGTGTTATTTCTTATGGATGGAGGCTCAGAGAGGTTTTAAAGACTGTTAGAATCATCATAAAACCATCTTCCTTGGACAGAGACCCCAACATCTAATCAAACATATGCAGGTGGATATTTGTTGTGCTCAGGCGTTACGCTTCTGTTGTAGGTGATTATTTTTTTGAGTATAAGTTTACAATTTAGACAGGTATTTTCCAATGGGTGTCTAATGATTTAGGAGTTGTTTTCAACTTTTTTGGCATATCAAGAAGTATAGGGGATGATCATAAGCTTGAAAATCATCAACTCATTGTTTTTTCTATTTCATTTATGTTGAAGGAAGAAGGGCAGCGAATGCACTAAGCTTCCACACAGTCAACAGTTTGACCATGAAATTCGAAACTAAACCTCATGTAGTTGAATCTCATGGTTAAGATAAATTCCCTGAGGTGTTTTGGAGGCTAGAGCCTCATTTTTATGCATGTACCCAATGTAATTGTTTTAATAACTTCTTAATCAAAACAATTTCCTAGTTTCTAGAAAGTAGTTCTATATTCATTGTTGCGAGTAGAAACTGAATATTTTCAGGGAATTTGGTTCCTAAGGAAGGAGATAAATTTTTTTTATGTATATATGATGTATTTTTTACTAAGAAATGGCTTGTTTAGGGTTTTATAAAGAGTACATTGTGCATTGTACTCTTCCATTAAAACGTTTCAGTGAATGATGTGTTGAAGAATGTAACTAGGTTCAGTCTTCATAAATTGTACTTGAGTCAATACTTATTGTACTTGTCAAAAGAATAAAGAAAATATTTTTATATTATTATTACATGACTTATTAAAGCATGGGTTTCATGTTTGGGTCATATTTATTTTAAGTCAAAGTCCCTATTGTGGACTTCTAGGTTTTATTCTAAGTCTATAGGATTATTCAAGATTTAAATTGATCTGTACTGGGATTTTGAATCTTGCAAATAGGTCAAGTATTCAGTAAAATATGATTTATGAAGCCTACACATCAATTCGGCCTCAAATCCAGTAATTAGAATCCATCAAAAGGCTATATATACAAATAGATTGAATTCACTTGGAGACATCTGACTGCAACACAGAAATTCGATTTTGTAATTGCAACAAGGAGAAATTGTGAAATTAAGGAGAAGGACTTTCTGGATTCGGTTTTTGGCACACTTATAGAGTTGAAGAAAATAGAAATTTTGGCACCAATCTCTCTGAATTTTCAGCTAAATTTTGTGAGATCTAAGTTGTTATCAATCATAAGTTTTAGCAATTTCATTGATAGGGTCTTACATATCATTCACCTAGGTTGCATGATGTTTTCATAGTCAAATTCATGAAATTTATAAAATAAAACACATGTGATAAGGTTTACCCTAAGTATAAACCCACCATAAGTCTTGTCATATCATTCAAGTCCATCCCATATCATTCAGTTTCAGCACCCATGCCTTCAAATTAAAAAAATGATCCATTTGTCAGTTTTTCGCCTTTTCGTAGCAGATTTGTCAAAAATTTAACTGTTTTCGCTATGAATCTGTGTTTTTCTGCAGAAAAGACATAGCAATGTGAGATTTAAAGTTTTTGATTTCCAAAGATACAGGTGAGGTAAGAAAATTAATTATCATGATCACTAAGCATGCCAGATCATATTTTCTCTTTCATTGCTTTTTGTGGTCACATGTGTCATCATTCTCCCTCAATTTGTTGAATTACATTTTAAATTTTTCCCCTAAACTTCTCTCTAACATTCATAGTTCAAAATATTGCATGTAACGTATCTCAATGTCATCTTTGGAGAGTTGGTTCACCACGAAAAAAAATTTGATGTCTAGGTTTATCAATTTGCAGGTGTCACAACTAGGAGGCAACGAGAGTATAAAAGAGAAAAGGCAACAAATAAGAAAGTAAATAAAGGGGGTTACTGTGTGAGGTACGAACCTATGGATTTGAAACTGTTGAATGAAGATCCCAGTGTTATGGATTCCTTTAGAAAGGTTGGTTGTCTACAATTCTGTCAGAAGCTATAGGTTTTTAATCCTCAAATATCTAAAGACTTCACAACAAATTCACAGGGACAACCTCAAAGGTTAGTTTATTGAATTTCACATTATCACCTGATATTATTTCTCAAGCTACAGAAATACCCAAAGGAGGTGAGGGATGGTTCAAAGGTACAAAATTCAGAATGCAAAGCTGTGAATAATTTCTCAAACAGGAGAACATAGGGGCTGACATGACACATGGCATCCCTAGGGGTGATGTGAAATAAAATTATTCAAAGCTATTTTTTGTGGTCCAGAAGTATTTTACCTGCGAAGGGAAGTTTCACATGGTCTACTCTTATCACTTCAGACTCCTTCTACATTGCATTAGTAAGCAACCACTTGATTTACCTTTATTTTTATTTAGAAGTTTGGGGAAGATGTCAGATAAGGTCCAAGCCAAGGATGGGAGTAGTGAAACATGATTTTTTCACCATGAATTGATCAAATTATTAGTACTGGAGGATTTAAAAAGGTTAAACAGAGATTGGTCATATTTTCTCTTCCTGAAGGGAGATGAAGTAGACTCAGTGACACCTAAAAAGATTTCAAAACGAAAGAGCACTTCATCTACAGTTGTGATAGAAGAAATTAATGAAGAAGGAGGACAGCCTAATGTGTAACCAATGGATATTGAAGTTGAACCTCTGCCAGAGACTGATATCCCACAACCATCACCTCCAAGACAAAAAAAGAGAGTTATTAAACACAGCAGCGGGAGGGTAACCAAGAGCCAAACCCTTTCCAATGGAAATATTGAAGACATCCTCCAGGCAATAGATATTGAAGAATCTCCAATTGTATAAGCAGAAGACATTGAAGGAGATAGAAGGAAAATGTAGAAAGGTAAGTCTGTCAAAAAGTTCGATTTTTCAGGAGAAGATGTTGGTTTCATTTTTGAGCCAAGGAAGCCAATGACCATATCACAACTTGCAAAGGATGCCATGGAGAGAAAGAGAGTAGAAAATATTAACGAATGTACACAGCCAGAGAACATCATAGACCTATCTCCAGCAGCAGAAGAGGTCTTTGTACAAGGGAAAGGAAAATAATAGGTTGAGGAAAAGACTGAAGTGCAAATTTTACAGGAGAAATTAAGAGAGGTTGGGGGAGAAGTAATTGAAGAAAAATTGGAATTAAAAGAGGCCATGGAGGACAGACAACTAATGGAAATCTTTGAGAAATAAATGAAGGATCAGTTGGACAAGTATGACAAAAATTTGTCAAATTGCAAGAAGATGGTGGAGAGAAGTCTTCCTCTGAGGAAGGTGATGAAAAACACAAGGAAGAGAAACATGTGGTTGCAGTATAAGAGAAAAAATCTCAAAGGGCAGGTTAAAGAGTTGGAAGACCAAATGGATATGATCCAAGAAGAACTGAAGAAAAGAGGGTTGAAGAATAGATTGGTAGATGAACCTGAAGAGGTACAACTTGTTGTTGCTGAAGATGAAATACCCAAAGTCTGAGGGGTTGATCTAAAATATTTTTTATTAAGTTTACAGCTTGTAGGAAACACAAATTTTGGTTTGGAAACTGAGTTTTTGAAGAAACTTAGCAAATATGCACTTTCAGCCAAGTCAGGCAGTTTCGTAGCGAGGTTTAGGCTTGAGGGCCAAAATTCGCTACGAAATTTCTGTAGGATGTTTTTTATTTAGAAAATTAGTTTTGATGGAGATCCAAGGAAGGAAATTGATGGTATTTAGCTCATATGACCTGAGAAACACATATTTATCAACAGAGAAAGAAAAAAATTGGGTTGAATGGAAGAAGTAAACATGCTACTAAATTTCACTACGAAACTACCTAAGGTCACTCTGTTTTTGCAACGAAGTGTTTTTAATGAGTTTTGAAGTTTTGAAAACCATGTTGAAGGACAACCAACCACCTGGAGACATCCAAGCTGACAGTGGGCCATCCCAGCATAGATTCAATACTCAACAGATGTGTCACTTATCCATATCAACATGAAGACAAAGATTAAAATAGTGTTTATCTTTTCCTAAAAAATAGGACGGTTGTTTCGTAAATCTAGGGATACATTAATGTCTTAGTGGTGGAGAATGCCACTCGAGCATCTCATCCTTATCCATATAATTGTCCCACTATTGGATAAGTGAATAAAATAAATGTAAAATAGAGTCATATTAGAAGTGCAAGTCTTTAGAGACTACGTGTCTTTTTCTGTTCCAAAAATGTAGTTTTTAGTTATGATTAGGTGTCAAAGTTATGGTTTGATGATCTAGCCAACTGGGAAGATCCTATGTAAGCAAAAGAGGTCTATTTATAGATGAGAAATCAAACGAGAAAGGGTTGGAGAATGCTTTTGACACTACCACTATTGTAAATATTTTATATCAGTAATAGACAGTGACTGTGTTTCTGATTCACCTGAGATTATTAAGATGTTTCAATGAGTTTATGTCTTATGTTTCCTTTTATCTTGCTTCCAATATCTTGATGTTAAATTACTCAGAATTCATGTTATGCATGCTCTGACTTCCTTTTAGCATTGGGCTATTGATTATTTCTATGTGTTAGTTTTTCCCTTTCATTAAAATAGAAAAAGCCTCAGTTCCCATAAGAAGAAACACATGTCATTGAATTCCTTTTGACTGACTCCTTAAGCTCGATGGTAGTGAAATCTATCCCATTTCTCACCTGCATTCAAATACACTAAGACACTCACAGAGTTAGCCATCTATTTTAAGACCTAATTGAGAAAATCATTAGATAAATTGAGAGAGCCCTCTCAGGCTGAAGAGGCTAATCCTCAGTCAAAAGTTGGTTTGAAAGAGTTACTTTAATTTTTCTGGTAGAGCAGCCCACCAGGACCAATTTAGAGATAATATAAGTTCTCAAACTTTTTATTGGGCCTCAAAATAGTCCCTATTCTCACTCCATTATTCACCAATACCTTCACATTACTTCCATATTACCTTCATGTCACCTTCATTCCACCTCCACATCATTACATTTACCTCATCATTGGGTTATAACTATACTTTTCCAAATTTTATTAATTCTTAACATTTTTAAGTGGATTTGTGGTTAAAATTTTGAAAATAATATGCATATACTTACACCTAACAATTAGAATGAGTTTGTTGACATGTGTAGGTACAAAAGAAACTTCCTAGGCACCCTTATGTGGCACTCTATGTTCAAATTCGAATTTGAGGAGATCATGGAGGATAGCGTTATGTTTCACCATTGGTTGAGAAATATGAGGGTCAAAGGAGGGAATAGTGGATTTACATTTATGAGTTTGTTATCGTAGATTTTGTATAAATAGGAGTGTTATCTCCTTCATTTGTAATCTTGTTTTGTAATCTTAATCTTAATCTTCTTCTTCATTTCCTAATCTTAGTATCTTATAGGTTGGTAGTGAGAAGTTAGATTGGAGAATCAATGTAATGGTTGAAATTGCAATTTGCAATTGATGATAAATAAGACGAAGCTTCTTTGATCCTCTACGTTTGACTTTTCTTTTTGTGTGCTTGTGAATCCTTGGAAGGATCCCCATTTCCTAGAAAGTACACTTTTATTTTAGTAGGCTTTTATTTTATGTTGGTTTGTGAATTTCATTAGATTAAATTATTAGGTTCATATGTTTGGAATATTAATGAATGACCTTTCGGAACAAATTAAAAATGTTTCCTTCAATGAATCTGATTTGTTATTTAATGTTTCATTTCATTAGTTTAAGTTTCTTATTTATATTCTTGAGATATAAATGAATAGTCTCTTGTAGGAGAGCTTTAACATTTCATGCAATCAATCAGAATTAGGTTTAAGTGCTTTAATTTCATTAGTTTAAATATTTTGTTGATTAAGATGATTAGAAATATTAATGAACAGTCTCCTGTAAGGGAGCCTTAATATTTCTTACACTTATCACAATGTCTTTAGATTTCATTTTGATTAAATAACTAAATAGGTGTTGGAGATCCTAATGAACAACCTCCTGTAAGGGAGCTTCGGAATTTCTTCACCTAGATTAGTTTAGTTTGTCTCTAAGTCCATATATATTGGATGATCCTCGAAGTTTACTTACCCGGATTGATAGTAAATGAAACTCTAATTTGCATCCGCATTTTAGACCAAACATTTTGGCACCGTTGCCGGGGAGGATGATTTAGAGATAGACTTAGGAAGACATTTTTATTGCAATTTCTTTTTATGGACTAACTTGTGAAACCTGGTGATAGCAGGATCTTCATAAAGGAGTTTAAGTTGAGATTTCTGATTTTTTTCATACTTAATTAGTTTTAAATTCACTTTTTAAACCCCCCATTTCTTACTAATTCATCTACGGATGAGAAATTTTAAGATGCTCAACAGGTACTTCTTGGAGAGCAAGGATAATATTGATGATTGGTTTCAAAAGAACCCTGCGCCAAGAAGACAGGTTACTCACATACTTGTAAATCATAAAGTAAAAATTTTAAATCTTGATGTGAGCATTTTCAAATTCTTAGTCTGTAGATGGCTTCACTAGAAGCATTCTTTTACTTAGAGAATAAAAAATGTTTCAAGTTAATGTAGAATAGATTATAAATAAATAAATAAAACGAGATCTCGTAGAATTTTCTTTTAGTCTTGTTTTTTTACTTTAAATAAAAAATAATAAAAAAATCTTCATGAATAACCTAAAGTGACATAGTAAGAGTTGCTTCATCATCGCATTTCTATATCTTGTTTCTGTATCATGGGTAAGCCAAGAGCTTGATTATCGGAAAGCTTTGTCTTCCGAGAGTCTAAACACCCCCGCGACATTGCAGAAAGAGTATAGACAATGCGAGGTTTTGTCCCAAATCTTGATTGTGTTTATTATCCATCCATGCTAACTTGCAAAAATAAAATTAATTCAAGAAATTAGTATGCTCTCTTCCGGCACTCCGAGCAATCAGGAAGATCAAAAAATCTATTGAATTATTAAAAAAAATAATAATAAAATCTTGCTGGAAATTTAATTGTAGATCTGCTACCGATCATTTGAGTCATAATAAAAAAAAATCTTCTCTTGTAGGAATATGTTCTTCGTTCTCAGTGGCTTTCACCAGATCTCTCACTGCACTCCAAGAATATTCCTCACCTCCATCACCAACCGTGTGTAGGAATCGACTCGCATCTATAACGCCTTGAACTATATGGACAGTTACACAAAATGATATCCTTTGCAAGGCCAAACATTTTTTGTACAATATGCAAGTGCTCTTAATCTTCTCCCACAATTGCATTAGGTTTTTTTTTTTTTAAATGCACCTTGATATGACAAACCTTATGCAATTTCCTCAACTTAGTTGTGCTGCAGAGATCCATGGAGAAGGGCCTTTTGTGTTATGAGCTCGGAAATACTGGATCGAGCTATGCGCAGCGAAAATGCTGGATCATTTTGACATCATATCATCGTCATCTTCCCATGCTTAGTTTGCCCAATATTTTATTTTTATTTTATGGTCTTTGAAAGTGGCAAATTTGACTTGAATTGCACTTGGGAACACAGGGTGACTATAGCCAACTTAAATTGAATTTACCTAGTCCTGGAGAGGGGCCCTTGAATTTAACTGGTCTCGAGGAGGGGCCATATATGAAATATTCAAAAAGTTTGAGTCGTGTCACCTAGAAAACAAGTCTAAATAATTATTCTTTGAAAGATTCAAGGAGCTGGAGTTAGATTAGGAGAGTGACATATATACAAAAGGGTCAAGAAAATCAATTGTACTACACTGAGCACTAGATTCTTCAGCTGGTTCGCAAAAGGAATTCAAAGATTAAAAACAACAAAGTTAAAACTGAGCAGATTCATGAGTAATTATATAATAAATCAAAATTCAAGCGGAGAATAAAGTCAGATACAACAGCATAAAATTCTATAGATTGTTCATGCATAGATACTGTATGGGAAAAAGAACTTGCCAAGTTCTGTAGTCTTAGTACAAACAAAAGCTTAAAGCATCATTCCGGGGCAAGCTAAATTAACATCATAGAGAAGTTGCAGGTCAAACGGATTCCAACTTCAACATCAAGATGATAATAACAAGTTCGCGTCATCTTTTATTTCGATCCCGAGTATAATTCTCCATGTTTTTTTATCTTATTTTTTACCATATTCAATCTTCACAAAAGGAAAAATTGTTGTACTTAATTCTAATTATAGTTCCAAACAAATAATGTAATTTGGTTTTTCGATTTTTAGTTCCTGAATCCTATACAGAATTCAAATCTAGATTTCATACAACATTTTGGCAAAACGAACCATATGATCTGGTTGCAATCCCAATGCAACTGACAAACTTCCATCATTAGTAGAACTGGGCAAAATGAAAGAAAGGCCTTCATAAGCAATACCTCCAGATCCCATGAATATGGGTCTTCCCCACCCAAAGTTTGCATCATGAATATTCTTCACGTTAACCTCCTTCAGCCAATATTAACTGTTTCACTGAGAAAGCCACCATAGTTTGCTCCAGCATCTGTTCAAAGAACAAGAGATGAACCCATTATTATCGATTTATTTTGATAGATAAACCCAACAACAACTAGTCAAAAGGCTGTCACTACAGATGTGGGATCTCACTCATTTGATGCGGAAAATTCTATTCTTGTTAAATGTTGTCTCAGACATTGACAGAATGACATTTATTTGGAGATTATGAGTTCGATTTTGTGCTAATTTTATATATTTAATTATTCAACCATTATCCAAATATGCAATCCAGTTATGAATTATTGAGCCTTATTTGAAGCGATTTGATTATTATGATGGAAATTCAAACGTGAATATGAGCAGCTGGTTGTTATGCATTCTGCAATATTCGATGGAGAAGGCTGAAGTAGAACTCGTGATATATTACAATCCCAATATCACCCTGCACTCTAGTGATTAACGCTATGTTACAGCGCAGGTATCACTGTGGGGAATACTGCCTCAATATCCATCCTGATATTTTCCAGTTTAATTCATGAGGAGGAGGAAATCAACCAACTAATGCAGCGTTAGCCATTTTTCCATCCCGCCCTATATTCTCCTATTCTATTGACTATGGTCTATGTCCATAGAGATTCACGCTAATTTTTCTTATTTAAACTAGTGTCCTGGATCTAGTTGAAGAATACGTTGATTAAGCCATTTATGCAGTAGCTGTAGGATAGGAGGGGGAATCTGCATCAAAATTAATTTTCTTCATGTAATTGCAGACAAAATTCCCTTTTGGCATTTAATGAAGTGTTGAGTAGAATGTAGCAGAGGGCTCCTAGCGTGGGAACTGTTTATCATTGCTAACGCTTCCACTGGTCCCTCTACCTTGGCTCTGGTTCATCCGGTCTCAACTCTTACATAGAGACACTACCAAACTAGGACTGGGCTATGGATGATCAATCCCGATATCAACAAGACGGTGAATCTATCTTCTTACAAGCTAACAACGTGCTATCTGTTTGTTGTTTTGCTCTGTCACCCTCATGGATCCCACACTATATTTTCCTATTAGTTCATGATTCGAGGTATTCAGCCATAATCTGTAGGGTGGTTTTGTACAATTTAAATGCCCATGATGACATATTTTGAAGCATTTTTATTTGTCCATTTTTGAAAACTGAGTATGGAGGTTTAAGAGCTTTTTGAAGGCCACTTTGGGCCCTGAGGCATGTGTGCTCTCATTGGAATAATATTTTGGGGCTGTGTGCCCAATTAAGAAGGTTTTAGTGCAGTAGGTTGCAGGACTAATGGAAGAAGTCATGCTACCAAAGGGACTTTTGAGGCTAGATGTTTCACCAACAATACTTCATTCATGGAAAAGAGTCATGTTTGAGGGTAAAATTTTTAAAAACAGACACTACATTATTTT
The DNA here is from genome assembly GCA_034641835.2 of Pinus albicaulis. Classification (NCBI taxonomy): domain Eukaryota; kingdom Viridiplantae; phylum Streptophyta; class Pinopsida; order Pinales; family Pinaceae; genus Pinus; species Pinus albicaulis. The sequence continues at coordinate 103,752,553 of CM076576.1, read as the reverse complement.
TGAAAATCATTCACTATTTTCATGTCCTTTCATTGCTGATCTTTTTACTCCTTCACTTGAAGGATACTTCGAAGTCTTCCTAGGAAATCTTACACGGATTTTATATTTCATTGATTTAAAGACATATAATGGAACATTTGGAAGATTAATTTAAAGAACATTTGGTGGATTATTTAAATTCTGATTAACTTGCTTAGATTTGGAAACTTTATATTTTTGTATGCTTTTATAATGTACTAATCTGTAGGACACAACAAATGTATAATGCCAAGATTTTTTCCATGCACAAAAGTTAGCTGAAAAAAACAGCGAGTAAATTTACTTTTCATGGTTATTTCTTTAAGAATGGATTGATACTAATATCATGAATTGAGTTAATTTCAACACTTTGATTTTTCTTAATCTGTTTTATTTGGTATGAAATTTTTGCGTAAGAATCATGAAGGAAATGGCCATTTCTTCTTGAACACACTTATGTTTTCTTTCTGCCAAGTTTTTTTCGCAGGTTACAAGTTAATCAAATGATCATTAAGGAAACTAATTGTGTGCACAATTGTCCTTCAAAAGACTAATTTCATGAGAAATTCTACAGAACAAGTTCATGAACATAAACGAAATTTCCAGAAAATTACAAATTCTTGCAACTTCCTATAATAGCTTAATGGTTTGACATGTTGCATGACAGATTAGAAAAATTCAAAGAGTTGGGGTTTGTTCCTAAATGTCCAAGGATGGTGAAATACCTATCCACACTTGAATTAGAAGTCTACAGGTGGCTATTCAACACTGGTCAAACTCAGCTATTTTAGCAGGCAGTCCACAATTAAAGAGAAGATTTGCTATATTTGAGAAATTGAAGTCATAATTCATTTTTTTTCCCCAACAAGAGTCATTATCCGTTTTCCATTAATTACATTTTCTTCAATCCTAACCCACCAATAAAACCAAAAAAGCTCATCTACAAGCTTTTTGGTCCACTTTCCATATTCATTGTCAGTATCCTTTTTCCTACACTTGCAAATAAAACCTTGCTTCAATACACCATTGAGTCCATAGTCCTTGAGTCTAAATACTTTCTAAAAACACCTTGAAGCTTGCATGCCTTAAGGGAAAGCTATCATGCCAATAAACAAAGGGAATACATCAATGTCCCTTGTTCATCGGATCTTCTGAGTATTCGACAACAACAAAATCATTCATACTTAGAAATATGTGTTCAAGGCATCTTGACTCTCATCCACATTAAAAATGGGAGATCTCGTGTTGACTAGTGGCATCCATCAATGGCCACTAAGTTAACCATTTATTGTTATGTTTGACACCCAAACATTTATTCACATGACAAGAATTGTGCCAATGAGCATTGAAGACTTGAAGACCAACCATTTTGTAGCAGAGGACGCAGAGTTACTTTCAGTACTTTTCAGTTTTTGATGTAAATGACTTGAGGAAAAGTCAACAAATAAGGCTGGGGGGGGAGTGTAAATTCTGAATTTTGTATACCTTCCAAGCCTTATACATTTTCAGCTACATTTAGCAGCAGATTCAGAACATTCAGCAGAAGATCCAGTAGGAGATTTAGCAGCAGATGCAACAACAATAAAATATTCACTTTTTTTATTTCATCCACCATTTTCACAACCAAGTAAAGAAGACTATGAATAGAATTTTGCAACCACACGTGCACAAATCAAATCCATTTTTGAAAGGGTAAGTTAAGGTATGATATTTTCTAACTTTTAACCATTTAATTCCTTGAAAAGTTAGAATGATAATTTTTGGAAAAGCTTCACTTCCTTTCGTCATTTTGTCAAATTACCAAAACCATCAGTTGAGGGGGGAAATACATTCACATTCATATGTTGCCACATTCATATCACATTAAAAGCCCACATACTTTCAAAATATATTTACTATTACATCATCATGAGCATATAAATGGATTTTCAAAAAGTACTTAAAAGATAATTGGATGCCAACACAATCATGGTTGTCACACAAGAACCAACCATGATGCATTCCAACAAAAATACTCTGCAATAAAAATCACATTATCAATATGCAAAGATCATACATTAAAATTGAATGCAACAAACAAAATATGGTGGAAACACGAGAACCAACCAAGTTGCAGTTCATCAAAAACACTTTGCAAAATTTAAGTAAATGATATCATGCAGAGTTTAAGCCAAAGCTCAAGTATCAAAAAGTAATGTAATAGATTGCATGAGGACATGAAATACCTTCAGTTTGGGGATATGTTGGGCCTCAAAATAATCCCAATTCTCACTCCATTATTCACCAATACCTTCACATTACTTCCATATTACCTTCATGTCACCTTCATTCCACCTCCACATAATCACATTTACCTCATCATTGGGTTATAACTATCCTTTTCAAAATTTTATTAATTCTTAACATTTTTAAGTGGATTTGTGGTTAAACTTTAAAAATAATATGCTTATACATATACCTAAAAATTAGAATGAGTTTGTTGACATGTGTAGGTACAAAAGAAGCTTCCTAGGCACCCTTATGTGGCACTCTATAATGTTTAAATTTGAATTTGAGGAGATCATGGACCTCATGGAGGAGATCATGGAGGATAGGGTTATGTGTCACCATTGGTTGAGAAATATGTGGGTCAAAGGAGGTAATAGTGGATTTACTTTTATGAGTTTGTTATCATAGCTTTTGTATAAATAGGAGTGTTATCTCCTTCATTTGTAATATTGATTTGTAATCTTAATATCTTATAGGTTAGTAGTGAGAAGTTAGATTGGAGAATCAATGTAATGGTTGCAATTGCAATTTGCAATTGATGATAAATAAGACATAGCTTCTTTGATCCTCTACATTTGACTTTTATTTTGGTGTGCTTGTGAATCCTTGGAAGGATCCCCATTGCCTAGCAAGTACACTTTTATTTTAGTAGGCTTTTATTTTATGTTTTTTTGTGAATTTCATGAGATTAAATTATTAGGTTCATATGTTTGGAATATTAATGAATGACCTTTCGTAAGAAAGTAATAATGTTTCCTTCAATGAATCTGATTTGTTATTTAATGTTTGATTTCATTAGTTTAAGTTTTTGATTTATATGCTTGAGATATAAATGAATAGTGTCTTGTAAGAGAGCTTTAACATTTCATGAAATCAATTAGAATTAGTGTTAAGTGCTTTAATTTCATTAGTTTAAATAGTTTTTTGATTAATATTATTAGAAATATTAATGAACAGTCTCTTGTAAGGGAGCCTTAATATTTCTTACACTTATCACAATGTCTTTAGATTTCATTTTGATTAAATAACTAAATAGGTGTTGGAGATCCTAATGAACAACCTCCTGTAAGGGAGCTTTGGCATTTATTCACCTAGCTTAGTTTAGTTTTTCTCTAAGTCCATATATATTGGATTATCCTCGAATTTTACTTACCCAGATTGATAGCAAATGAAACTCTAATTTTCATCCGCATTTTAGACCAAACACTTTTACTGCAACAATTATTGCATCAGTTGTTTCCAAGAGAGGAGGAATTCAAACTTTTTTTTCCTAAATGTTGTTTCTTGGAAAAGTTATATTGGTCCTAAATTGAAGTATTTGAAGCTATATCAAAGTTTATACCTCAATATTGAAGTCTTAAGAAGAAATATCGAAGTTCCAGGTCATCATAGTGTTTCTATTGTTGCTGCTACTACCAGATTCATGAAGGATCACAAGGAAGGATAACTTGGTGTGGAGGAAGTCTAGGTCAAGGTCTACAGTCTCATGAATCACTATTGAAGGAATAATTATTGACTGGGTATTCCCCTTGAGGGGGGTTTTTCCCTGAATGTTGACCTACATCTGGTGTCATTGATCTATGTGTATTTTACTTGATATTTCCTTGATGAACTGATAAGAAGAAATATAAGAAGAACATAATAATAACTAAAGAATATCACAAGTAAATAATCAATAAGAATAGGATATCTCTACCTTCCTAATTCTCTAGCATGGTATCAAATCATTGGTGAAAGAAGAAGGAAAAAGGAAGTCTCAAGGACTTGATCAAGGAAGTCATATGAAGTACACTAGAGGAAAGAAGTCTTCACTGCCTTCAAGAAAGATGTCTAAATCTATCAAGGGAGAGAACAAGCTTGAAGGAGCTGCAAATTGTAGGTCTTGGGATAAAATTATTTACATCACCCTTGAAAAGAATAAAGTCTTATATTTAGTCAAAGGAAATATGAAAAGGCCTACAAAAGAATCAAGTGATGTTGACAGGGTGAAGTACACAAAACTGGAATTAGTAGCTATGTTCCACCTTTGAGAGATATGGAAAACATGTACTCAAGAAGATTTAAGGGTCTCCATGGTGACCCACAATGAATAAGTTTCAAATTCCTATGTTGTTCATCATAAAGGAAGATTCAAGAATAAGGCACCAAAGAAGAAGGTTTATATGTCAAAGATTGAGTGTTATCATTTTCATAGAATGGGACACTACGGGAGTGATTTCTCTGAAAATCCTAAGAGCAAGAAAAGAGATATAGATCATTAAAACATGGTTGAAGAAACATCATCCCCCAAGAAATTAAATCCCGAAGAAGAACTAAAGGACTTGCACTACTAAGCTCCTTCCTTCTTAATTTTTATTTGTACCTTTCATGTAGTATAGTTTTAACATCTTCTTGGATATGCATTTCTTTGTTTTAGAAGTTTTAGGTTTTCTCTCAAAGCTTGGGAGGGAGCCCAAAAAAAATCCTCAAAATAAGTATTTCATTCCCTTTACTTGTCTTCATGTACTTATTTAATATTTTGATTATACTAAATACTAATCACTTGTCTACTTCTATTCCTTGTCTAGGAATCAATTTGCTGGATGTTAAAGAATCATGGAGAGGGCTTCAAGGATAAAATAAGGAGACCACACAAGTCAAAAGGTCTGTCAAAGAATCAAATTTATGTATTGAAATATATAGTATTGTTACTCTCCTTGAAAGATCCATTTATATGTTACTAATTTTTGTTATGTCTAGCTATACTAAATCCTAAAAGGATTCTTGTTTGGGATGATTCATCACCTGATGAATATCCTCACCTTACACACCTATGATTACTTATATAAGTAGAAATTTAAGGAGGTTCTCTAGAAGGAGGTTCTCTAGAAAACCATAACCTAAGGGTATGTTGATGATATGTGAAACCCTAAACCTATTTAGGGATATTTACGAAGAAATTTCTATTCTGATTAATGTATTGATAATGTCGTAGAAGATATAAAATTCTTAGAGTTGAAATGATGTTGTTTGAAATCTCGGACCTTTGAAGTCTGATATAATAAGGCTTTACTTTGACAATGAACCGAAACCATAGTTTTTGGTTAATTCTATAGGTACAATCCTTGTTATGGAAATCCCTAGGAGTGAAACCCTAGGTATATGTTCTCTTGATTGAATCCCTAGCCAATCTAGGACTATATATATATATATATATATTCCTAGATGTATTAATGTTGACTAACATATGATGTGCTTATAATGGTGATATCCTAGATATGTGTGTTGACCTATTTTCCAATTGTCCTAAGAATCTAGGGTTTGGAAAAAAAGCTTAGTCAAAGTTTGAAAGATCTAGGATGATGATTGAAAAGTATAGGGTCTATAAATAAATCCTAGTAATGATTAAATTCTCTAGTATGTGTATTCATCTGAATCTATATAATGTGTGCTAGTAATTTATAGATGGAAAATCAAGGGTGTACATCAATCCCTAGTGGAAGTTACTCATGTTGTGTTTATTGAATTCTAGGATTTAAATTAAACCCTATTAGAAACTCTTCATGATTTGTTTTGATAATTGATTTGAAATCTAGGGTATGTAACTAACTCTACTGAAGTTGATCATGTCAATGTTTGAGTTGTGATTAATCTTGATTGACTCTTTTATGAAATCTAGTATTTGTATAAATCCCTTGTGGAAAGTCTAACATATGAATTCTAAAGGTTTTTAGATATATTGTAGATCTATACTAGTTCTAGGGTTTACTAAATGTTGTAGCAAGTTATAATATACCTTTGAAAGAAACATTGAAACCCTGGATAGAATGAAAGATATTATGAAGTAATCTAGGGTTTATGATAAAATTCCCTAGCAAAAATGTTGAAGAGTATATGTCTCTTGTCTGATATGTATAAAGTTAAAAATTCTTTCGTAGCTCTGATATGGCTAACTTTATGCTTCTATAGTTTTGGTTGTACTTTCTATCTAAAATTGTGTAGGTAGATCATGAAGATGAGAAGCTAATAAATATGGTGAAAATGATGGAATCCATGAAACATTATCCAACACCTAAAGAAGAAATTAAGTCTCCTACATTAAGTGGGGGCCTGAACAAAAGTTAATCTCCCTACATTAAGAAGGAGCCCGGATATAAGTTAATCTCCCTAGATTAAGAGGGATCCTGGATAAAAGAAGAAATAGTTATGGTTCTCTACTTCATGTGTCATGCACTAGACCAGGACTAACAATCGTAAGTCTTAATGAAGACCATGAGTAAGAATCATAGTCATGGTTGGAGAATATACTATGAAAAGATGTTTTGCCACATGTAAAGTAGGAAGATGAATCTTCTCCTGAAATATTCTATTAATAGTCATACTAGAATTAGTTGAAGGGAAATATTGAAACCACAAAGTTTGTTTTGATTATATATTTGAGATTATTGATGATTGGGGTTTGTGTCTACACAGGTGAATCTCTTGAAGGACTTGATAGCATGTTGGTTACCAATCTGTTTGATTGCGAGAGATTGGTTGTCCTTGATTTGTTGGATCAAGGTGTGATGAGGCTTTGTGGGTGAAGCATTGCCTGGAAAGACATCAAACTGACACTTTGTGTTGATGTCTGGTTGGGAGGGTGGCATCAGGTGGATGTGCACCTACTTCCCTAGGTTGATGGTTAGTAAGTAAGCTTGATGGTACCTATAAAGGTTTAAAGCTTTAGTCCATCTTATTCCCACATGGATAGATTACCCTGGTTAGGAATGTAGTCCATGGCATTGAGGTGCCTAAATTGTTGAGTGGCCAATGGATAGAATTCTCTGGTCAGGAATCTATTCCATGACATTTAAGTGTCTAAATATTCTTCATAGTTCATATAGTTGAGATATACCTTGTACTATTGAGTTATGAATACATCCCTAGTTAAGAGGGAGTGTTGAAGAATGTATCTAGGTCTAGTCTTCATAAATTGTACTTGAGTCAATACTTATTGTACTAGTCAAGAGAATAAAGAAAATAATTTATATTATTATTAAATGACTTATTAAAGCACGAGTTTCATGTTTGGGTCATATTTATTTTATTTCAAAGTCCCTATTGTGGACTTATAGGTTTTATTATTAGTCTATAGGATTATTGCAGATTTAAATAATCCATACTAGGATTTTGAATCATGAAAATAGGTCAAGTATTTAGTAAAATATTATTTATGAAGCCTCCACACCTAGTCGGCATTAATGATCAAGTCAGATTCAATTCCAGTAATTCAAACCCATCATAAGGCTATATATACAAGCAGATCGAATTCATTTGGAGACATCTCACTGCAACATAGAAATTTGAATTTGTAGCTGCAACAAGGAGAAATTCTGAAATTAAGGAGAAGGACTTTCTGAATTCATTTGGGCACATTTATAGAGTTGAAGAAAATCGAATTTTTGGCACCACTTTCTCTGCATTTCGAGCTATAGTTTGGGAGATTGAAGTTCTCAAAGTTTTACTGTAACATTTGCTGCATCAGTTGCTGCCAAGGTACTGCTTCCAACAGAGGAGGAAGTCAAAGTTTGTTTTATTGAATGTTGTTGTTTGGAGAAGTTGCATTGGGCCCAAATCAAATTCTTTGAAGTTATATCAAAGTATCTACCTCAAGATCGAAGTTTCAAGAAGCAAGGTATAATTTACAGGTCATCATAACGCTGCTATTGTTGTTGTTATTGCTAGATTCGGGAAGGATCACCAGGAATTCTGACTTGGTGTGGAGGAATTCTGGGTCAAGGTCTAGAGTCTTAAGAATCACTATTGAAGGAAGAATTAATGATTTATTTTTCCACTCGAGGGGGGTTTTTCCCTGGCTACTGGCCTACATCCGGTGTCCTTGATCTATGTGTATTTTCTTTGATATTTTCTTAATGAACTGATAAGAAGAACATAATAATAACTAAAGAATATCACAAGTAAATAATCAAGAACAAGAGGATATTTCTTCCTTTTTTATTCTCTAACATGATGAAGGTCGAAGTCTACTTTTTCAGGGATTAATGTGTCAATTTCTTATGGTGATGTTTTCTCCTGTGTATGTGAGTTTCTCTCTTGTTATAATCATGTTTGAATTGTTATGTCTTCATGTTTAGTTAAGAAAAATTTATTTCATAATTCACTTTTATGTGCCTTGTCATGGCTTACAAAACATTTTAGTGTTTTTCCTCTATTGAGATATCTAAAATTCATCCTCAGCTATATGCTTCACATGTTATCAATTCCACTATTCCTCTGCTCACCTATCTACAACGAAATTTGACAAAAAGCACCATAAGGATTGCCTACCTTGTCCCTGTCTAAATATTTCTCAATTCTCTCATCCTCCCACTGAAAATCATTAGCTCAATATGACTCCATGCCCAATGGATTCTCCTTCTTCCCTGCCATCAAACTATTAAACCTATTCCCCTCTTATCTAAATACCTAGCTTAAAATATAAGACAACAAGTCATCTAAGTGACTGAAAATTCATATAGAGAGAGCCCTCTCTAAAGCTAGAAGGGCTAGATTCCAGTTTTAAAGTGGTTTTTGCTTACCTTTTAGTTCCTCTCCTCATATTGAAGGAATTACGAAGTGCTAACAAAATCCATATAATTAATTTTAAAATATAATAACAAAATTAAATAAAGAAACTGAAATTCCAATATTAAAGTGATTTATGGTTATTGCTTATTTGTGGAATATAATAAAGAACAACGTTGATTTCATTGGAAATAGAGATCTAAAGATCAACATGTAGTTATGTGATTACATTGAAACAAAAGAAGTATAGATTGGTATTGTGTGTACACAACTACAAGTAGACATCTTTCAGTAGGTAGGAAGGGCACCTACCTTGTGCTTTCCATGAAGAAGATGTTGAAATAATCTCTAATAGAATCTTCTATCTTTCAGCATATGCATGGATGGTTGTGTTAGCCACCTATGAAATTTGTTATACGAAAAGGTGGCTAAATCATTTTTTGGAGCCTTCAAGGAACAAATTTTATTGCAAAAAAGTGTTATCTCTTGAAGACTCTTGAAGGCCTTATGCCTCTGTCCAAATCTTCCCTACTGTGCCCATTTTACACTCTGGAATTCTACTAATTTCATCAGAAAAGACTGCTGCAAAATCCTTTTTCCCCCTCCTCCATTAAGAAAACTAACCTTCATTTTGCTCCCCCTTTTCCTCCATAAAACCCCTCTATTTTTCATATTTCCCCTTCTTCCATTCATGAAAATCATTTTCCATAGTTTAAAACTCATTTTTAAACTATACCGAAACCCCCAAAACCCTTTGAAAACCAGAAAAAATCATAAAAAATACATAGTTTTGTATAAAGGCTTAAGCCCCTTTGCGCTTAGTCTTAAAACCACTTCCCCTCCATGTGCCCCAGCGCTAGAACCAAGTGTTAGGGTCCTAAGCGCTTATCGCATCGAAGCAAATCATAGAGCACTGTTGTTTGTGTTAAACAAAAACTCCGATGCCGATTAGCCCTGTGTATTATATCCCCCGATCATATTGCATTTCATATAGACCATGGCCCCGCAGACGGGTGCCAAGCCATATTATAAATATATATCCCGCCCCCGAAGCATTAAAACTTTGTATTATATTGAAATTTTTAGTTTTCATATATCATAAAGGTTTTCTGCCGGTGCAAAGTTTAATTTGCTCCTCACCGTCAATCTGATCTGCAGATCAACGGCCCAAATCAATCGCCCCGGTGGTCCCCACGGTCACGACAGCAGTCGACAGTCCCATAGAACCGGTGGTCCCCAACACCTAGTTAACATACACATCAGCCCCCACGCCGCAGCAACTGATTGGAGTGGGTCTTGTTTGGTTGCTCGCATAGTCATGAAATCTGGACCCAAAATTGTTATAGGGCGGATTTGAAAAAATTTCGGGTCACACTTGGGCTGATGTCAGCAAGCCCCAAAACGGACCCGATAAACTTTATAGGGCAGATTTGATAAAAATTTCGGGTCACAAAGCCGCTGACGTCAGCGGGCTCCTTTTGTAACCTGAAATGGTTTATGCAGCTTGGTTTTATCGGGAGTTTTGAAGTCCAGGGTATATTATTTGATAAAAGGTGATTAAATGTTTTTTTTTTCCGTTGTATTAAAGAAAAAGCCGAAGGCTGGGAATGAGTTAATAGAGCCACAGTTCCAAGGTTTGAACCTAGATTTTAATGGACCGAAGTGAATAGGAAGTAGGGTGTTAACCCCGGTTTAACCTACAGTCACCTACTGTTCAAAAGCCGGAAGCAGTTTTGATCGCGCCGCTTTTTGGTACGGAAAGGAAACCACTCAATAGCAAGCGATCCCGTAAAAAGCCGCCACGTCGACAGGGAAATACCACCTCATCACTCCCTCATCGCGCGTTAAATGTCGACTATGGGCTCAGCGCGATATTGACGTACGTTGTCCGATCTGAGGCTGGCTCATCAAACGGTGATCGCACTCAAAAGAGCTCGGGGGATAAACTAAGGTATGGCGTGTGAATTTAATTAAAACCCGTCGATTGTGTACGTGGGCCCATAACCCACAGGTCCTAGGATCAGTTTACATTGATGCCATATGAGCCCTGCATGGCCTACACATTGACAAGACACAGTGAATAAAATCACAATCAAAGAGTATCAGTGTCGAAGACAGAACGCTCCAAAATGGAAGATTGAAGACAAATTTGTGACGATTACAGCTAAGATTGATTATCAAAAGCCTAATCCTCCAAATTAAAACACAGTTTAAAGAAAATCATAAGTGTTTATCAAACAGAAAGCCTCCACTGCCACATCAGAGGAAAATTGATTCCTCCCGGCTACCACAAAGCCACCTGTGCCTCAAAGCATTCAAACACAGGCCGAAGTTATTGATCAAGATCAGATATTTTCCTCAACACAGCCAGAGAGTTAATTCTGCAAATAAACTTAATGACAAAATATCAGCAGAGTTACTTTAACATAACACAGAGCCTCAAAAGTCAATAAGAGCTCCCATCGAGCTTAATCTTAAAAAAAAAACAATTAATACAGACAGAAAACATATGTAAAATTCTTCATTGAGCCCCTTAAAGGTCGAGAAGCCTTTAAGTCTGTATTAATTGACCCAGGAGATCTTTTATGAGATCTCACCTCCTCATTCTTCTATAAGTACTTCTGTAGAAGATAAGAAAGGTTGGTTGTTGAATTTTGAAATAGACTTGAGCTTGAAACTCCTACTTGTAAATAGTGTTCACTGGCTCTTGAAGCTCTGCTTGTGACAGAGAAGTTAGTCTGGGAAGTGTAGATGATTGTTAAGCTAGAGCATTGGACTTAAAGCTGTAACTGGTTTGGAGCATCAATACAAGCTTATTTATGGGATCCTGGTCTATGTCGACGGTGATGTTTTTCTTATTTGTAAATTGTTATTATATTTATGTTTTCACTGTGTTCACCTTCTCTTCTAAAGAACAGCATGCATAGAGTTAGGACCTACTGTATATCAGTACCCTTCTCTGACTGAAAATATTTATCTACATGTTTTCTTCAAATTCGTGTTATTTAGAAATGATTTAATTCAGTTATAAGCATAGGAATTCTGGCGTTCCCTCGTCCAATTTCCTTAGCTAATTTTTATTCTTAAATGTTATTTTCAATATATGTTAAGTAGAGATGAACTCAGGAAGATATGGTGTGCCCTGGTCCTAGTTTTATCCCCAAAGGCTATCTGAATGTTTCTCTTGGAATGTGTTGAAAGCTGGCTAGTGTTGAAGCACTTACCAGATCTTAGGCCATTCTTTGTTATCTTTTTGTTTGTCTTGAAAGTTACCAAGTAGAGCAAAGCTAGGAGAGGATTTGTGGTGAGCCCGGCCCGCTAGTTTCTTCTCCAACAGTTGCCTTCAATTTTCCCTTTGTTTCAAAATGTTTTTCTATTGAAAGTGCATTAAAATCAGGCTAGTTTAGAAGTAATTATCTGATCTTAGATTAATTTTATTTCTTTCTTAAGTGTATGTCAAAAGCAGGTTAGTTTAGAAGTACTTACCTGATCTTTGGCTACTCTTTGTTCTTCATCTGTTTAATTCCCTTTCTTATTGTTTCATTTCATTCCATAAATCAACTTTGAAGAGATCCTTAGACATAGATGACTTGCCCCATATACCACTCTTGAACCTTGTTATTTCAATTAAACCCTATTATGACTCCATAGCCCAATGGACTAAAACCTACAATTATCTATCTTCTTGGCCAAAGCTTGTTCTATTTGCTTGCAACTTCACACCTTTGAAACTCTTTGCATTTAGAACTTTCCACCTCAAATAATAATCATGCTCAACCATCCAAAAAAAAAACAAACCCTCGGCCTTCATAACTAGCCTAATATCATTACCCAAAACCTTAAAAATAAATCCATCTTTACACTTATTGGAGAGATCCCTCTCCGGATTCAGGAGGGCTAGATCCTAGAATCCCAAAGTGGTTGAAACGATGTTCTCCCTGCAGTCAGACTTTTTCCAATCTTGTTGATTACAGGGTGCCAACATTTCTGGCAACTGCACTAGGGAAACAAACCCAAAATCTTTGGTTCCCCTTAAAATTTCATACAAACATTGTTTAGTGAGTAAAAAGCAGCCTTTTCAAGCACTACCAAGAAATGGTAATCATGATGAAGCTTGTTTGAATCAGTGACAAACTAGGAAAAACCTAGGATTCTCATAAGAGTTTGTGTAACCTTGAAAGATCGGTTGGCTTAGCCATAAGAGTGGACTGTCTTTGTCTCATAACCGTAGCTAAGTTTTGAAACAGATTTAGGACACTCTTAACAACCAATAGAACTGAAAAATAACTCAGAAAACCCAAAAATATTTCAGATTGGTATCCAATAAACATGCTAGTGGACCATACAACCTTTTACCTCTGAAAAAAAAGCTAAAAAATTCCACTTGGTGACTCGACAATCCTGAACAGACCTTAAGACTCCACTGGGAAGAACCCTTATCATTATAATATCAGTCAAACTCAGTTAGAGGATTGTAGGATTAAAATTTGTGTAAACAGATTAGTTTACCTTTTCAAGATTGTCATACCTGGTTGAACTTTTCTTGTTTATTTGGGTCTGAAAAACATAGAATAGTGGCTCCTAGAAATATTCATACTAGAGCCTATCCTAACCTTGATCCACCTGAGATAGTTGATAACCCAAAAAGTATCCTTAGGAAGTCTCCTAGGATTAAATGATCAACTGTTTTCAGATCACCCTTGAGAGCTAATTCAGTTCCTAAAAATCTTTCAGCTCTACAACAATCACAAGTTGACTTAGTAAATCCCTTTAGAACTAGGTCATTTGATGATATAATTCAACTAGATTCTAAGTCTTTACTTTTATCTCCTGAAACAAGTGAACATCATGGTAGTAGAGAAAAAACACCTCCTGATTTACATTTCCTTCACAATTTAGGTGTCTCTCATCCAAGATCAACTCAGCAATCTACTATTGTTCCATCCACATCCCTTCATCCTCCATTCACTGTCCAAACCACTCCACTTCAGCCCACTTTTCCTTTTGTTAATCCACCTCTTGTAAATCTGCCTCCACCACATATCATGGCAGCATGGTATTCCCCCTTAGTCCTTCTTGTTCCCTTAGTCAATATTCCACAGGACTATTAGTCCAAAATTCCATTATATGATGCTAGCAATGCTACTATTGCATCACAACATGTGGACAAGATGAATGACTACTTCGACAGAAATGAAATTGATGATGATTCGGTCAAGCTTAGATTATTTACTCAAAGCTTAGGAGGGGAAGTCAAAAAATGGTTTAAAGGCTTAACCCCACACAGTATAAATGATCTCCAAGATTTTCACCAGATATTCTTAAACAAATGGGAAGTGAAGAAGAACCCTCTCCAAATCCTCTCTGATTACAAGAATTTTCATAGAAACACTGGGGAAAGTGTACAAGCTTACTGCGCCAGATTTAACAGTGTGTATAATGCACTTCCCCCAGATCTAAAACCTCCACAGGGCTCAGCATTAAACAAGTTTCCTGAAGGGTTTGACCCTGAGATGGCCTATCAGCTGAGAGAAAGAGACCCTGAAACTCTTGAAGATATGCAAAAGGGGGCTCTTGCTGTGGAAGTTAACTTGATGGAGAAAAGAGCAAGAATGAAAAATGAGAAGAGAGTATCCTTCAGGGAAGAAAATACACCTTCTACTTCCAACTCAAAGATGGAGAGAATGATGAAGAAAATGAGCATCCTTGAGAGAGAAGAAGCAAGTCAAAACCAAATTTCTCCTCAAAACAGAAACCAGAACCAGAATTAGAATTTTAGAAGGAACCAACCTCCAAACAAACCTAGGGAATATGATCAACAGATCGCTCCTCCCTTTCATCAAAACTATGTAAGTGAGGTTGAGGAAACAAATGAAATAACAGAGGAAGATGATATCAACATGCTAGGGGTAGATAATGATGACTTTGAAGTCCATTATGATAGAAAACAAGGTCTTCATACACCTTATGATGACAAAAGAGATGATGATGAAAATTATTATCAAGACATGGAAAATGTCATCATAGAATCTCAAAGAGAATATGACCTTAGAAGAAAAACCAGTCAACAAACTCCCAACACCAAAACCTCTGAAAAATCTTCACAAAACAACACTGCAACCAAGCCTAAAGTTGTCAAACAAAAGGACAAAATAGTAGCTGTGAATTCTGATAAAGGCAGAGAGAAAGGCACTCAAAACAATGAAAAATAGAGTGCGGACATTAGTAGTACTACCACTTCAGCTAGTACTCCTGTTAATACCATTTTTTCAAATGTAAATAGAACAAATTAGCAAGCTGATGTTGCTAATAGACTAGCAGCTAGTAAGGCTGAGACAAGTTCTTCAAAGAACCAAATTCCTTTCAGCCTAGAGCAGGAAATTTCAAAGATCAAAATCTCTATTCCCCTAACTGAATTAGCTGCCCAGAATGTATATAGAACCCAAATTTTGAAGGCTTTAAACATAGAGGACCATAATGACACATTCAATCTTAACGATGACCAACCAGAGCTCATTTTTGGTCCTAAGATTGAAGGTAGATATCAAGAGGGACCTGTTCCTCCCTTTTATGTAAGTTTAAATGTTCATGACAAGATTTTACATAATGTTATGCATGATTCAGGCGCCTTTGATAATTTAATGCCCAAAGCTGTCATGGAGAGCCTAGGCCTTGAAATCACCAAACCTTAGAAAGACCTTTACTCCTTTGACTCAAGCAGAGTAAAATGTTTAGGATTAATTAAAGACCTCTGTGTTAACTTAGCTCAAATTCCAACCAAATGTTTAGTCATGGATATCGTTGTGGCTGATGTGCCCCCAAAGTATGGAATGCTATTATCTAGGTCTTGGGGAGCTAAGTTACAAGGAACTATGCAGATGGACATGACCTATGCGACCATCCCTGTTTTCAATCAGGCAAGAAGACTTTACAGGGAGTCTCATATGCAATACATGGTGACTAGCCAAGACAGACCATAGAACTCTCCCCTTTATTCTGTAAACACAAGCCTGGATTCATTTATCATTTTCAATGATGAAAATTTTAGTGAACAAGTGACCTTGTCTGATTTAATGACAGATAGAGAGGAGGAAGAAGATAACGTAGGAGTGCCAGAACAATTTGTTGAACCTGTAAACTCTAGCAAACAAAACACAGGTCTTGAGCTACAAATCATGCGTCCTTTTCTTTTAAACATTGAGAGTCAAGAAAGAAGTCCTCAACCCAATAAAAAATCTGAGTTAAAACAAGTTCAACAATGTGCTGACCTTCAAGAACAATTCTATAGCACACTTATTGAAGAGCATAGTAACCCAAACGATAAACTCGAGACCAGTCCTCGATGGAGTATGCACTTCGATGGGTCTTGCACTATGACCAATGTTGGTGCAGGTGTCTGGATACACAAAACTGAGAATAACCACACAGAAAGCCTTTCATATAGGTTAAACTTCCAATGTTCGAATAACATAGCGGAATATGAATCCCTTCTCTTAGGCTTACGATTGTTGAAGAAGTTAGGAGCCAAAAGAATCAATGTGTATGGGGATTCAGAGTTACTCATTATTCAAGTCAATGGGGAGTATAACGCAAATCATCCCAGACTTAGGGCCTACCGAAACGATGTCATGGACCTTTTAAAAACTTTCAAGGAGTCCAAACTGATTTTTGTCCCAAGAAAAAGAAATATTGCGGCCCACAATTTAGCTTTTGCAGCTAGAACATGCTTAACGCCATATGAAACCAAATACTGCACAACTCAGATAAAATTTAGACCAGTTGTTCCTGATAACAAAAAAAATTAGCAGGTGCTCGACGGAGACAAACAAATAGAAGACTTCATGAAGTTCAAAAACGAACTCGAACTACCAAGTTCTGATTCAGATTATGAAACCGACTACCCTAGTGAAGAAAATTTTCTTGATGAAGAAGAAAGGTCTCCTGAACTTGCTAATGTAAACCTGTTATCTAGCAAACTTGAAAATGAAACAGAGATGAACGCAGAGTTAGAAACAGAGCAGTTAGAAACCCTGCACTCTAAAGATGAAAGTTTGCCAAAGGATCTGGCACCTTTGGAAGAGTTGTTTGATTTTAACGATGTGGCCAGGAAGCCAAAACTGGAACCTGTAGAGACTGAAGTGGAAGAGTGCAATATAGGCAATGAACTTAAACCTATGATGATTAAACTGTCTAAAACTTTACCAGCTCACATTAAACTCAAATACATAGAGCTGTTTAAAGAATTTTTTGATGTTTTTGTGTGGAGTTACGAAGATCTGAAATCCTATGACACTAAAATAATATAGCGCAAAATTCCTCTCAAAGAAAACCCAAAACCATTCAAACAGAAACTGCACAGAATAAACCTTGTTCAACTGCCTCTGGTTGAGAAGGAAATCAAGAAAATGTATGAAGCTGGTATTATTGTCTATTTTCAGATGTACAGTGGGTGTCTAATCGATGTCGATTAGGAAGAAAGCTAGAGATCGAGGCTTTGTATAGACTTTAGAGACTTAAACAAAGCTTCATTAAAAGACAACTACCCTTTACCTAAGATGGATATTATTTTACAAGGTGGTAGGGTCTAGAAGAAATTTCTTTGCTTGATGGCTACTCAGGGTACAATCAGCTCTTAGTTCACCCTGCTGATCAATTAAATACAGCCTTTACTATTCCATGGGGCACTTTCATGTGAAAATGCCTTTTGGTCTAATGAATGTTGAAGCGACTTTTCAAAGAGCCATGGACATAACATTCTCAGAAGAACTAGGCTACTTCATCATTATATACCTTGATGATGTCACTATGTTTTCAAAAGCAGATGAAGAGCACTTAGAACATTTAAGGAAAGTTTTCTAGAAATGAAAAAAGTTTGGGATATCTTTAAACCCTAAGAAAACACTATTTGGGCTCCAAGAAGGTAAACTTCTTGGGCACATTATTTCAGAACAGGGTATTAAGATAGATCCAAAGAGGATTGGGGCCATATTGCAATCTCATCCTCGAAACATCAAGGAGTTACAATATTTCATTGGAAAGATTAATTTCTTGAGGAGGTTCATACCCAACTTAGAGAGCTCCTTAGGAATATAACAAACATGTTGAAGAAGGAGGAAAGCGAGGGTTAAAATGGACCTTGGAAGCAAAGAAGTCCTTTGGTTTGGTAAAACAAGCATTAACCAAAACCCCGGTTCTCATAAGTCCTGATTTTTCAAAATACTTTTATATCTTCTCATTTGCATTGGAACATACCATAGCTGTTGTCCTTTTATAGAAAAATCCACAAGGACAAGAGCAGCCTATTGCATTCTTTAGCAAGGCATTGAGGGATGCCCCTTTGAAGTATAACATTATGGAAAAGAAAGCTTTTGCTTTGGTTAAAGCTTTGAAAGACTTCAGAGTGTACATCCTTCACTCACACATCATTGCCTTTGTCCCAAACTCAGTTTTTAAAGACATTCTAACACAGGACCCAGATGGTAAGAGAGGTAAGTGGATTGTTGTTATTCTTGAATATGATTTAGAGATAAAGCCCACTAAACTCATCAAAGGCCAAGGTCTAGCTAGATTAATGGCTGAATCCAATTTTGAGGTTCTCGATATTAATATGATTAATGCTTTGGATGAACAAGAGGAAATCTCAAATCCCATTGTTGAAAACCATTTCATGAATTCCTCTTGGTATGCTGATATTATTTATGTTTTGCTTAAATTAAATACACCTCCTAGTTTGAAAAAAACAAAGGCAAGGTTCCTAAAGTTAAAAGTTGTAAACTATTGCATTATAGATAGATGTCTTTATTGGAAAAAAGAAAGTGGTGTATTTCTTAAATGTTTGCCTGAGTATGATGCAGAGAAGGTTAAGCATGAGTTCCATGAAGGAGAGTGTAGAGGTCATTTGTACTGGAAGACAACAGCCAACAAAATTTTGAGGGCTGGTTTCTATTGGCCTACTCTCTTTCCTGATATACACAAGATGATCATTACCTATCATAAATGTTAACTTTTTGAAGGCAAAAGAAAACTGCTACCCCTACCTCTGCATCCAATCACTGTTGAAGCTCCTTTTCAATAGTGGGGACTTGACTTCATAGGAGAAATCCATCCACCATCTTCTGCTCAGCATAGATGGATTCTCACTGCCACATACTATTTCACTAAGTGGATAGAAGACATACCTCGTAGGCAGGCCAATGATTCTGTTATTATAAAATTCATGGAGACTAACATTCTCTCTAGATTTGGCTGTCCTACCAAGATCATCACTGATAATGCAGCAGCATTTGGATCAAAGAAGATGGTTGAATTCTGTCACAAATATCAGATAAATTTGGGGCATTCCACGGCCTATTACCCTCAAGGTAATGGACTTGCAGAATCCTCAAACAAGAGTTTAGTGAACATAATCAAGAAACTGTTGGAGGACAACAAAAATTCTTGGCACACAAAGCTAGTTCATGCACTTTGGGCTGACAGATTGACTTTGAAGAAATATATTGGTATGTCACCTTTCCAACTTGTGTATGGTACTGATGCGATTTTTCCAACTAGCCTTGGTGTACCAGTGATGAAGTTGATTCAAGAGTTGCAAACTGAAGATAATGACATGATCAAAAGAATAAATCAGACCATTCATCTTCAGCAACCCAGAGAGGAGGTTTATAACAAAGCATTGCAGAAGCAGGACGGCATTAAAAAGATTTTTGATAGAAGAACAAAGGCCAGCAATTTCAATATTGGGGACAAATTTTTGAAGTGGGACTCAATGAGGGAAGACAAGGGCAAGCATGGAAAATTTGAAAACTTATGGCTTGGCCCTTACTCTATCCATTCAGCTGCTAGTAATAATGCCTATTTCTTGCAAGATTTGAATGGAGCAGAATTGTTTGGGGGTCCTGTCAATGGTAGGATGCTTAAGCCTTACTTCTCTTGATCCATGTTATGTTCTGAAAGCCTTTTTATCTTTTTTCTCATTATGTACTTTACATCCTTTGCATTTTAAGTTATAAAATCAAAAAAATACAAAAACAAAGAAAGAAAGAAAAGGGCAGATTGTAAAAAGCAAGAAGATGCATTGCTGAAAGGGAAACAAATTTGAAAGTGTGCAAGCTCAAATGCCACTCCTAAAGAACACACTTCTAGTTAGTCAAACAGCCTAATCTTGACTAATTAGTTTTAAATTTTCTGCTGATAGGATAGTGAATTCGATTTGCCAAACTGTTTAATCTTGGCTCCTCAGTAGATAGTTTAAGATAGAAATTAAAGGTTCAAACATGCTCAAAATCTGAACCTAAGTTTCCAAAGAAAATGACTCAAATCTGTTTCAAATTCTGACTCAAAAAATATGTAAATCTGGTTCCAATTAGCTCAAAATCTGAACCAGTTGACAAAGGAAAGAATAGCTCAAGTAAGAATCAAAACAGAGCTGTAAAAGAAATGAAGGAAATGCTTTGAAATTTCAGATCCTAAGCCTTCCATTTTGTTTTAATTTTTAGCAAAATAAGATCTATGTGCAGCTGGTTTTTTATGCCATAGATCAGCAACAAGTTAGACTGTTCAATCCTGACTTGTATGCTTTTAAATTTCTGTTGTAGAATTTAGTGAATAAAATCTGTTGGACAGTTTAATCACAACAGATAGTAGATTAGGTAGAGAATCATATGGGCTCAGCTGTTTAATATGAGTCCACGGAGAAATAAGGAGTAGAAATAGATTAGATTTCCTGTTTTCAAAAGAATAAAATGTTGTAAGAAGAGTTTTCCAATCCAAGTGCACTCTAATGAAGAAAAAATGTTAGATCAGTAGGATTGGGTAGGAAGAAAGCTTGTTGATGAAAGATCCATTGTTTTCCCTGGCTGCTAACCTGATTTCAGAACAAAAGAAGATCATCCAAGGAAAGAAAGGCATCCCAATGGATGAGGCACTGATCAGCCTCCCAGAGAATGCAAGTCTGAAGTTCTTGATACCTTCAAGAAGGCACCATCCCCAAGTGGAACCACTGTTAGCCACCTATGAAATTTGTTATACCAAAAGGTGGCTAAATCATTTTTTGGAGCCTTCAAGGAACAAATTTTATTGCAAAAAAGTGTTATCTCTTGAAGACTCTTGAAGGCCTTATGCCTCTGTCCAAAATCTTCCCTACTGTGCCCATTTTACACTCTGGAATTTTGCTGACTGCATGAGAAAAGACTGCTGCAAAATCCTTTTTCCCCCTCCTCCATTAAGAAAACTAACCTTCATTTTGCTCCCCCTTTTCCTCCATAAAACTCCTCTATTTTTCATATTTCCCCTTCTTCCATTCATGAAAATTATTTTCCATAGTTTAAAACGCATTTTTAAACTATACCGAAACACCCAAAACCCTTTGAAAACCATAAAAAATCATAAAAAATACATATTTTTGTATAAAGGCTTAAGCCCCTTTGGGCTTAGTCTTAAAACCACTTCCCCTCCATGTGCTCCAGCGGTAGAACCAAGTGCTAGGGTCCTGAGCGCTTATCACATCGAAGAAAATCACAGAGCGTTGTTGTTTGCATTAAACAAAAAATCCGATGCCGATTCGCCCTGTGTATTATATCCCCCGATCATATTTCATTTCATATAGACCATGGCCCCACAGATGGGCGCCAAGCCATATTATAAATATATATCCCGCCCCCAAAGCATTAAAACTTTGTATTATATTGAAATTTTGGGTTTTCATATATCATAAAGGTTTTCCGCCTGTGCAAAGTTTAATTCGCTCCTCACCTCAATCTGATCTGCGGATCGATGGCCCAAATCAATCGCCCCGGTGGTCCCCACGGCCATGACAGCAGTCGGCAGTCCCACAGAACCGGTGGTCCCTAACGCCTAGTTAGCATACACGTCAGCACCCACGTGGCAGCAACTGATTGGAGCAGGTCTTGTTTGGTTGCTCACATAGTCGTGAAATCTGGACCCGAAATTATTATAGGGTGGATTTGATAAAAATTTCGGGTCACACTTGGGCTGACGTCAGCATGCCCCAAAACAGACCCGATAAGCTTTATAGGGTGGATTTGATAAAAATTTCGGGTCACACTTGGGTTGACGTCAGCAGGCCCCAAAAAGGACCCAATAAGCTTTATAGGGCGGATTTGATAAAAATTTCGGGTCACAAAGACCCTGACGTCAGCAGGCTCCTTTTGTAACCCGAAATGGTTTATGTAGCTTGGTTTTATCGGGTGTTTTGAAGTCTAGGGTATATTATTTGATAAAAGGTGATTAAATTTTTTTTATTTTTTTTATTTTTTTTATTTTTTTTATTTTTATTTTTATTTTTATTTATTTTTTTCTGTTATATTAAAGAAAAAGCTGAAGGCTGGGAATGAGTTAATAGAGACACAGTTTCGAGGTTTGAATCTGGAGTTTAATGGACTGAAGTGAATAGGAAGCAGGGTGTTAGCCCTGGTTTAACCTACGGTCACCTACTGTTCAAAAGCCGGAAGCAGTTTTGATCGCACCGCTTTTTGGTACGGAAAGGAAACCACTCAATAGCAAGTGATCCTGTAAAAAGCCGCCACGTCGACAGGGCAATACCGCCTCATCACTCCCTCATCGCGTGTTAAATGTCAACTATGGGCTCAGCGTGATATTGACATACGCCGTCCAATCTGAGGCTGGCTCATCAAATGGTGATCACACTCAAAAGAGCTCGGGGGATAAACTAAGGTATGGCGTGTGAATTTAATTAAAACCTATCGATTGTGTATGTGGGCTCATATCCCACAGGTCCCAAGATTGGTTTACATTGATGCCATATGAGCCCTGCGCGACCTGCACATCGACAAGACACAGTGAATAAAATCACAATCAAAGAGTATCAGTGTCGAAGACAGAACACTCCAGAATGGAAGATTGAAGACAAATTTATGAGGCTTACAGCTAATATTGATTATCAAAAGCCTAATCCTCCAAATTAAAACACAGTTTAAAGAAAATCATAAGTGCTTATCAGACAGAAAGCCTCCACTGCCACATCAGAGGCAAATTGATTCATCCCGGCTACCACAAAGCCACCTGTGCCTCAAAGCATTCAAACAGAGGCCGAAGTTATTGATCAAGATCAGATATTTGCCTCAGTGCAGCCAGAGAGTTAATTCTGCAAATAAAATTAATGAAAAAATATCAACAGAGTTACTTTAACATAACACAGAGCCTCAAAATTCAATAAGAGCTCCCATCGAGCTTAATCTTAAAAAAAAAAACAATTAATACAGACAGAAAACATCTGTAAAATTCTTCATCGAGCCCCTTAAAGGCCGAGAAGCCTTTAAGTTTGTATTAATTTACCCAGGAGATCTTTTATGAGATCTCACCTCCTCATTCTTCTATAAGTACTTCTGTAGAAGATAAGAAAGGTTGGTTGCTGAATTTTGAAATAGAATTAAGCTTGAAATTCCTACTTTTAAATAGTTTTCACTGGCTCTTGAAGCTCTACTTGTGACAGATAAGTTAGTCTGGGAAGTGTAGATGATTGTTAAGCTAGAGCATTGGACTTAAAGCTATAACTGGTCTGGATCATCAATACAAGTTGATTTATGGGATCCTGGTCTATGTCGACGGTGATGTTTTTCTTATTTGTAAATTGTTATTTTATTTTTGTTTTCACTGTGTTCACCTTCTCTTATAAATAACAACATTCATAGAGTTAGGACCTACTGTATATCAGTACCCTTCTCTGACTGAAAATCTTTATCTACATGTTTTCTTCAAATTCGTGTTATTTAGGAATGATTTAATTCAGTTCTAAGCATAGGAATGTTGGTGTTCCCTCGTCCTATTACCTTAGCTAATTGTTATTCTTAAATTTTATTTTGAGTATATGTTAAGTAGAGATGAACTCAGGAAGATATGGTGTGCCCTAGTCCCAGTTTTATCGCCAAAGACTGTCTGAATGTTTCCCTTGGAATGTGTTGAAAGCTGGCTAGTGTTGAAGCACTTACCAGATCTTAGGCCATTCTTTGTTATCTTTGTGTTTGTCTTGAAAGTTACCAAGTAGAGCAGAGCTAGGAGAGGATTTGTGGTGAGCCCGGCCCACTAGTTTCTTCTCCAACAGTTGCCTTCAAGTTTCCCTTTGTTTCAAATTGTTTTTCTATTGAAAGTGCATCAAAAGCAAGCTAGTTTAGAAGTACTTACCTAATCTTAGATTACTTTTATGTCTTTCTTAAGTGTATGTCAAAAGAAGGTTAGTTTAGAAGTACTTACCTGATCTTGGGCTACTCTTTGTTCTTCATCTGTTTAATTCCCCTTCTTATTGTTTCATTTCATTCCATAAATCAACTTTGAAGAGATCCTTAGACATAGATGACTTGCCCCATAGACCACTCTTGAACCTTGTTGTTTCGATTAAACCCTATTATGACTCCATAGCCCAATGGACTAAAACCTGCAATTATCTATCTTCTTGGCCAAAGCTTGTTCTATTTGCTTGCAACTTCACACCTTTGAAACTCTTTGCATTTAGAACTTTCCACCTCAGAATATAATCATGCTCAACCATCCAAAAAAAAAACAAACCCTCGGCCTTCATAACTAGCCTAATATCATTACCCAAAACCTTAAAGATAAATCCATCTTTACACTTATTGGAGAGATCCCTCTCTGGATTCAAGAGGGCTAGATCCTAGAATCCCAAAGTGGTTGAAACAATGTTCTCCCTGCAGTTGGACTTTTGCCAATCTTGCTGATTACAGGGTGCCAACAGGTTGAATGAAGGCTATGGTATAAAGTAAATGAGTAAAATTTTGAAGCTCAGTGGTGAGATGATAATTAGTTTGCACATACTTCATTAAATTTAAATGGTTTTACAATTCTAATGTAAGATCTAAGACTTTTGTGATCCATAATGTAGATAAATGTCTTTCGGATTAATCATATCATTAGAATTTGGTCGACGAACCATCTAATGTGGTTCATTTTCATGACAAGGTGAAGAAGGAAATCGATCTCATTGAATAAATAGTAAGGATGCACCATTTCCTAGTGATAGTTGTTAAAACTAGTCGTTATTTAGTTAATTGGTTAGAAAATTTAAAAGTTCTTTAATTATTTAAAAATATTATTCAGAAGGGTCAACGAATAATATAATAATTTAAAAAATGATTAAATTATAAAATTAATAAGGGCGAAAGGATAAATAGTAGTATAGGGAATAATATTAATATATTTTTGTTTTCTATGTAAAACTATTCTATTAGCAGAGAAAAATATTTACAGCAGGCTGAAGCCTAGACATTGCCCTATGCAGTGGCATTTGAACAAAAAACCCCTGAGGAACACTGCCCTGTAGTAGGGAAACTAGTGTTGAGTAATGTTGAAGAAAAAATCCCTCGCAGGGGAGATATTGACTTCTGTTTTTGGACCACAAAGCTGATAACAGACTGAAAGGTAGACAAAACATTCTGATAACATGTACATTAGGACAAACAAGGACAGGCCTAGTAGTGAGGGCCAAGACAGAGCACAAAAAGTAGTAAGAGAGGGTGGAGCTACTCATCAAGAGCTTCTTCAACGACCCTGCACCAGAATTCATCTGGTTCCCCATCGCTCTCATACAAGTCTGCAATAGAATGGATCACCTTCCCGGATGAAGAAGGAGCCACCCCCCCGCTCTCGTGATCAGAAGCATTCCGCGCCAGGCTCGAAGAACCACCTATAGGCTGCACCTCGCTCACTTGTCCACCAGCATTTAACATCTCGCTTGCTTGTCCAGCATGCTCAGTGTTCACCATCGGCTGCCTCTGCTGGGAAGAGCTTCCAATTCCCTGCAAGTTCAAATTTCCATTGTGCAACGACCCTTCCCGTAGGCCAGAGGATGACACCAGGCCAAAAATAGGATCCGCGCTCTAAGGTTCTTCATGGAAGGCCACCGTGATGGATGCGGTGACCCGAGGTCGACTGAGAGAACAAAGGAATGAGAAATGCGCAGTGTGAGTCTGAGCAGGAGGGGGAGAAGGCATGGGGGAGCCAAGGCGGCGACCAGAGCGAAGCCTACGACCACGAAGAGCTCGAGACTGACTGTCCTCATGAGAAGAAGATGCAGAGGAAGTGCTAGGAGAGATAGAAGGACGCCGGAGCCGGCCACGAGAAGAACCTCTGTGACATCTCATTCGATGCCGGAGGCGCAGCATGAGAATAGACACAAGGGGGGGATCAGAGTGCAGAGGGAGATCCGACCGAGTAGAGGAATTCGATGTTTGAGGATGCAACAAGAAAGACGCAAACATGCAATTACCTGCGAGAGAGAGGTGAAAATTATTACCGAGATCAAGACAGCAGTTCAAACTGCTTCTCTTACCAATGGTAGTGCGATGGCAGGAGATGCCTGCATCTGGAGAACAGCTCTGAGCAACTGGCACATGGACATTCTCCATACCAAAGAAATTCTCCAAAATATCTCCTGTATTCCGAAGAGTCCAGAGCCAAGGACCAGCACTAAATTGATCAGAGGGCCGAATCATTTCGCTATGCATAGAATCGTATCGATAAGCGAACTTGGGGTTGTTGCCAGTGCCAGGCATAAATGCCACAACACACCAAATAGCCAGAATTAAAGAGCCTGTGTCCTCTAACTCGCGAGATGGCATGTGTCGCACCAACCGACTCTGCCTCCATCCCATCGACTTAAACACTAGCCTCTCCACCCACATCCGGGAAATAATATTAAAATATTGAAGTTATTAAGAGAAATTAATAAAAAGGGGTAAATGAATAATATAAAAAGGAAGAATTATAATTATTATAATGAGCTGAGATGGGAGCAAAATAAATATCATATATATATATATATATATATAAGCTAAGAATCAATATAATAATATAGTATAAGGGATAATATCTAACAAGGGGAAATTGCATAAAAACATAAACCGGAGAAAAAGAAAACAAGGATATAGAAAGAAGAGGAAAAAATCAAAACAAAGGGACGAGAATAAAATCAGAGACAAAGGAAAACAACACACTGGAGATGAATCACCTTGAGAGGTTTGGAGTCCAACTCTTACTTAATTTCCTTTTTATATTATTCTATATTATTCATTTACCCCTTTTTATTAATTTCTCTTAATAACTTCAATATTTTAATATTATTCCCTATACTATTATTTATCCCTTCTCCCTTATTAATTTTATAATTTAATCATTTTGCTAAATTATTATATTATTGGTTGACCCTTTTGAATAATATTTTTAAATAATTAAAAAACTTATAAATTTTCTAACTAATTAACTAAATTAAGGCTAGTTTTAACAGCTATCACCGGGGCAATGGCACATCCTTACTATTTATTTAATGAGATCGATTTCCTTCTCCACCTTGTAGTGAGGACGAACCACATTAGATGGTTCAAAACATTGACCAAATCCTAAGGATGTGATTCATCCGAAAGACATTCATCTAAATTCTAATGTATTTTAATTTAATTTAATTAATATGAATTTCAATTTAATTTAATTTGTGAATCTCGTTTTATTTTAGGATTGGATATTATAAAATTAATAGAGTTTTAAAATTTCATTGTATTTAATTTAATTTAATTAATTTGCAAATAAAGTTTTCAAATTTTTATATTATTTAGTTAATTTTTATTTTTGGTAAGTTAACGCTCATGGGAATTTGAATCAATGACCTATTGCAAGGAGTAGCTTAACAATGCACTCATTCACCATCAATCCAAAGCGCCACGGACTAAGATAGATTTAATAAGATTTTAGAATTTTATTTTATTTTTATTAATTTGAATTTGAATTTATTTTTATTAATTTTAATTTAATTTGTGAATAATGTTTTAAAATTTTATTTTAAATATATATATATTAGTTTATTATAGCATTGATAAAAAGATAAACCACATTGGTTGGTTTTCGCTCATGGTATCATCATCATCATCATCAATATATTAATATTAAAATTTAAAATTAGACCTTATAATGTTAGGTTTAATATTAAGATTGATTACATTTATTAATATTGTTGAAGTCTATGATATATATCAACTATATTTATTAATATGATCATGCTAATTAAAATAAAATAAAATAACTATAAAATAAAAGATTTAAGTTAGGTAGTATTATACAATACTGGTGTGTATTATTTAGCATTCAAAAACGTCATGAGTGACGTATAATGATTATCCATAGCTTGTGATCCACGCCTTATTTCAAGGATAACGTCGTTAGAAGGTATTCGATGCTCACCTTCCTTAAGCGAATGAACGTAATACGTGTATAGATCTTCTAATATTAACATCAAAACAAAGGTTTCGTATAATGGAGACAAGATTAAAGCGCACAAAAATATTTGGAATCCTTTAAGGTAGCTTTACAAATGCAACGAGACAAGAAGAAAAAATCATTCAATCTTATGTACACGGCAAATCAAATGAAAGTCAAGCCTTCTAAAATGACTTACTCTTTTTACTCTCTTGTTTTTTAGTTGTAGGCCGTTACTATGTTAAATAGATTCCATATCTATTATAAATTAATGTTCTTGCTATATGTATTTTTCTAATAGTGTTTAGTTTCAGTCAAATACTTTAAAATATTATTATTGTAATAGTTAAAATGTTATTATATTTTTTTTTTAAGAGTTTGTATTTATTTTATTTTATTTGTGATGAGTGGAATCAACCATGAGAGTAGTATGGTACTTATGTGACACCAGGCCTATTTTTTTTCCACTATGATTAAGCTTATCCCTAACCTCAACACGGATTAATAAGGATACATATTTTGCAATATAAACTAAATAAAATTTTATATTATTCTCTAATATTTATTTTTTTATCTAATTTTTCAAATAAATTAAAAATTAATTATAAATATAAATTAAACATTAAAATTTAAAAAATAATACAATAATAAACCAAGTTTGTGATTTCATTTTCTCTTTTAATAAACTCATAGTTATTATTTGTTTTCAATAATTAACGTAAATCCATCTTAACTTTGGATATATCAAGTGCTAAAAGAGATTAAATTTCTCTAGATGCAAACATTTCCTCAAATTTTGCATTCAAAAAAAAATTTGCTCCTTAAGAGATTTTATCCCTCTAAAAACTTATAGATCTAAAGTTTATATATATATATATATATATATATATATATATATATTATTCCATGGAAAAAAATCTTTATTTCATATAGGAAATAACAGACCGACCCCTTAAAAAGGGTTAATACATATGCTCCTCAAGCTAATTGGACTCTTTTTAAAAGAGTATTTCATAATGTCGAATGTGGAAAAATGCTCTTTTTGAGCTGTTGTTCTGAAAACAAAATAAAATCGTAATATATCTTATCACCGAGATGATTTAAAACTCTGCATCAACGATCCTTCAACCTCTATATCCATATATATAATCGATCTGATCCGAATATTTCGTGCACAAGATAATCAAACATATTTTTCACAGTAGCCACAAAATAGGAATCCTCCTTGATCTTTGATTTTAAACCAGGATAGTCTCTTCCGAGTTGGAAGAAAGATCCACAATTTTTAGAGTGCGCGGTGGAAGAGTGAGAGCCGCTTTTGACAGACCATCAGCTTCTGAACTTATTTCCCAGTACACATGCTTGAAAGAGAGAAAAATAAATGCTTGTTGTAAGCGGCGAATACTTCGAAGGATGGCTTGCAGATGAGGAGAGTGAATTTGAGACTTCTGAAGAACCTAGTCTATTACCATTTTGGAATCTCCAAAGCATTGAAGAGAAGTAAATGCTCTGCATTTAGCCACATGCAAGACAACACACAGAGATGCAAGCTTAGCCTTGCTGTTTGAGCCATGGCCCAGAGCAAAAGAGATATGGAATTTTGAAGCCATGGAGACATGAAGAACATCTCCTGCACCTGTCAACGGAGGAGAGCCTTGGCATGCACCATCAAAAAAATCCCATGAAAATATTTGATCAATAACTGGAGGTACCACATGACGAATTCTGGAAGGCTTGGGCGGGCATTGGTATTCGACTACCCACTGAACAATTAAAGTCGCTGTCAGCTCTTCAGGAATATATTTTTCGTTGAAAATAGCCATATTTCGAGCCCACCAAATGCCATAAGAGAATAATGCAGGAAATGCTAAAAAGGAATTTACCCCAGGCTCCTTCCACCATTACTTCATCCTAGATTCGAAGGAATCTGTCCATGTCAATTGAGGAGCAGAAATTGAAGAAGAAGAGTGATTCCAAACGATTTTTGCATAAGAATAAGAGGAAAAAATGTGAGAAACAAATTCTGCTACATTGCCACACAGAGAGCAATGACTCGGTCCTTCCCAAACCCTCCGCTGAAGGTTGTGTCAAGTTAGGAGAGGGTTTTTGAGGGAAAGCCACATCACCAATTTTTCTTTTAACAAGCCTTGGGATTTCCATAGGGGATTAATCCAAGACGATGGTTCCTCACTCGCCGAAGCTTCCATCGCTACTTTGTATCCCAATTTCTCAGTGTACACGCCATTCACACTGTTCTTAGTCCATACCAGCATATCCTCAACATCCGACTCGATGTAAATAAAATTGTTCACAAGAAATGTAATATACGAGGACCACTCAACAGCTAGGGATGGAGGAAGATCTAAAGAAAGAGCATCTCTCCATCCCAGAGATTCCCATCTCTGTGGCAAGGACATAACTACGTCTGCAATGGTATGGATGTTTTTTCCTTTAAGGATAGAACGAAGCTTTTTAGATAGATGGAAGTTATCTCCAAACCCTGCCCAAGGATTCATACTGATTTTAATCAATTTTCCATTTTCGATATTCCATGCTATCCACTGATATGAAAGGGAAGGTCAATACCAAAGCCTTCCAACCAATGGAAGCATTTTTGTGGGACTTGATTAGGTTTCTGAACCAATAAATAATAGTTTTTCCCAGATAATATTTAGCACATAAGACTCTGCTCTAGAGAGAATTCGGGCATTCAGATAATCTCCATAAAGATTTAGCAGCGAGGGAGAGACAAAAAGATGGGAGGTCTTTTATACCCCAGCCACCTAAATCTTTTGGATGAGCCAAAGCCGACCATTTAACCAGGGGAATACCTTCAACTTTTTTACTGGCATTCCAAAGGAAAGAAAAGCACTTTTTCCGAATTTTGTGAAGGATACCTTTAGGGATAGATGCTATGGTGGCCTAATACATTGGTATGCTTTGAAGAACTGATTTAAGAAGAACCAAACGGCCTCCCCGAGAAAGAAAATGATTTTTCCAATGTGAGATTCGTTTCTCAACTTTCTGGTAGAGCCATAACCAATCCTTAAAACAATAAGAGTTTGGTTTTAATACGAAACCCAAGTATTTAAAGCCCATTTCCCATCCACAAGTGGGAAAGGGGAGCAAGCTCTTTATTTGGGAAAGAGTATGTTCTGAAAGGTTATTGTGAGCCAACACAGACTTCTCTATGTTTATCTGCATCCCAATAGCTTTTTGAAAAATGTTGAGAATATTATGCATAGATATATCATTTTCAATAGATGCATAAAAAAAGAGTAAGATGTCATCCACAAAGAGGATATGGGAGAGGGACTCGATTCCAGCAATGTAAATTCCTTTAAGACTGCCTAAGGACTTGGCATCTTTACATAAGCGGCTCAAGGCTTCAACTATAAGCAAAAACAAAAAAGGAGATAGAGGGCACCCCTGACGAAGACCCTGAGAGGAGTGAAATAAGGAAGAGGGTGATCTGTTGATCAAGACAACAAAGGAGGTTGATTGTATACAACCCATAATCCACTCAAAAAATTCCATTGCCATGCCAATATGAATGAGTAATAGCCTAAGAAAAGATCAATTTACCCTGTCATATGCCTTAGATAAGTCCATTTTGAGGGCAAAGGAAATATTTTTATTTAGGTTTACAGAATGAAGGGCTTCTTGATCCAACGAGACCGCATCATGGATTTGTCTCTTGTCTAAAAAACTGAATTGTTCTTTCGAAATGATGATGCTTAAAATCGGTTTTAATCGTTGAGAAATGATTTTGGAGATTAACTTATAGACCAGATTGTAACAATATATAGGGCAAAAGTCATCAAAATCCTTTGGCAAGTATTTTTTAGGAATCAATGAAATGAAAGTGGAGTTTATTGAGCCCAACACTTTTCCAGATTTTTGTGATTCCTTGATTACTAATAATAAATCATTCTTCAATAGATCATAAAAACCCAGGAAAAATTCGATCGTTAATCCATCAAGGTCGGGGCTTTTTCCTTTTTGGAAACTCGTTAGGATTTGTTCAAGCTCCACTTCATCCACTTCTTTAGTAAGGGCCAAATTCATATCATCGTGATCATACGTGGGAATAATTGTAAAATTTGCAGGATTTCTTGGATGGGGCACTCCTCAGGAGCAGAGAATACTCTTTTGAAATGATTAACCCCTGCTCTAGCTTTATCTTTGAAGGAGCACACTAATTCCCCATTCTCATTCTTAATTTCGAAAATGCAATTTTGGTTTCTTCTATGAGTTGGAAAACGATGGAATAATTTAGTATTATTGTCCCCTTCTTTAATCCAGGTCGCACGACTCTTCAAGCGCCATAACTTTTCTTCCTTTTGTAGTAGCTTATGACATTTTAATTCTAGGTTCTTTAAGGATTCCAATTCAGATGCAGACATAACACCTGTGTCGTTCTGTTTAAAAAGCGCACTTA
The DNA here is from genome assembly GCA_034641835.2 of Pinus albicaulis. Classification (NCBI taxonomy): domain Eukaryota; kingdom Viridiplantae; phylum Streptophyta; class Pinopsida; order Pinales; family Pinaceae; genus Pinus; species Pinus albicaulis. The sequence goes on along the minus strand of CM076576.1, from coordinate 103,720,047 downwards.
TCTCCTCTTTAGTGGTTTTTAAAAGAAGTGGTTGTTTGGCACAAAACATCCCCGTCCATGTTTTAGTAACCTTCTTTATCCTTGAAATATTTTTTGCCCACAGCTGCATGTACGATTGTGATTGAGAAGGAGCCAAATGCGTCCAGGACGAGACCACCAGTGCTTTATAATCCTCTTCCAACAGCCATGCTGGATTGAATTTTAACGGGGCAGGAGGCTTTGATTCGGGAGAGGCCAGGGTTAGCACAGTAGGCCCATGATTAGATATGCCACCTGACTCAACGCGCGACTGAACCCAAAGATGAGAAGCTAAAAGAGACTCAGAGATTAAAAACTGGTCCAAACTCTTAGCTATAACATCTTGATCTTTTCTGTTATTTCGCCAAGTGGACTCCAATTTTGTGGGTCGAACATCCACTAAATCATGATTATTAATTATGGATTGGAGAAAAGGAGCAAGAGGCTTGAGTCTTGCAAAAGATCCCCAAACCTCTTCGAGAGAGAGGGTGAGGTTTAAATCGCCACCCAAAATCAAATTGTCCAAGTTCCTGATTTCAAAAAGGAAAAGATCCCCCCAAAAAGTCTGCTTGTCATCACATGGACCATACAGATTCAGAAGAGAAAGGGAGCTTCCAGATTTAGGGTCATAATTGGAATTCCTAATAAAGGAAGATGAACAGGAAGAGGATTGGACAGAAAGGGAGGAGCTTACAATAGTCATAAGGCCTCCTGCCAACCCCACTGCATCAACATAGAAAAAAGACCAATCAATAAGCCATTTGGATAAGATATCTTGAGCTCGGAGACTAGGCAATTTTGTTTCTTGGAGAAAGATGACATCTAGATTAACAGATTGCCACAACCTTTTGAGGGCTAATTGTGAAGGGTCGCCCCCAAGACCCCGCATGTTGAATGAGAGAAGGATCATATAAGGCCCTTTTTAAGGGTGCTCCCTACTCTAAGAGCCCGTTGAATCATTTTATTTTCTTGCGTTGACATCCATTGGGGCTTGATTTTGAGCTTTTGACAAAGCTGACTTGTGTCCGAGAGAGATCTTAGGAGGAGGCGCCAAGGCAAGACTGCCCTTGGATGAAAGATCAGGGCTAATCCGAGAGGAGGAGTGAGATCGCAACTTGGCGGTGTAAGGGCTAGAGGGAGGACTCGAGCTGGCAGGCACAGGGGAAACAACATTTGGGCACACTGATGGACGAGAGCATGAAGAGGGAGGAAATGCAGCAAGAGCATCAGAAGGGAAGACCTTTGGAGGGATATGAGGCAGGTCATCACCCCCCAAACAACTGATAACAGGAATATGAAGAGGAGAAGTAGGAGGCGAAGTAGGAACATCAATGGGTGTACCTTTGGAGGTGCTCACCACATCGACGTTCGACATAACAACTGAATCTTCAACAGGGGACTCTAATAGAGCTGAATCAAGGATGATGGCCGGATTTTTGCTCACACTTTCTTTTTTCTTCCAAATATTTTTGTAGCGAGGGCGAGTGTGGTCTTGCTTATTACAGTCCTGTGCTAAATGCCCCACTTGACCACACAAAAAACATCTAAAGGGTAACTTCCAATAGTCTAAAATCTGCATCCATTTGCTTCCATGCATATCCAATACAATTCCTTCATACAACCCATCTCTCACATCCAATTCCACTTGAATTTTTGCGCAGCGTCTATTGAATTTGGTCTCCCAATCAGTTTCAAGCACGACAAAGGGATCAATTTTATTGCCTATGGCTTCCAGAATGTGTTGTTGACAAAAAAATTGCGGGAGACCAAGGAGAATAACCCATACTTTTTAAAGGTGTTGCGGGGTACGTTCCGCATTGAAACTGATATCCCAATTCTGTAGAATTAACCCTATCGGTCCCCATTTCCAAACTCTGTCAATGAGTTTGATTCTGTCCTCGCTGGAAACCACCTTAAACAGAAGCCAAACCCGCGATAATTTATGAAAATCAAGGGCATATCCCAAGAGCGGCTTCCAAATTTCCTCCAATCAGGATTGAATAGATTCTTTGGTAGCCATACGTCTGCAAAAACGACCAACCAACGCTTTTTCTAGATAGCAAGGAATTTCAGAAAGAGGAATGTCGACTCCAACCACCAGCTTGGCTGAGTCCAATTTTTTCCTAATATATTTCTTCCTGCGATTAGACAATTTCGGCACTGAACGAGCTTCATCATTCGAAAGAGGGGACTGCAGAGCAGAATGAGAGGAGGGGGACGGATCATCATTCGAAGGAGAGGCAGACGGAGAGGATTTAATAGAGGACGAACGAGGATCGACAGAATTATTTTCCCAGAGTGGCTCGCCGCATGAATTCAAACTGTCCAGGTAGAACATGACCAGTCTTAGGGTTATAAGAAAAGTCTCATTCGTCTTCACTCATAGCGTTGGAGGAAAAGAAACACGAGCGAAAAGATGAAGGCCCACGAGATAACCAATGAGAGGCAAAAGAAAAATCAGAGAGGAGTCAAAAGTATGGATGTGCCACGTAAAGAAGACCCAAACCTAAAGAATAAACTACCCCACCCAATGGTCGAGTCGCAATAGAATTACATGTGAGATCCAAGGAGGATCTTACCGCAGAAGTGCGGGCCGCATAAGCGAGGCAACAAGAGTAATCGAGAAACTTAGACTCCCTTTTTTCCATATATATAAACTAATTAATTTTAATTTATTTTATAATTAATTGTAGTTATTAAATTTTTATTTTATTTTATTTATTGTTTTAGGGACTCTCTAGCCTATTATGGAAGAGATGTTGAAAAATCATGTATTTCTTTATTAAAGTGTTTGACTAGTCAAATTACATAAAATAAATGTTATATATATATATATAGTTTGATAAATAAAAATTAAAAATAATAATGGCACAATTCAATTGGTGATTAAGATATTATGAAGAATTATGCAAATTGTGAGATTCAAAGGTTCAAATCTTGTGAGGATGTTTAACCCATAAATAATAATAATAATAATAACAATAATTAAGTCACCCTAAATCGATCTTAACTTTCGTTCTATATCTTAAAGTGGAAACTTTAAAAAGAGATTTGATCCCTCTTAGAACTTGCTAGATTTAGAATTAAAATGAATCTAGGCTAATTTTGTTTTTTTATTTGACCAAATCAAAATATTTAACATATCATTACATTACAATATCTCAAGAATACTCCACCATATTAAATTAAAATGGCTTAAAATACACCTCTTAACACAACCAACTTTAAATATTTATATAACTTTTAAAATAAAATTTATATATTTTAAATATATCCTAAAAAACTTACCAAAAAAAAAAATAAACAAAATTAAACAAAATTAAATTAAATTAATTAAAAAATACTTATAAAATTATATACAAAATATTATCGAATCAAAAATTAACTTAAAACTTTGTATCACAAATATATGTACATCATATTTACATCCCTTCGAAATCAAAGTGTTATAAATTTGTAAAATTTATTAAATAATTATGAAGTAGTATAACAAAGTATTGTAAACTTTTTAAATTTTATAAAAAATAATAAAATTTAATAATAATTTTGAAAGGTTAGATTGAACATAAATATATAAAAAAATATGTTTATTAATTTTATTGAAAAAAAATTATATAACTTATTTTTCTGGAATATATAATTTTTTTAAACAAAAATATATATTTTTAATCATTAAATTTATTTAAAATATAAATAAAGTATTATATAATCATGAGAGTATATGGAGTACTAAGTTATTTCCATGTGGTGTTTGATGTATTGAGTGAAAACTTCACCCACCTTAAGTAACATAAAGTTCATATAAATAATACATAAATAATACAAAATGTACCAAACCTAATATAAATAGAAATATAATATGATCTATAAAAAAGAAAATTAAATGAACAAAAAATACTCATAAACTTCCATCATCATATAATAAACTATGAAAATCTACATAATAATATCATATTTGGGATTCAACTGCTTTAAGTAAGTCATTCATTGCATCAGGTGATGCTCACAGAAGTGAAGAAGTGAGATTGAAACTAGTGAAATCACATAGTCATTATTTATAATATACCATTTTTGGGATTCAACTGAGTTAAGTAAGTCATTCATTCATCAAGTGATGCTCACAGAGGTGAAGAAGTGGTATTGAAACAAGTGAAATCACATAGCGTCAATCATCGATAACCAAGACTTCTTAGTTGGTCATCCATCCTCAAAATACTGTGGAGTTTTCCCCACAATCAAGCCCACTTAGCATGCTACCCCATTTGTAAAACCTTAACAAGTATTGTGACTCATGAACCATTCAAATAAAATTCTATTTACATTACCAAAACAAAACAATAAAAAATAAGGTATCTTTCAAAAATTTAAAAAAGGATGAAATTGATTTAGACGTTGACTAATTTGTTCGAAAGATAAATAAAGCCACGTGTGACCTGCTGTGGTTCTCTGGTGTGAACCCAAGTCGCTTGAGTTGGGAAGCCACGTCCACATTAGCATGGCGTATCCAGATTACAACATTGTTCGACACATTACTTTTTGGTTCGTTTTTGTTTGTTATTTCCTTCAGCGTGTAATTAACTTTACAAATGGTTTAGATTGCAAAGGCTGTCCATACATTCAAATCACCAGTGTGTGAAGGAAAATGGATAATGCCAAAGCTTGCCCACCTCAAATGGGCACATCGCCATATATATGGTTCATAATTGAATTGATATTGTCCGTCTTTTCTCATCTAATATGTTAGTGGATCTTAGTTAAACTTTAATTTGTCACAGTAAATATTATGCTTACTTATTTTTCATTGCACTTGTTAAATATCACATTATCTTAAGGTACTAGCTATAAAGAAGAAAGGTACTTGTTTAATATTTAGGGTTGACCACACTTAAACCCAATAATAAAGTTTTAAATAAAAATCAAAAGCAAGAAGAAAGTGACAAAATGATAATTGTGGGAGAAATCGGTAAGTAGTTATTGAAGTTACCATTTGATCTCCTTTTATAGTTGGATGAAAGACAAACTGTGAGTTCTGATCATGGCACTTTAGAGTTGAGTGCAGTTTCATTGCATTTTCAGGTCCCAGTTGCGCCTATGAATTGTGTCTTGGGCTCATTTTTGTGAAAAATTCATTGATACAGAGAACTATAGGGCAATCACCCTGGCGTAGCCCTGTAATAGTATAGCGTTGTGTGAGGTTTTGAATATGGATGTTTCGATCAGAAACAGTGTTGAAGCACTGGTTTCCATTATAGTTATTTTATTTGGGAGCATAGTTTTCAAAATCTTCAGAGACTTGATATGGAGGCCTTATGCATACCAGAAGGTCTATACAGCCCAAGGGATAAAAGGTCCACCTTACCAGATACTCTCTGGGAGCGTACCAGAATACACACAGCTTATTAAGGAGGCTGTTGCACAGCCCATGCAGAATATTTCTCATGACATTGTTCCTAGAGTCACACCACATCACCATAAGTGGCGTCAGATATATGGTTCTCTTTCATTCATTTTTTTCTCCTTACTTTCATGTGTTGATCTTGTAGGTGCCAAACTGCTAAAACAGTGAATTTACAACATATGCTTTCTGCTAGTTTGGATTTTTCAATGGTGTCAAGGTTGAAATCAATGTCTGATTAGTATTTGGTGATTGTTTCTACTCAGGAGAGATATTTTTCTATTGGTATGGAATCCATCCATGGCTGTACATTTCAGAACCAGAGTTAATCAAGGAAGTTCTATCGAATAAATTCGGTCACTATGGAAGGGTAACCCCCAAGCCATTTCTCTTGGCTTTGTTAGGGCGGGGACTGCCTGTTTTGGATGGATTGATATGGGTAAAGCACAGGAGGATCGTGAGCCCTGTCTTCGGTATTGATAAACTTAAGGTACGGATTCTTGGAATGTCTACAATCACTTGATAATCGATAACAATTTTGTAAGAAATTGAAGATTTTGGCACTGTTACTTTACATGTCTAGGACTATTGAATATAGGCATACTACATACAACAAAAGGTTGGTGCAGAACCATGTGGTATCTTATTAAATACAGTAAAATTTTATTTATGACCATGTGATATCTTATTTTCAACTTTGTTTCCCTCTAGCATAGTAAATTATATTTTATATTCTGTGAATTTGCCCATTCATGCCATTTGGCAAGGATGTGTATCAAGTTAAAGTTATCAACTAGTGTTTTCCTCTGCGAATTTGCCTACCTATGCTAAACAAGGATGTATATCAGCTAGACGATTTCTTAAAGAGAGTCCTTGAGATTTGGATGTGTATCAGCTAGACCATTTCTTAGGGAGGCCTTGAGATTTGGAGTCTTTCTAGGGTATGTTATTGACTTTAGATATGTACTCATGCTTCCAATGACAGCCAATGGTGAAGAAAATGGCTGCTTGCACTTCATCCATGCTGAACAATTGGCAAGAGATGATGTCTCAATCAGACTCTAATGGCAAAGAGATTGATGTTCAGAACGAGTTTAGAGCATTAACAGCAGACATCATATCCCATACTGCATTTGGTAGCAGTTACAATGAAGGCAAAGAAGTATTTGAGTTGCAGAAAGAATTGCAAGAAATGGCTGCTAAAGCTGAACAATCTGTCTTCATCCCGGGAAGCCAGTAACTACACTGCACTTCTCTTTCAATTATGGAGTTTTACATGTCACTGCAAATTCATTAGTACTTGTACTTTTTTTTATGCAGACCTGCTATTTTAGAGGCTAGTGCCATAATCCATAGATCCATGCATAGGGTTCTACTGAGTGCTATATATAGTCCATAGAGATTCTATACTAACATAATGCTTCAGAGTACTTATAATTAAAAACTGGGGACTTATATTCCTTATCTTTTTGACAGATACATTCCTACAAGAAAGAATAGGTATGCCTGGAATATTGATAGAAGAGTTAAAAACATCCTGAGTTCTATAATTCAAAGTAGGCTGGAGCCCAGAACAACAAGTGCTCATGTTGGCTATGGAAGTGACCTGCTTGGAATTATGATGACAGCCAACCAGAATGAATTGGGAGGGACTCAAAAAGATCTAAACATGACTATTGATGAAATCATGGATGAATGTAAGACATTTTTCTTTGCTGGCCATGAGACAACTTCCATTCTGTTAACCTGGGCAGTCCTCTTGCTTGCTATATACCCGGAATGGCAGGCAGTATTAAGGAAAGAAGTTATCAGTATTTGTGGCACAGATATACCAGATGCAGACATGATTAGCAAGATGAAGTCGGTATGTATTCCATTCAATATGTTTTTATATTATTTTTTAGATTCCTTAATCAGCTCAACTCCAGCTCTCATTTTTGTCTTGAAACTGAATCATAGATTTCATTAAGACTAATATAAAACTCCAGCTATCATTTTTGTCTTGAAACTGCATCATATATTTCATTAAGACTAATATAAATACACGTTAGGATTGATATAGCATAAAACCATAAGGTGGTCACACAAGATCCTCTACTTCACACCTGTTTGTTTATTGTGTGAGATCAAGATTGTCTACATCTTTCCTTAAAAATGTCTGCCCAGTTTAGACCCAAATAACTTGCTGGTTTAGATCGATATAAGTATTTCTAATCCAGAAGCTAAAACTTAGCCAAGTTGAATGGATTATTTGCTGGACACGATAGTTAGTATAAGAATGATATGCGTGTAAGTTGTATCATGTAACAAACACTACCAAATTTCTATCTACTTGTCAAATCTTCCATTTGTTATCAAAACTAACCATATTCTAAAGGGAATCAAATTAAAAACCATTAAGATAGATATTATTATATTATATATATATATATATATATATACATATATATGTATGTCACACATATATAGGAATAGGACAGATGCAATGGATAATTATTATAATGTTTATGTGAGCTTTTTAACATGGTAAAAGAAACCAAACTCATTCTTTAGAAAAAAAGAGTGTGTTGGAACACAACCTTTTCTATAGTTAATTATATCACTCATGCTTAATAGAGAAATGAATTCTCTACAATACCTAAATTGTCTCTACATATTCCAATTTTACCTTTTCTTAAAGGCTTAGTAAATATCTGTCACATTATCACTTGTATTACAATATATGAAGTCAATTTCATTTAACTATGCCTTTTCTCTTAGAGAATGATGACAAGTTTCAATATGCTTTGTCATGGCAAGATAAATTGGATTTTTTAGTTATCACATTTCATGGTTGTTGGTACTTTTTTCTTTCTCCTATGTCTTTAAGGATTTGCCTTAGCCAAATCACCTCATAGGTGGCACTACATAATGGTTTATACTCATCTTGTGGTTGTTTCTTAATGCTTCAAGGCTTAATTTTGGATCCTATATCAAATGCATATCTAGTGGTGGAATTGTTTTCATCTAAACTCATGCCCAATCAAAAGTACCAATAACCTATCAATTCAACATTCAAATCATGAGTATATTCAATAGCCAAATCTACATTCATTTTCAAATATCAAAGAGCTCTCTTTCCCGCTCTCCAATGATTTTCATGTGGTTTAGCCATGATTGGCTAAGTATACCGATTGAATACGTAATGTTTGACCCAGATTTAAATAAAATAATTTAGACTTCCAACCAATTGTCAATACAAAGTACCATTTACTTCTTCTTTTTTATCATCATTGTTGACCTTAACATTATGTTTTAACGAATTAGACTCTAGTTTAGATTCATTCATATTATGTCTCATTAACTCTTGTGTTTATTTACTATGTGTAATCAAAGTATACCATAGTCTCTCCCTACCTCAAGGATTAAGCAATCACACAACTAACCAAGTTCCATCTCCAATTCCTATGATATTCATCTTTTGATTTCTTCAATCAACTCAGTATCACTTCCTATTATGATTAGATCATCAACATATAAAAAGGTTAAAGTAGTATGACCATTTTCATCCTTCTTGATACATAGATCATGATCACTTTCACTTTTAACGAAACCTTGCTGAAAGAAGTATCAATTTTTACATACCAAGACTTGGGTGCTTGTTTGAGTTCATGTAATGCTTTCTTTAACTTGTAAACAAGGTATTTTTAAACCTCCTTTACAATCTCCTTTGGTTTAATAAGATAAAAAAATTATTTTAATTATCCATCAATAAATGTTGATATAGCTTTCAAATGTACTTAGTAGAAAATGCAATTATTAATCTAATGATGTTAGTTTTGTTTATGTCTGCAAAAGTTTCCTCATATCCTATTCTTTGTTTTCGTGAATACCCCTTTGATACCAATTAGCTTTATACCTTTTTATAATACAATAAACAATAAATTCAAACTTGAACAACTAGTTCAAACCTATAGGGAATTTAGGAAATTCTATCAGTTCCCATGTTTCACTTTTCATTATAGAATAATCTTCTTCTTTCATAAAACCCATCCATTCATTATGGAATTTTTCTTACAAAAATTGTAAAGGTTCTTTTATGACTTCATAATGTGAGTCATGAATGCATCATATTTATACCTACAAGATGTTTGAACTTGCGTAGTTGATCTCCATAATTCCTCACTTATTTGTGGAGTTGCTTCACTCCTTCTTGGTGTTGTACCACTCTTTCTTGGTGTGCTCTAGCCGCTTATAGCTTCAACGCTACCTTGGTCTTCAACATCAACCTATTGATCTTCAATATCTTCTACTTTGCTATCTTTAGGTAATTTACATACATAAAACTCTCCCTCCTTATGAATCTCTTCTACATATTCATGAAATATAACACCTCTACTTAAAAGGACTTTACGAGTAATAAGATCATACATTTTATAAACATTATAATCAATGTAATAATTAATAAAGAAGCATTTAATTTTCTTGGAATCAAGTGTTCTTCTCTTTTCATTTGGAATGTGGGAAAATGTTGTGTTCCCAAAAATTCTCAAGTGGCTAATTGTTGCTTTATAGCCATAAAATGCTTCATATGGGGTATTTTTACTCTAAACTTTTTGTAAGATTTTTATTTTTGAGATACATCGCAGTACTTGTTGCTTCAACCTAAAAATTGTTAGAAAGATATTTACTTTTGACCATGATATGAACACAGCCAACCAAAGTTCTATTTTTCCTCTTAGCCACACCATTCTGCTTAGGAGTATGTAGTATTGTACACTCTTGTTGAATCTTATTGTTCATGTAATATTTTATGAATTCTCCTTATACATATTCTCCTCCTTGATCCAACTCAAGAATCTTGATATACATTCCTATGTATTTCTCAACCATGTTCTTAAATTCTTTAAAATATTAAAACACACCATATTTCTATTTTTATAAAACAAACACATGTAAATCTAATTATCTCATCAATGAAAATAAGGAAATAAGAAGCTCCACCAACTAACCTTTTTTTACATGGGACCACAAACATCAGTATGCACTAACTCAATAATTTCTCTTTTCCCTTTTTTTGTACTTTTAGTAAACTCTTCCCTATGTTGTTCTCCTAAAGCACACCCCTCATATTCAATGTATTCATTCTAAAAAAAATGGAATACCCTTTATGTCTTTCTTTTAAAGTAACAGAAAGTCAATACCATTTAGATTACCATACCCTTGATTCCGTGATTCTTCTATTAAGATAATAGTTGTTGATGTTGATGCTTGATTATCCTTCCTTGTAACATTAACCTTGTGCAATCCTCCCATTTTGACTCCTTTAGTTATGACTTTAAAGTGATCCTATATATCCTTCACAAAACATCATGACTTACCAAATTCAACCTTTAAAATTTTATTTGCAATGGTGTAAACTGCGATTAAATTCCTTTTATTCTTGGAACACACACTATGTTATATGTTTGTTTCATATGACCACTTGGAAAAGTCACACAGACATTTCCATAGCCTTTAGTTTCCTTTGATCTATCATCTCCTAGATAGATATTAACACCATTACCATTATCATGATATGTTTGAAACCAATCCTTATTGCATATGAATAGAAGTACCAAAATCAATAAACTATGCATTAACATCATCAATTTTTCTTATAAAGTGACATGTAAGCTTAACAAATTGAGATTTTTGAATTCATTACTATTTTTTTCTTTTCTATCAATAAAATTACTTATATGTATTCTATATTTGGTGCATTAAACTTTATTTTCCTACAATCCTCAACATATTACCAAATTTACTACAATAGAAGCATATGTCATTCCTTTTTACATCGATATCTATTCTTCATGGTGTCATTCCTTGATGTAATTTAGTATGTGTCTTACCTCCTTTATTACTTTTCCACATATTTCCTTTGTATAGCTATTTTCCTTTGACTACCATTTCCAAATTTGAACTCTAAGATATACTATTAAAATTATGTCTTTGTTCTTCTTGTTGCAATAGAATGCATGTCAATTGATCAATTGTTGATGTTTTTTCTCTAGTTGCAAGACTACTAATAAAAATTTGATGTTCATCTAGCATGTCATCCAATGTAACCATACATAGACTGACTCTTGAAATATTTTTGCAACTATCACAAAGCTTATCATTAAGCTCTTTGATTATAGAAATAAAATTACCAATATTTTCATTTTCCTCCATTTTAATTGAGAGAAGTTAGCTTTTTAAAAACAACAGTTGATTCATATTTTCCATTTCATACAAACCTTTAAGTGTCTACCAAATTTCATATGATACTTTATATTCATGATATGTGAAATGTTGTTTTATTGCATGTATATTCTCAAGAACACATTCACTTTAGCTTCTCATCACTTCCAATCCTGAAGTAAAGCTAATGGGGGTGTTGTTTTGGCTTTGTTTCCAAACATAATTTCCCAAGCATTACACACTTTGATCAAAGTCGACATCTTATACTTCCAATTTGCATAATTTTCCCCATATAGCTTGGTTTGTTCATTTAAAATATGAATGCACCAATGGATTTTCCATCTTATGAACTCAATGAAAAATATTTCCTTGTCCCTTCAATAGTCTCATATCTTTAAAATTGTATTTAACCAATTCTTAATGAGCTGCCACAAAAAATCTTGAAAATTCTCAACACAATGGATTTAAAGGAAAGAAAGAGAAATATGAAAAATAATCCACTATTTATATCACAAAGAACATAAAATTTACTATAAAAAAGTTACCTACTACTCTTTTTTCAACGATCCCTTGTTTCATGGATCTTAAACATATTTATCCTTTGGGACATATTTATGTAACAATCAAATGGAAGATCATTTAGGAATTATGAGATCCTTCACTAAAATCACAATGAAGGATGGAACCTAGCTCTTTCCCATTAATCACTAATATCCATCTCTAATACCAAATCAGAAAAGTAAGAAACAATAAAAACTAAAAACCCTCTCCGCAAGATAGATTTTATTAGATCATCTACTACATCGTAGATATATATATATATATATATATATATATATATATATATATATATATAGCAATGGAATAGGTGCAACAAATAAAAATTACATCTGGGAGGAAAAAGATGCCTACATGAGGTTGCAATTCACACTAAATTTCTACATTAAAATTTGTTACGAAACTTGCACCTTAAAATTGATAAGAAACCAATAATTATAGTCCACTTTGAGGGGGAAACCTACTTTTACAATGAAAAAAATGTATAATTCAATATTTGAAGATCTTATGACTAGTTCTTCCTAGTGTATATATAAGACAAAGGGTACAATTACAATGAAATGGTACAATCAAAGGTTCTAGCTGACATTAACAATATAACAATAAAAATATAATAACGCAATAACTAGTGATTAGTAAGCTATTTTAGGGTTAGCATGGGGCTTATATATGTCTTAAAATTCCTCTCCCCTTCAAATATATGTTGTCCTCAATACTTTTCTAACTACAGGTGTTTATGCATGAAAATCTCATGTTCTCATATCAACTCTTCCAATGGTAGGTTCCTTTGTTTGACGAGCTACTTGTAATTTCTCAATTTCTCAGTTATTTAATCCTTGTTTCTAGGATTGTGACTTGTTCTAGTAATATTTTTGCTTCTTCACTAATATCTTGTAAAATAGTTTGGACTATGATCATGTCAACAATTACTGTCTTTAAGCAAGAAACGTGGAAAACCATATGTACACATGAATATGGAGGAAATTCCAATTTGTAATACATACATACAATCCTTTGAAACACCTTATAGGGGTCATAATACCTTGGTGCTAATTTATTATCCTTGTTTTTTTTTCTTGCGGGACATTTGTTTATATCATTGTAGTCTCACAAATATCCAAAACCCTACTTCAAAGTCATTTTCATTGTGATGTTTATCTTCTTATTGTTTCATCCTATTTTTTTTTATAATCAAGTATTCCTTTATTAGTTTGGGAAACTTTGGTTGGTTCCCTATGTGGTCCTCTTTCAAGGGTGATTTGACGAATGAAGGATGATATCCATAAAGTGTCATACATGAGGAGATTTTTGATAAAGTATGGAAGGATGTGTTGAATCACTTGTAAGGGAAACCACTTGAACCATCATGTATATTTATTAGATATAAAACAATGTAAATGTCCTTCTAAGCATTTATTCACAATCTCAATTTTCCCATTGAGATGAAGATGGTAAGATGAATTGTGAGCCAATTGAGTACCCAAATACGAAATTAATTTAGTCCAATTTTTTAAAATTAAAACTAGAACTCTATCACTTACAATAATATTTTATATTCCAAGTATGTTTTGGACTATTTCTGAATACTTCTAGCACTATACTTGCTTTAAAAGAATCATAAATATAAAAAAATTGGCACACACTGTGATTCAATCTACCAATAACATAATGACATTTTTTCCTTCAAATTTAGTTAACAATGTTGAATGTATATGGCTAATTGCTATAGGTCTTGATTATCTGTATTGATTATCTCTCACTTATTTGATTGGAATTCCACAAATTCAGTCAGAAAGTTTCGCACATCTACTTTAGGAACTTCACAAAAGAAAACTTTCTTGATCCTATAATATATTTTTAAGAGCTCTAAATGTCCTCCTATAGGAGAAGTGTGTAACTCAAAAAGGAACTTCTATTAGAGTTGAAAATCTTACATAAGTGATATTGATATCACAACAATTCATTCTTCCACTTATGTTTTCTACTACATCAAGGTTGTCTTGTAATTATTGAATGATATTTCATACCTTCTCATATTGCTTCAATTTAATCATTTCTTCTTGCACCCAATAAGATTAAGCAATAGAAATAGTGCATAGTAAACCCATTGTGTCTTCCACTTTCCTTTAGAGTGTATCTACCACAATATTTGGTTTTCCCTTTTGGAGATAATTTCAATCTCATAACTTGACATCATTGTAACCCTTTCTTGTTTCTATTATGAATATAGTATTTGTTCCAAGAAGCATTACATAATTGTTTGTTCCAAAACGTATTGCATAATATCATTATCTATTATTACCTTGAAGTGTCATCCTATTAGGTATGGATGACATTTTTTAATTTCATGTAGTATGGCCAACATTTCCTTTTAATAGATGGGTCTGAGTAAGTTCTTTCTTTTAATATTTTTGCATGAAAGACAAGGGGGACTTCCTTTTTATATAAAAATTACACCAATGATATGGCTTGAGGCCTCACACTCCATAATGAAGGTTTTTATGAAGCTCGGCATGACCAGGGCAAGACTTGTGTGCACAACCTCTTTAAGTTTTTCAAAAGATTTGTTGCTTTCTTTAGTCCAAGAAAATTCTTCCCCCTTTAATATATCGTTGCTACTTCCAAGTGCCCTCTCCCAAACCTTTATAGTATTTTGTATTATGTGTTTATTTTCTCAAGTTCTTGGAAGGGACACCTTATTTTTTTGTTAAATGTGTTTCTATTTGACCATAATTCTTGAAAAATCTATTTTAATATCTTATCAATCCTAAGAATCCTTTGAATTTCTTCAAGGTGTTGGGGATTTTCCATTCCCTCATAGCTTTTAATTTTTTAGGGTCCACTTTTACACCTTCATGTGAAACAATTGACCCAAGTATTCCAATTTTTGAACTCCAAAGGCACACAAGATTTGCATATGGTTGCTTATTTTCCAATAGTGTTAAGAACCTTCCAAAATGCTTATATACTCTTCCCAAGAGTTTTTATAGATTCGTATGTCACCAAAAAATACTAAACAAATTTCTAAGGGAGGGTTTGAAAATAGAATTCAACAAGCTTTAAAATGTTGAAGGTGCATTAGTAAGTCCAAATGGCATACCCAAAAACTCATAATGACCTTGATGTGTTTTAAAGTTTTTTTTGGGAATGTCTTATTTTCTCATTCCAATTTGATGATATCCAAAATGGAGATCCAACTTAGTAAAGAAAAATTTTCCTTTTAATTTCTCTAAAAATTCATCAATTACAGGAAGAGGAATGTAGATTAATATGTCATCAAAAAATAGTAACATGAATTTCTAAGGGTGGGTTTGAAAATAGAATTCATCAAGATTTGAAATGTTCAATGTGCATTAGTAATTCCAAATGGCATAACAATTAACTCATAATGACCTTCATGTGTTCTAAAGGTTATTTTGGGATTTCCTTTTTTCTCATTCCAATTTGTCGATATCTAGAATGGAGATCAAACTTAGTAAAGAAAATTGGTCCATATAATTTGTTTAATAATTCATCAATGACAAGAATAGGAAACCTATCTTTGATTGTTACTTTATTGAACTATTTGTAATCTAGACGTATGCACCACAAACCATCATTTTTTATAACCATCACAATTGTTCATGATCCAGGTGGATATCGGTAGCCACCCACCTATTCCACCTAGACCTCCAGACATTTTCATTAATTTCCTTATTTATACCATCATTTACTATTTTTAGCATTTTTTCTATTCTTAAACATCCGGAGTAGTTTTTACCCCATAAACAACGTTTTTTTGAGGTATACAATAGGCCTATAGCCATAGGTATGGGTTTGGGGCAAATCATGTAGTACTAGGAAAGATATTTCTAACGAGGTATTGTAAATGCCAAATGGAGATAATATGATCAAGTTATGACCCTGGGAAGTTGGTTGCCCAACTAACCCCAACGGGGCCAACAAACTCTTGGCATTCCATCTCCCGGGGTTAGGATTTTGGTTGTTTATGGTTTTCTCTTGTTGTTCAATAGTAAAAAGGCCCTTGAGCCTCATTGTAACTCATTTAAGATACATGTATCCTCCACATCTCTTCTTAGAGATAAGCTACCATCGCCCAAGCTAGTTTATTTTCATTCTGTATGGAAGCATATTTCAGTACTTTGATATTAATGAAATGAAGTTTTATTTCTGCCACATATCTATATTTATGGTTATATCTATATAATGTTGTGTTCTTGTTTAAGTTCGGATCAATGGTATCAGAGTAGTATGTTCTTTATCGTTTTTTATTTGCTTGTCCCAAATGAGGTCAGGGTATAAGGTGTTAGGGCTCGAACTTTTGCAAGACCAGCCTCACAAACCCTAACAGCCTCCCATGGTGGAAGAAAAGAAAGACGAGCGAGCAGCAAATCCTTTCAAAATATTGCTCAAAGAAGATCTCGAGCGACAGAGGAATGTGACGATGGAAAACTTTTCCCAGATCCTTCGGCAGATGTCCACAAGTGACACATCTTCATCCGGAAGTCACTTTAGAGGCACCACTCCTTTCAAGGCACAAGTCAACTTTGACATTCCCATATGTGAAGGCCAGGTAGATGCAGATGCCATAGATAGATGGTTAAATTTTTTGGACGGATATTTTTCAGTTCATGATTTTTCCAATAGGGAAAAGATTACTTTTTCACTCCTAAAAGTCGCCCATGTCAAGGACTAGTGGGAAACGTACTGCGAATAAAGGGATGAGAGAGAACCCTCACTATTTTTAGCCGCACCTACTTGGAATTCTTTCTGATATTCGATCAAGGAACAATATTACCCCATGAGGAGCTATGAGGACAAGTACATACAATGGGCTACGCTGCAGTAGCAAAGGGATCAAGATGTGCATGACCTGACAAATTTGTTCAATACCCTATGCACAAATTTGGGTATCAAATATTTGAAACCACATCTAGTTCTTAAGTATCGCAATTTTTTTCACAAATACATTCAAGAGGAAATGAATTTCCTCAACATCTCCTTGCTTGGTACAACATACCAATATGTTGCCAAGATCGAGCAAAAATTTAAACAAAAGAAGTGAGACTTTCGATCTGTAAATATGAAGCAAGGGAAAGGCGCCCCCAAATAGAAGAAAAAGGGAAACAAAAGGAGAGGTGACCGAGGACAACTCATTGAAGCCGCAAGAAAATAAAAACACCATGAAGCAAAGAAGGACACAGGAAAGTAGTGAGAGTTTCATAAGAGACCCACTCACAACATAAGTGAGTGTCAAGTGAAGAGAGTCACTGGTGGTCAAGTTAAAGGATTCTGAATCAGATGCATGTTTCGACTTTGAGTCAGAACCTGACAAGGGGAATGACAAATGGAAACATATTATTGACGTGAATCCCAGTGCCATCGTTGCCACCACCAAGATCTAGAAGGATGAGCCCAAAGATCCAGAGAAGGGAGAGCACCTCTTCCATTCCCAGATGTGGGTGACATTAGAGGAAATTTCAGCCTAAAAGTGGCCTCCTTGGGAAAAATAATACAATAATAGTTAAAATGATAAAATAAGAGTTGTGAATTTTTGAGGGAAAATAATAAAACTACTTTTTTTAATTGTATTTTTGGCTTACCTCCATATAGGTTTACTCAAATTTCAATATTAGACACTCGTTGGATGCGAAATTAAATTCCACATCCAATGAGTTTCCCTTATGTATATTGTTGGAACAGGGTCCCCTAGCTACGTTTTTTATATATATTTTTTGTAGTAATTAGTCTAGCGCAGGGACTTTGGGGCAGGTCAAAGCCCCCAATGTATTGTAATGGGTCAAAGTGTAGACCTAGAGTCTGCAAAGCACAGCTTGTGGACCACAACATAGTGCAAACTATGATGATATAAATAGATAGATAGTTTGAGTCTAAGGGTAAGAAAGATTGATGCTAAGTACGAACTATTGAGATTTTTTTGGTTAGTATTGGGTAAGGACCGCTGCTTGCTGTGTGCATGGAGATCCTCAATCCTTCTATGTGCGGACCCCGCTGGTTGTGTGCATAGGCTGTGACTTGGTTTTGTAACTGGGTTTTGGATGTTAATGAGCACGGAATTTGTTGAAGTATCTCCATGTTATCTAAACTTGTTTCGTACTTATGATTGTGTTATTTTGTGATTACTGATGTGCACGTGGATGTGAAGGTGTTGTTAAGATCTGTTTAATAATAGTAACTTTGTTTATGTTGCATGTTGTTTATACTGTTAAGGGTTCGGTAATAAGCTTATTTCTGTGCGAACCTGATAGATATCAACAAGATTTCCTTAATTACCCTCTTTCTCCCAGGGTGCGGAAACCTGGTTCTAGCACCCACCCATACTACTTCGGGTGAGACCTTGGCCTGCGAAAGTAGGTCATTGCCGAAAGGGCTAGTAATATAGGGGTTTGTTAGCAAACCTTAAATCTGAACCTGGGTCAGGACCCCTCAAGCCAACAAATGGTTCCGTTGCTGGGACCGGGAGAATTTTGAGAGAGAGATCGAGTAATGCCACAAGGCCTTTGGCGACCTGAGAAATTGGAGCTCGAAGACTGGTTTGAAAAATAGATTTAGGAATTTTCCAAAAAAGAGAATCGCAGCACAAAGCTACCAGTTGAGAAATGGAAGAAAAAATATATTTTCACAGAAGTATATGAAATTTTCTTTGTAACTTTCACACACGAGCTACAGGAGTGGTTAGCAAGGCTAGTGTATTTCCAGATGTGTTGGAAAGACGATCAAGTTATGCAGTGGACTCCAGAATTGATTCAACAGTTGGAGAAGGCCGACAACACAATCACCCAGACTATAGATCATTGGGTGGATAGTGTGCTAGGAGGATTTGTAACATAATTCGTAGTTGATCAGTTTGTATCTTACTCTGAAGCGGAGCGAAGGTTTGTCATAGGATTTTGAGGTAAGTTCTTGCAAACATTGCCGCTGCTAATTAAAATATTACTGTGTGAAAAAGGAATTTTGTGCAGCCACAATGAATGAATGACCTTTGATAATGGTGAGAGTACAACACGAAGTGTTAAGTACTACCGAGTCAACCAAGAAGGGGATATATCTGTCTACATCCCCTTAAGAGAGCCATCTGCGCACGCAGGAACTAGTCCTCTGGCTACACCATCTTCGAATCAGTGTAAGGGCAAGAACTCCCCTACCCCTTCGCCACTACCGAAAGAAGATATGGCCATACACATAAAGTTGCCCACCTTCAAGGGTGTGGGAGATGAAGACATGGACCAATTTTGGTTCGTAGCAGAATCAGTATTGACTACGCAGAATGTTGCTAGTGATGTTGTAAAAAGGGTGCAACTATCCCTCCCCTTTGAAGGAAGGGCCTTGGATTGGTTCATGAGGTACGTAGGCCAACATGTTGATCCATCGATACAAGAAATTAAGGATGCTTTAAAACAACAGTTTCAGAAACCTAAGTCCTACGCTCAACTGGTGGTTGACTTGAAAGACTTTAAATAGGGACCTACTGAGACGGTATGGGAGGTTGACCAGCAGCTAAAGAAGGTTATCAGGGATGGGGAATTTAAGTATGACGATAAACAACAAAAGGAATGGTTCATTTCCATTCTATTATCTCACTTGCGTGGGCCTATGGGTCAGGAAGCGATTGATACACAAGAGAAAGCCTTGGAGATTTCCATGAAGCTAGAAGCTGCACCAAGAGACGATGCCTAGTTTGGGGTACAATAGATCTAGGGACAGCTGGAGGCAATGCATCTCGAAATCTAGAATTTGCGAAAGGAGTGAGGAAAATAAGTTAGTCCAGATGTTTGGTGCATAAGATGTAGGGTGTCAGGCCACACCAAGGACCGGTTCCCTATGTTGGTAGACTACATGCAGGCTGGGGGGCCCACCCCATTCCACCCTAAAGAGGTTGCAGGACAAAGCACCCCCACGTTCTGGTGCACTGAGTGCTGCATAGTTGGACTACATGACACCAACCACTGACGTCGTCTTGGTGCCTATGTCCCAGAGTTGAAGCAACAATGGTGCCAATTCTGCTCATCTGTGGGACATGACGATCAAAACTGCAGGACATATGACTTAATGATAGATCGAGGAAACCTGTACAGAGTACAAGCTGACCCTTCATCACCACTATCCCCCTCAGGACGAGGAGGCTCCCCTTCTAGAGGCCCGGGGGGGGTAGAGATGGAAGCGCAAGTCGGGGAAGAGGGCAATTGATTTTCTATAATTGTGGAGAAGTAGGGCACTTCACAAGGGACTGTCCAAACACTACACGAAAAATATTGCAAATATTGTAGACAATTGGATCATGTGATCGAAGATTGTCCGGTACTAATAGAAAATATGCAGGAGAAACAACAGACACCAACGCAGAATGTACAAAGGGTTAAGGCAGAACCACGTGATAAGGAACCCAATATTGATTTCATTACTCGTAGTGGCATGGCTACGGGAGGAGCTGAGGAAAGAGCTGCGGCTGAACCCCTCATCTGAAAAGCTGCTATAAAAAAGGAAAACCTGGACCTACAAAAGGAGAAGAGACCTTCCTAGAGGCTCACAAAGACTTTACCAAAGATGAGGCATCTACCTCCAAAGCTCCAACAAACCTAAAAGCAGATGGAGAAGTTAAACCATTCCTACAGGTATGTATGAAGTTGCTATGCAACGAGAAGGAAGTATAAATCCTTCAAGCATTGATAGAAAGCTATGTAGAAAAGACTGAACCCCCATTAGAAGTTAAATATGTCCACAAACTTTACAAGCGTAAGAAACGCATTGGTCGAGAAATGTAGCTAACTACACAGATTAGCGATTATGAAATGGATCAGGTCATCTTGGATTTGGGATCTGATGCGAATGTCTTGTCTAAACAGACATGGCAGAGGATGGGAGAACCTAAGCTGGAATGGTCTACTATACAGTTGCGCATGGCTAACCAATATAATATCATACCATTGGGAAGACTATCAAAATTATGGTAGATATCGTAGGGGTTAAGGTATACGCGGATTTTGAAGTAATCTAGATTGATGAGGATGTGGACCCCTATCCTGTGCTCCTAGGACTAGATTGGGCTATAGACATGGGAGACATTATCAACTTGAAGAAAATGAACATGTTTTTGAGAATAAGGGTACAAGAGTAATAGTCCCTCTAGACCCAGCAGAGGGAGAAGGGTATACAGAACCCATGCATGAAGAAGATGACGTTGATCATATCTATAAACTAACCGCCCAAGATGAGGATTGGATTAACCCTACAGCTGATGGCATGTTATGCTGGGAGAAAGACAGCGAATGCCTCTTTGATTCTGACGGGGAGATAAAAAATTGGCAGAACTGGTTGCATGACGTATCTATGCTATAGTGTCTTAAGATCACAAAGAATTTCCGGTGTATCTCTTCAGAGGTAAGGGACCTGCCTTACTTTGAGGATTCTGGTAGCATTAGGTATTTCCTTAGAGCATTCGAATCAGAAGTCCCAAGGGAACGGAGAATGTGGGTGCTTAACCTAGCCATGCGTGTGACCCCTACGCAGTGGTGGGAAACTCATAAGGGGACTTCTCAGGATTGGGAGGAATATCGCAAGATGATGGTCCTACAGTTTGAACCCCCAGTTCACCTACACATGGATATTTTCCATGGCCAAGGGGACCCGTGCAAGCACTTGTCCACATGGATGGAGGTGTGGTGCAAAAGGACCAACAACGAATGGGTCCACCTGTTCATTCATGCCTTGGGACCAATCCCCACAGCATGGTATTTGGATGCAGAGCTACATGAGTGCACTCGCCACTAGGAGACCATGAGGGACGATTTTGTGTGGACGTTCGGGTTGATACGTGGAACTGAGGAATTAGACGAAGCCCTGCAAGACATAGATGCCCTAGTATTTGATGAATCATGCCCTCGTGTGGAGTATGGGAAACCAAATTGGGATATGCAGATGCAGGATATTGCTAATTATCGTAATATATCAATGGAGGAATGTGATGAAGACCCGCAAAATATCACTATCCCAGAATTCTAGGGTGTACGAACAATTGTTGGACCCCCACTGCAAACCATCGATGTGACCAAGCCACTTAAGCTAAGGGAAGTCAACATTGGAAAATAAGAACAACCTAAGATAGCTAGAATTGGGGATTACTGGGATGATGATACCGTCGGGAAAGTCGTGGAACTTCTCACAGAGTACCAGGATCTGTTTCCTACAAAATTTTCAGAACTCAAAGGTATTATAGGGGACCTGGAGTTCATGCAAATCACTTTAAAACTAGATGCACGCCCTATCAAGAAGCTCCAGGAAAAGATGCAAAACCCATGGCCGCTGTGACTTGGGACGAGTCACAAGATTGTGTTGGGGGGCTATTGGAATAGGGTCCCCTAGCTATGTTTTTTATATATATTTCTTGTAGTAATTAGTTTAGCACAGGGGCTTTGGGGCAGGTCAAAGCCCCCAATGTATTGTAATGGGTCAAAGGGTAGACCTAGAGTCCGTAAACCGATAGACCTAGAGTTAGCGCAGGCTATGATTATATAAATAGATAGATAGTTTGAGTCTAAGGGTAATAAATATTGATGCTAAGTACGGACTATTAAGATCTATTTTGGGTAGTATTGGGTAAGGACTCCTGCTGGTTATGTGCGTGGAGATTCTCAATCCTACTATGTGCGGACCCCATTGGCTGTGTGTGTAGGCTGTGACTTGGGTTTGTAACTGGGTTTTGGATGTTAATGAACATGAAAATTGTTGAAGTATCTCCATGTTATCTGAACTAGTTGCGTACCTCTGATTGTGTTATTTTGTGATTGCTAATGTGCACGTGGATGTGAAGGTGCTGCTAAGATCTGCTTAATAATAGTTACTTTTTTTATGCTACATTTTTTTTATATTGTTAAGGGCTCAGCAATAATCTTATTTTTGTGCGAACCTGATAGATCTCAACAAGTCTTCCTTAATTACCCGCTTTCTCCCACAGTGCGGAAACTTGGTTTCATCACCCACCCATACTAATTCGGGTGAGACCTTGGCCTGCGAAAGTAGGTCATTTCCGAAAGGGCCAGTAGTATAAGGGTTTGTTGGCAAATATTAAATCTGAACCTAGATCAGGACCCCTCAAGCAAACATATACTTTTGATAAGACCCACGTTGATAAAAATTGAAGATACATAAAATAAAATGTGTTCAACATGATTTTTTAATGTATCTTCAATTTTTAACAATGTGGGTCTTCTCAAAAGTATGCATAATGCGTACTCATTGGATGTGGAATTTAATTTTGAATCCAACGAGTGTCTACACTTGAAATTTGAGTTTACCTGTAAGGAGATAACCCAAAAATACAATAAAAAAAATTAGTTTTTCTTCTTTTCCATCCAAAATATTTACATGTACCTCTTTTTAAATTTAAAGAATTTTGATTGGTTTACATATTATGACATGTAAATTACATGAAAATTTCATGGGCTCTTTTAGGCTGAATTTCCTATAATGAGGGTTCTCCATTGCAGTTCATTGTAGACAACGGGAGCCAAAATAACCTCATTTCAGCAGAGTTTGTGAAGTGGCTGGGCCTACCGACCACAACACACCCACAACCGTACACCATTGGGTGGTTTTACCAAGGACAAGATCACTACGTCAGACAGCAATGTCGCCTTCCCTGGAGCATCAAGCCCTTCACATATGAGGTTTTGTGTGATGTTGCTCCTCTTGAATTTTGTGATGTATTATTAGGCCAACCATACTTGTGGAAGTAGCATTCTATGTATGAGTCTAGGCCTCGCACTATTATTATCACTTTGGTAAATAATTTGTACATGATTTCGAAGGTAACACCGCCTACCTCCATCTATTTGATCACTGCGAAGTAATGCAGTAAGATCATTTCCCACGCCAAGAAATTTGTTTTCCTTATGATTCGCCCTCAAAGAAGAAGATTATAGCCACAACCTCCAAACAAGGCTCCCCCACGTGGTAGCAGTAGATGGACAAGGTCATGGAAGAGTACAGGGATATCTTCACCTCCCCACAGGGGTACCTCTACATGGTCAGGTCAAGCACTCCATCGATTTGACCCCAGGCGCATCGCTACCCAATGGATTGATCTATCATTTCTTTGTTCTAGAGAATGATGAAATCAAGAGGAAGATTTGGGAGTTATTTCATAAAGGTCACATCAGGAAAATTTCATCACCCTGTGGGAGCTCGATCGTGTTGGTACAGAAGAAGGATGGTACCTGGAGACTTTGTATTGACTATCGAGTCTTGAACAAGATCACTGTCCAGAATCTAATCCCACAGATTGATGACCTTCTGTACTATCTCAAGGGAGCCAAATATTTTAGAAATATTGACTTGAATTCGAACTATAACCAAGTACTAATCAAACCCTCTGACGTGTGGAAGACTACCTTCAAATCCAAGGAGGGCCTTTTCAAATGGTTGGTCATGCCTTTCAGTTTGACGAATTCCCCCGCAACCTTCATGGAAATGATGGATGATATCTTGTGACCCTTCAAAAACTCATTCATGGTGGTGTATTTGGATGACATCCTGATCTTCAGTGAGATTTGGGAAGAGAACCTCCACCATATTCAATAAGTCCTCCAAACCCTGCGACAACACAAGTTGTGTGCCAATCTCGATAAATTCACTTTTGGTATGACCTAGGTTTAATATCTAAGGTACATTATTTATGAGTGGGGTGTGCATGTGTACCCAACCAAGATACAAATAATTCAGGATTGGCTAGCCCCAACCACTCTAACAAAGCTCTGCAACTTTCTAAGTATGGAAAAATTCTACTGTAGGTTCATGTTGGGATTTTCTCATATCACTTGGCCTTTGATTCAAGCCACCGAGGGAGGAGTGGAAGAAAATTTATTCTGGTATAAATCCCAACATAAAGAATTTTCTGAGTTGAATCATCACCTCTACTCTACACCAGTTCTCACATTACCATACCTACAACAACCATTTGAGATTGAGACATATGCCTTTGACAATGCGATTGGTGCAGTTTTTACTTAGCAGGGGAATCCAGTGGCATATCATCGTGAGACACTTTCCGAAACAGTCCAAAAGTATCCCACCTATGAAAAAGAGATGTATTCCATTGTGCAGGCTAGTCGATAATGGAAACATTACATTCTGGGGAAGGAAATGGTCATCCACGTAGACCACCGACCCTTACAGTTCATACAGACACAAGGTAAGTTGTAGAATGATTGTCATCATAAATGGTCCACATACCTGCAACAATTCCATTTGAACATTAAGTAGAAGAAGGGAAGCACTAATAATGTTGCAAACACAGAATTTAGCGACACAGAATTTAGCAACACATACCAGAATTTAGCAACACATACTAGACACTCCTGGAAGGCAAGAAAGTTTCAAATTATCATCTCCAGGATGAAATTTTATGCCACCTTGGACACCTCTGTGTTCCTTCAAGTGAGCATGCGAAGATGATTTGGAAGGCACACTGTAGTTGGATCACTGGACATTTCGGGGTAGAGAAAGCAGTGGTAGTACTGCAGAATTATTTTAATTAGCCAAACCTTTGATAGTATGTTGGGAAGTGCATCAGATCATGCACTACCTATGCCATTTCCAAACCGACCATCAAGAAGTGAGGCCTATAGACTCATTTTCTTCCTCCTAGTCAACCTGCAGAATCCGTCTCCATGAATTACATGTCGAGCCTTCCTTATACTAAGCATGGCAGTGACTATGTTTTCATGGTCATCAACAGATTCTCTAAGATGGAAATTTTGGCGGCCTGCAAGAAGAGAATCACAACAGAAGCCACTGTGTGGGTACACTTTGAACTGGTGTGGGTACACTTTGGGATCCCATAGTCCATTATCTTAGATCAAGGTAGGAGGTTCCTAAGTACATTTTGGTCAAGTCTCTGGTCGATGCTGGATACCAAGCTCACTAAGTCCATGAATTTCCACCCCCAAACTAATGGCCAAATAGAGGTTGTCAACAGGATGATTGTACACATTCTGCGCATGTACAACTTGAAGCATCCATGCACATGCCATGAAATCCTCCCCTATGTATAGCATAGCTACGACAGATATCTCCATAGCTCAACTAGCCACAACCAATTTTAGGTGGGGTTGGATTGCATCCACTCTGTCCCATTGATGTGGTCATACCATTTGCAACTACTCAGGTACATTCGTCTCATGTCCAGTCCAAAGCTAACATGGCTAACAACTTCATTGAGTGTATTCTGCACATCCACCAGTAGTTCCATGACATATTAGACAGATTCAATTCTAAGTACAAGCAACGACATTATCAACATCGGGTGCCACACAAGTTCTAGGTGGACAATAAAGTTTGACTACATTTGTAGAAACAGTGCCATCGTTGGGTGCCACCGCAAGCTTCCCCCACTCTGATATGGGTCATGCACCATCACCAAGGCTATAGGGGACAATGCCTTCAAGCTCAACATTCTATCACTCCTTGTTCTGCACCCAATTTTCATTGTGGACCGCCTTTGGCCATTCTTTCCACCATTACTAGACACATCTTACATTGTAGAACAACTCACACCAACGGAGTTAAATCTAGACTGCATGGAACATGCCACAACTGATTGAATCATGGACATGATGTTGGGTGTGGAGCCTGATTATCTTGTTTACTTTGTATCACAGCATTGGACCCCTGTACCTTAAAAGGGGCGGCAACGCCGCCCGTAATTAATCGTTGTCGTGGGGGGTCCAGGGGGGGGGGGGGACAATGCTTTTCGGAGCCCCTCCCTGGCGGGGGGTTTCGAGGGAAGTGCCCCCGAAGCTAAAAAAAGATGTAAAATTGCCTTGTAAAAGTATATTAATTTCTAGTCAATCTGGGCCATTCATAAGCGGATGATCTGACGGTAGAAGTTATGTTTAGATTATGGTTTTTTGCCATAGAAGGAAACCCCTCGCTTTTATGAGGGTATTGTATTGCGGCTATGTATTGTGTGTGTATTCTCGAAGCAAGAAATAGAGAGGGAGACTATGAGAGAGAACAGAGGATATTACAGTAGATCTGTTGTAGGTTTTTTCTCTTCATTTTGCTGGATAATAGAAAGGAACAACTGGCTGTTCGGGGTGGACGAAGCCCAAACTGGGTGAACCACGTATATCCGTGTATCTCTGGTTTTATGTGTTTTGTGTCCTTGTATTTTCCGCATATTTTATTTGTTGCATTTCTTTGTAATATTTAATTTTCTAACAAGTGGTATCAGAGCCGAAGGTCTATTTGGCTGATAAAATCGCAGGAAAGAAGGGTTCCTGGTTCGAGTGGGAGCAATGGCGGAAGATGGTAAATTTAGGGTCGAGAAATTTAATGGCCAAAACTTCCCACTGTGGAAGATGTAGATGGAAGATTATCTGTATCAGAAAGATCTTTACCTACCATTGAGTGGAAAAACAAAGAAGTCGACGGCCATGACAGACTTGGAATGGAACATTCTCGATAGAAAGGCACTCAGAACAGTACGGTTGTGCCTTGCGGCGTCAGTCGCCTTCAATATTTCAAAGGAAACAACAACAGAGGGTTTGATGCAGACGTTGGCGAAACTATATGAAAAACCCTCAGCCTCAAACAAGGTATTTCTTATGAAACTATTATTTAATATGAAGATGTCAGAAGGTGGATCTGTTGCAGACCATTTAAATGATTTTAATACAGTTACCAGTCAGTTAAGTTCTGTAGGGGTAAACTTTGATGATGAAGTTAGGGCTCTTTTATTTCTATGCTCATTGCTAGAAAGCTAGAATGGTTTAGTTATGGCCATTAGTAACTCTGTCTCTGGATCTAGTACTTTAAAGTTTGATGATGTTGTCGGTGCTATCCTTAGCGAGGAAATTCGACGGAAATTCTCGGTGAGACATCGGGTAATGCTTTGAGTGTAGAGGCTAGGGGAAGAAGAATGGAAAGAGGAAAGAGCTCGAGTTATCACAGTAAATCAAGGAAAGGCAGATCCAAGTCCAGATCGGAGATAGTATGCTGGAAATGTAGAAAGAGAGGACACCTAAAGAAATATTGTAGATCTTAGAAGGGAAAAGAAGGAGATGCACAACAAGAAAACAATCATGAAGAAAATGTGACAGGTGATGTGTTACAAGATGCTTTTATTCTTTCTTTCGAAAATGTTACTAATTCTTGAGTTGTAGATTCAGGGGCTTCATTCCATGCCACACCTGATAACAAATATTTTCATGAATATGTTCAAGGAGATTTTGGACAAATTCGTTTGGGTGATGATAAAATCTGTAAAATTGTTGGAATGGGTAAGGTTCTTGTAAAACAGTGGAATGGAAACCAATGGCTATTAAAGGTGGTAAGGCATGTTCTAGATCTGAAGAAAAATCTGATTTCAATAGGGCAGTTAGGCGGTGAAGGTTGTGTGACAACTTTCACGGATAAAACTTAGAAGGTCACCAAAAGAGCCCTGGTAATAGAAAAAGGCGAAAAGGTTGGTACATTGTATTTATGCAATGGTATTTCTAACTCTGTTAATGCTTTAAATTCTGAAGGAGAAGATGCAGAATTATGGCATCATAGGCTTGGACACATGAGTGAGAAGGGGATGAAGATTCTTCACTCAAGAAATTTTTTGCCAGGTTTGAAGAATGTTGATTTGGATTTCTGTGAAAATTGCATTTATGGAAAACAAAAGAGAGTCAGATTTCTCAGAGTTGGAAAAGAAAAGAAGAGAGAAAAATTGGAGCTTGTGCATACATATGTATGGGGACCTACTCAGGTATCATCTCTCGGTGGCTCTCGCTATTATGTTACGTTTATTGATGATGCATCTAGAAAAACTTGGATTTATTATATTCAAAATAAATCTGATGTATTTGATACTTTCAAGAAATGGAAAGATTTGGTTGATATTGAGATAGGAAAGAATTTGAAGTGTCTCAGATCAGATAATGGAGGTGAATATTGTAGCAAAGAGTTTGATAGGTACTGTTCAGAGCATGTAATTCGTAGAGAGAAGAAAGTTCCAAGAACACCACAAGAAAATGGTGTGTCAGAAAGGATGAACAGAACAATCATGGAGCGTGCAAGGTGCATGGGATTACATGCAGGATTTCCTTTACAATTTTGGGCAGATGCTGTAAATACTTCTGTTTATCTAATAAACAGAGGGCCTTCTAGTTCCTTGGATGGTGGTATTCCAAAGGAAGCATGGACAGGTAAAAAGGTAAACTACTCTTTTTTAAAGTCTTTTGGTTGTGATGCCTTTGTCCATATTAATAAAGAAGCTTGAGGAAAAATCAAAGAAATTTACCTTTATTGGATATGGTGTTAATGATTTTGGTTATCGCTTATATGATTATGAAAATCACAAAATCATTAGGAGCAGAGATGTAATATTCAATGAAAAGGTCTTGTATAAGAATCAGTTGGAGGAAAAGAAGAAGGAAAAAGAAAGCAAGGAACACACAATTCTTGATGAGATAACTGAAAAAGTAAAGGTGCCTGAAAATAATAATAATCAACAACCATAGTAGCAAAAACCACCACAACAACAACAGGCACCTCAAACACCTGAAAGTAGTGTTAGAAGATCTACCAGGATAAGTAGATCCCCTGAACCATACTCTCCTTCATTATATTATATATTGTTGACTAATTCTGGTGAACTCGAATGTTATGAAGAAGTAATGCAGGTTGAAAGCAGGAAGAAGTGGGAGCTAGCCATGGATGAAGAGATGGACTCCTTAATGCATAACCAGACTTGGGACTTAGTCAGGTTGCCTGCAGGTAAAACTACATTGCAGAATAAATGGGTTTACAGGCTGAAGGAAGAAGATGGGGGAAAATAGAGGTACAAAGCTAGACTTGTGGTGAAGGGGTTTGCACAGAAGAAAGGTATTGATTTTGATGAAATATTTTCTATTGTTGTTAAAATGACTTCAATCAGAACTATTTTATGTCTTGTAGCAACGGAAGATTTACATCTTGAACAGTTAGCTATAAAGACAACATTTCTCCATGGAGATTTGGAGGAAGACATATACATGCAGCAACCAGAAGGATATGAGGTAAAAGGGAAAGAAAAATTGGTGTGCAGGTTAAAGAAGAGCTTGTATGGCTTAAAACAGGCTCCAAGGTAGTGGTATATAAAATTTGACAAGTTTATGTCTGAACAAGGTTATACTAGATGTCACTCTGATCATTGTGTTTATCTAAAAAGGCAAAATGATGGCAGCTATATTATATTGTTATTGTATGTAGATGACATGCTTGTTGCAGGGTCTAACATGCAGGAAATAAATGTGCTCAAAAGAAAATTGGAAAATTAATTTGTAATGAAGGATTTCGGAGCTGCAAAAAAAATCATGGGTATGAGGATAACTAGAGACAGGAAAAATCGCAAATTAACATTGTCTCAGAATGAGTACATAGAAAAGGTGTTGAAAAGATTTAATATGCAGAATGCAAAACCAGTTAGTACACCTTTTGCTAGCCATTTCAAACTTAGTAAGGAGATGTGCCCCAAGATCCAAGAAGAAATGGACTATATGTCTAAAGTTCCAAATGCATCAGTAGTTGGAAGCTTAATGTATGCAATGGTTTGCACAAGGCTTGACATTGCAGATGAAGTGGGAGTTGTAAGCAAGTACATGAATAATCCAGGAAAAGAACATTGGATGGCAGTAAAATGGATTCTCAGATATTTGAGAGGTACCACAAATAAAGCATTATGCTTTGGTCGTTCAAACATTGCTCTACAGGGATATGTTGATGCAGATATGGCAGGTGACAGAGATAACAGGAGGTGCACTACAGGATATGTATTTACTGTAGGTGGAACAACTGTCAGTTGGGTTTCAAAAATCCAAAGTGTTGTTGCACTTTCAACAATAGAAGTCGAGTATGTTGCTGCTACAGAGGCTAGTAAAGAAATAATTTGGTTACAAAGGTTTATGGATGAATTAGGTAAGAAGCATGATATGGGCACATTATACAGTGATAGCTAAAGTGCCATTCATCTTGCAAATAACTCAACATTTCATTCCAGGACTAAACACATACATCTCAAGTACCATTTCATATGGTCAATATTGGAAGATGGAGAGTTGAAGCTGGAAAAGATACACACTAGCCAGAATCCTGCAAATATGCTAACAAAAGTTGTAACGAGGGAGAAACTGAGAATGTGCTCAGTTTCAATTGGTCTTCAAGGATGATGATGAAGATGAGGAATAGCCAGGTCCAAAGAGGAGTCATTGTCCAGCAAATGAAGTAGCAGTGGAGTTTCTACAATCAGTCTCCAAGTGGGAGATTGTTGGGTGTGGAGCCTGATTATCTTGTTTACTTTGTATCACAGCATTGAACCCCTGTACCTTAAAAGGGGCTTCAACGCCGCCCGTAATTAATCGCTACTGGGGG
Source organism: Pinus albicaulis (assembly GCA_034641835.2). NCBI lineage: Eukaryota > Viridiplantae > Streptophyta > Pinopsida > Pinales > Pinaceae > Pinus > Pinus albicaulis. The sequence goes on along the minus strand of CM076576.1, from coordinate 103,688,459 downwards.
GGTCCAGGGGGGGGCGGCAACGCTTTTCGGAGCCCCCCCCTGGCGGGGGGTTTCGGGGGCAGCGCCCCTGAAGCTAAAAACAAATGTAAAATTTCCTTGTAAAATTATAGTAATTTCTAGTCAAACTGGGCCATTCATAGGTGGATGATCTAACAGTAGAAGTTATGTTTAGATTAGGGTTTTTTTCCCTAGAAGGAAACCCCTCCCTTTTATGAGGGTATTGTATTGTGGCTGTGTATTGTGTGTGTATTCTTGAAGCGAGAAAGAGAGAGGGAGACTGTGAGAGAGAAAAGAGGATATTACAGTGGATCTGCTATAGGTTTTGTCTCTTCATTTTGTTGGATAATAGAAAGGATTGGCTATTTTGGGTGGACGTAGCCCAAACTGGGTGAACCACGTACATTTGTGTCTCTCTGGTTTTATGTGTTTTGTGTGCTTGTATTTTCCACATATTTTATGTGTTGCATTGCTCTGTAATATTTAATTTTCTAACACATGCAGATCAAGAACACTCACCAATAGATCATCCAATTATATTGAGTTGTCAAATCAGGCCAACTCCTTCACTATGGCTAGTGGTTCACCAGGGACTAGGTTCAACAGAAATTTCATCACCTCATGAAGGCTATGCACGCAATGGGGACCATTGCTTCCTAAGGAGGGAGGACTGATCCGGGTGGATATTGGTGGCCACCTGCCTATTCCACCTAGACTTATAGACTATTTTATCAGTTTCCTTTTTTATAGCAGCAATTACTATTTTTAGCATTTTTTTGGGTCCTGAACTTCCAGATCTATTTTGACCCCCTAAGCAGTGTTTTTTTTAGGTTTGCAGAAAGCCCATTTCCATAAGTAGGGGCCTATGGAAAATCCTATATTACTCAGAGAGATATTTCCAACTAGGCATCATATGCACCAAAAAGAGGTAATATGACCAAGTTACGACCCCGGGAAGTTGGCTTCCCAACTAACCCCAACGGGGCCCACAAACTCTTAGCATTCCATCTCCTGGTGTTAGGTTTTTTTCTTTTTGGGAATTTTATCTTTATTTTAAATAATAAAAATTCCCTTGAGCCTCATTGTAACTCAGCTCATGTACCCGCCACATCTCTTTTTAGAGATAAGCTACCATCGCCAGAGCTAGTTTTTTTCTTGTTATGTCTGTAAGCATATTTCAGTTCTTTGATATTAATGAAATGAAGTGTTATTTCTATTGTATCTTTGTATTTATGGTTATATCTGTAATTTTTTGCATTCTTGTTAAGTTTGGATCAGTTGAAGAGAAAAAACACTGGCTAAGTTGAATGATGTCATTCTCCAACATTTCTTGAGCCATACATTCAATTTCACTCTTTTATGCATATGCATACATATAAGCCCTAATGTTAGGTGAAAAAATTCTAGGTTGAAATGAATGGCATGGTAATGATCTTGAATAGGTCTAATACCTTTAGACATCTTTGTAAATACCTTGGAATTTTTTTGATGGATTTTTGGAGATCTCTTCGGGTGGAGGATAAGATGTTTGAACATATAATGGACACAAATTTTCAATTACACCATGGTGTCCATTTTTTGCAATTTTTCCTTGATATTAGAACTTATCACGTTAGAGAGTTTCCCTTGGATACCTCTAAAAATAATTTCCTTTCCTTTTAATGAAAAGATCATGCAAAAGTGTTGAATTAAGGGTCATTATTCTCAATGATTGTAAACATTGGACCCCTAATACACTAGTAGGACAATTGATTTAGATTGTAATCATGAAACTATCCAATAAATATTCCCCCATATTCAACCTAATAATATGGGACTTCATTGAACAATTTATGGGAGTTCCATATACAATCATTACTTGGAATTCTAGTGTCAGATATACAAAGTAGTTAAGAAGTTTTACCAATTTATAATTGGCAAATTTATGGGTACTACTTGAATCAATCAAAATTGTCATCTTTTTCTTTTGGATATATCCTTCTATCTTGAGGGTTTGTGGATTACTACATCATTCAATCAACATTGTTTCCATATATGTTTTGATATATCTTTCTATATTGAGGGTCTGTGGAGTACTAATGTTATCAATGCATGAAAAGATATTGTTGGAAAGTCTCTTGTAGCTTTAGATCTTATGAAGTTAAGATTATTGATCTTCTTCATCTTCATAATCTATGTCGAATACTTTATTCTCACCACATTTATTACCCTTATTTTACTTTCTATCATAGATAAAGCATAGTCCCTTTGCTCTTTTTTCATCCATTTTTTGATGTGTCAACATTGCTTATTTGGGAGAGGGAGCATGATCTTCTTTATGGTTATTAGAGACCAATTTTCTAGTAGCCATATTTTTACTTTCAAAATTCCTTTCTATACTAAAAGCATGCTCTAAATATTTAGGTTAAAAAAGTTACATCTCATGTTAGATTATTTCCTTTAAAGTTCTGAGAAAGAATTCTAACAAATTATCCTCTCAAATGTTCTTTACCCTAAGACTCAAAATTTGAAATTGTTAAATGTTTTTTGTAATTGAACCTATTTCCATAAGATTTACCAATGGACTTAAAAATGTATTTCTCTTAATATCCCTATAATGTGTTATCAATCCTTCCATAGAAACATATCAATATACGACATAATCATTTTTTCTTTCACAAATACAATGATGCTATACAAATTAATATTGTTTTAAATACACGGATGTCATATTTACATTTTGTAAGGTTGTCACTTGGTATAGATAAAATTATTTCTACATATGTAATATCCATGTCATAATATTTTTACCATGAAAATTACTCATATTGATAGTTTGAATGTATTAGTTCTTTGGTGTTGACTTAAAGCCTTGATGATGTGGATCTTCAATTGAAGAGTCATGATATGGTTTTATGTTTAAATGTTTGTAATCCCCAATTTTGATAAAATACACTCTATATGTGATTGAGTTTGAACACCATGCTTCTCTTTATATTCATGATTTCGTTGGATCTCCATAACCCTTTTAGGGAGATCCTGTAATAACATGGTTTGTATTTTTTAAATTTATTCCTTATTTTTAGTCATGGATTTTTGTATTTCCTCATTTTTTTACTCATGAAATTTTATATTTTTGCCTTGACATTTTTCACTTCTTCCTTGATTTTTGTGATCCTTAGTATCATATGTGAAAATTGATCTTCCAACTTAAATACTCGATGTTCGACATCTTCTATTTCTTTATAAGTCATGGATGAGACTTCTAGAGGTTTAAGTTATAAAGTAACTTTCGAAGCACATAAAAGAGCCATGTGACTAAATAATAATGCTATTTTTTTCCCTTTATCGCAAATTTTGAATCACTAAAGTTGAAATTCTAATTAAAATTTATGTGAATTCTAATTTATGTATCTTTCAAAAACCAAATTTGTAAATTATCTAGATTGATGACCTTTTTACTAATATATCTCTAGAATTTGAGGCCTAAAAATAAAAATTCATCCCACATTAATATGATATATCTTTTCAGCAATTTCGTAGGTCAGATCCAAATGTGATGTGTCAAGTGAAAATTATGGTAGTTTTCCCAAAACTTGTTTATTTTTGGTCTCTTCTCAAGAGCAAACGTGTATAGCATGTCGTGTGTCCAACTCTTCATCTCTGATTCTGAAATTTTTATCTAAGGTGCTTTAGTATGTTGCCTCAAGTCTTTCAAAATTTCAGAGTTTGAAATGTCCTGGAAAAAAGGCTATAATGAAAATATCATGGTCACTCATTTGAAACTAATTTGAGGACCATTCCCAAACCTAACTTCCATAGGGTATATCTCTAAATTTATAATGAACCAAAAAATAAAATTCTTACCAAGTGTACCTTGAGATGTTTTCTCAATATGTTCAAAATTTCATGGCCTGAATCTTCCAAGAAAATTAATTATATAAAATATTACAATATCATTTTTTTGAAATTGATTGAAGGACCATTCATAAACCCTAACTTTCACAAGTCATATCTCCAAAAGTATAGAGAACTAAATCCAAGAGTTTTACCAGGTGACATTGGTGAATTGATTTGCTTAAAAATTTCATAATCTATAACATCCACAAAAAAACAAAAAACAAGAAACAAAAATTTACAGTGAAAATTTTTAGATGACTCGTTCAAATAAAAAAAAAACAAGAATAATAGCTCTGATATTTGAAGCTTATACCTTAAAAATGATCAGAAACCAATCCTTACTATCCACTTTGAGGGGGAAACCCCCTTCTAAAATAAATACAATGTGATTTTATGATCCTAAAGTAAGTAAGTATATATATAGATATATATATATACTTACTTACTTTAGGATCATAAAATCACATTGTATTTATTTTAGAAGGGGGTTTCCCCCTCAAAGTGGATAGTCAAGTTCTAGCCAATATAAAAATATAAAAATGGAAATGTAATACCCAATATCTAAGACTTAATAAGGGGGTTTTAAGGTTTATGGGATTTAGCTCAAAATTCATGGAATGTCCACTTGTAAAATAAAAAATAAATAAATTTGAAATAATAATACATTAGAATACTAACATTTAAGAACAATAAAGAGAAAAATATTTACAAATACAATTTACATATTTTTAACGATAATAATGATTTCATTCACCAAGGCCAATTATTTTATTTATAATTGAAACATGATTAATTCAAACTTTATATTAAAATTTAAAACATCCTAGAGTTCTTGTCCATGGTAAAACACAAAGAAAAGGGACAATAAATTTCTTTCTTCACCTCTTGTCGTGTAGAAAATTCCAAAGTTCTTTCAAATAGTAAATGGTAGAGAAAAGGGATTGTGAATGTCTTTCTACAATTTCCATAATCATATAACAAGGGATTGTGAATTTCTTTATATAATTTCCATGATCATATAGTATCTCCTAGCTTGGAAATTATATCTGTGATACCTACTATTGGGTTAGAAGTTATTTAACTCCTCTTACAATGCAACATCATAGAGTTCTTGTCCATGGTAAAACACAAAGAGAAGGGAAGAATATTAGTATTAGGAGAGAATATTGTAGTAGTGCACAGAGGAGAAGATTGTTGCGGTAACACTATGTGTGTGTGTGTGTCAATATAATTGCCTACTGCACATTTTAGAAAACCACTACCGCTACTGGAGTACAAATTAGGTATGGGGGAAAGTTTGTAGGGCACCATTTAACTATGGTGATCCCTACTCGGTGACGGTAAATATTAGGAAGTTCTTTCTTCTCTCAAGTACCCATTAGTATAGTGTTTGTGTTGTATTATTTACTGACTGGTTGGCGGAGCTTTTGGTGGAGCTTTTCAATATAAGACATGTGAAATTTTTGGTTTTAATGTATCCCGACTACTGGTCATTTCTATCCTCAGAGGCCTTCTAAATTATGTTTCTTATATTGGTTGCAGGATTCCTCCTCTACCAAATCTTCATTTCACATTTTACACAATTACATTTATCAGTTCGGCTAGTAGGCCAAATGCTAGGGTTGCATAAGTTTTTCACCACAAATATCAATCGAGTGGACATCGAGGAAGGTTTGCAGCAGGGTTCTTCTAAAATTCAAGTGCTATGGTGAAAATGGTTGGACCCATTCATCATTTCCAGGCCTTGTGAAAGCTTTAGTATTCACTTATGTCATTTTTGGTTGGAGTTTAAAGGATGGTGGTGTTGTTGTTGTTGTCAATATTGGTGTTTTGGTTGTCATAAACTTTCAAGGTTATTCCGCTGTGTTTCCCCTTTAGTGCATGGTGGCTGGCTCATTCGATCTTGGTCTAATCAGACACTAGTACCTAGGGGTATCAGATCCGGCTTTTCCTTATCTTAGCAGTTTCTATTCCTACTTTCTAGTCATTTTTGGACCTTGGATGACAATGGGGTGCATTAACTGGGTTGGTGGTAGGTGGGATATTACCACTTTTAGATCTTCTCATTTTCTGTAATGAAATTCATGCAAGGTGGAATATTTTTTATTGTTCTTGGCCTCTTAAATGATCCATTATTATACTGCACTTTCGGATTTTTGATTATTCCATGCTCTGCCCTAGGTTGGTATTTTTTGTATTTCGCAACATTATTTTTTCTTTTTATGTTAGTATCGCATTGAATTCCACATTTGGATCTTCAGATGGCGGTGTAATTTTCCGTATTATCGAGGTGTTCTCTCTTAGGGCTGGTCCTTTTCGGCTTCCTAAGATTTGGGAATTTATGCTCTCTCAGGCTGGATTGCAGGTCGATTGATTATTCTCTGACATCTCTCGGACATGTCTTGGGATGTCAACTGGTGGGAGCTAAGCTATAATAGGGATAGTTTATGCTACCACCCTGGATGTTGATGTATCACTTCACGAGGCATTTATCCGGGTCACCTTGGTGGCTAAACAGGCCTATTCACTTCATTTTGTGGCCATTCTGCCAGAGTGTCGGGCAACAGACCTTCCACCTGGCAACAGGCAAGTGCCACTTGTGGATCATGCGGTCTCAGTGAGCCATGTGGGCTCACTTCATACTCAGTCGTGGTGCGTGGTTCATTGGAAATAACCTATTCGGGGTTCGGGGAAGCCGCATTTATTTAGTTTCGGTCACGACATCCTTTGGGACCATGTATCTAGTCTTCAAAATCTGGCACTAGTGGGGTGTTGTCACTGTGCAGACTTTCATGGTATTAATATGGAGGAATGGGTAGATTCACAGTGGACACCATTTTTGGGATATACTCCGAAATTTAGTCGTCTTCTGAACAACTAGTATTCATTCCATTTCCTTCACCATGAGGATGTGGAGAAAATATGAGTGTGCCCATGGTTTTGAGGACTTGGTTTTCTGTAGTTATGTAACTGGTATGTCGGATTTAATTTGATCCAGGACACTCCTCAAAATTTTCTGGTGTGGATGAAGCTCTTAGGTTTACCAATGGAATTCTAGACCTAAGAAGCTGTGATGGTGATTGGGAATATTGAGGGTCGATTCCCATACATGGACCCTCGCATAATCAATTCCAATGATAAGAGGGTGGAATAGATTTTGATTGAAGTCAATTATATGGGGAGTCTTCCTGAAGATATCATACTGGAATGGGATCAGAGGCACATCAGTTAGTAGATTGATTATTGGGGCATTCCATTCAGTTTCCTCCCGTGTCATCATACGACGCATCTGTTGGAGCAATTCCCTTGTTGCCTCTAACAACGATCGAGGTCGACTGGTTTGGACCGTGCTCCCTTTGATGGCCCTCCATCGACATATGATTTAGGTACTTTCATATCCTCTGAAGACTGTTTCTTACAATATCATGCTCCTCCCCATGTTCATCCAATCTCTCCAACTGCTGCTGAAAATTCTCTATCTTTAGGTGTTTTTCCTACCCCTCCTAATCATGTTCAGTCACGACCTTTCCATTCTCCCCCCACATCTCGCTCGGGCTTCCCCCGTTCACCCATATTCCTCAGCCATTCCATTTTTGCTCGCGCTTCCTACCACCCTTTCTATTTTAGCACCAGCTCACCGTGTCAATCCTCCCACTGAATGCGTTACCCCCTCTCCCACCAAGATTTCTCGTCTTTCCCCCCATCATTCACCTGGGACGATACATTACATTTCATCCCCAAATAATTCGGTTGATAGCAATGTCCAATTCCTTATCCACAACTCCTCGCTAGGCTTATCCTATCTCACTATTCATACTGGTCAGGGTCATCCATCCAATCCCATCATCAACCCTTCTTCCATTCAGAATATTACCACCACTCGAGGAGGTGGTCGACTGCAACGTCGGGGGAAACACTCGGGTAATAACCTTTGCGCTAACTTCACCGGTCTACTTGATATTCCCATTTTTTATTCCACTACTTCTGGGGGCCTTGGAGCATTTTCAAGCATTTTCGCCCCACGTCCTCCCATCCAAATGACCATATTATCTCTAAATATTCATGGGTTGGGGGAATTACCCAAAAAATTGTCCCTTCTTAGTTTAATTTCCTCCTTTCGTCCCTTTCTTATCTCATTTAGGAACCAATGACTATTGCGACAAGGTCTATTGCTTATTTTCACTCTTTCCTATCATCTTATTTTTTTGTGGCTATGGACTCGGTGGGCCTTTTGGGTGGTATGGTGGCGCTATGTGACCCCTCAAGGGCTCATTTTTGTGCATATGGATTCTTTGCAGGTATTTTACTTTCAAGCTATTTTCAGGGTATGGAAACCCATGTCCACATCTAGAATATTCATGCTCCCTATGATAACATAATACAGTTCTGGGACCGCATTCGAGACTTGGGTATTTTGGGGATTGGATCCCTCATCATTGGTGGGGACTTCAACATGACTTTTCACTATTCTAATATGTGGGGCTTGGCTTGCCATTTAGACCCCTTGTCCTGTTGGCTCTAGTATTTATTTGAAGAAAATAATCTAGTAGATATTGTGCAATCTCCATTAGCCCCGACTTGGCGTAACGACATAGGAGATGACCAATACATTAGGAAATATTTGGATCATTTTATGGTCCATGAGAACCTCAGTGAAAGTTTCCAGAATATGTGCTCCAAGGTGGAAATATCTCTTATATCGGATCATTGCCCGCTATTATTGCTGTGGAGGATGGAAGTAGTAAAAAATGGTTTACACTTTAAGTTCAATCAGACTTGGCTCCAGGACCCCACATTTCATCACCTTGTTTCCACATCTTGGTGCTCCCTAGTTGACCAAAATTATACTTCCCCTATGGTGCTCATCTCTGCAAGACTTTCAAGGCTCAAAGGGAGGGTTAGGTCATAGGAATGTGTCAAAATGGTTGAATTATTACTTGAACTCTCCTTAATTCATCAGGAATTAAATGATTTGAGTGGCCATCTCGTTGCTCCTTATTCCCCTTAGAGTGTTATTGACTGGTTTAAGTTGCTGGAATTGCACTGCAAGAAAATTTTACTACTTCAGGAGGCTGCTTGGAGGTTAAAGAGCCATGTAGCTTGAATCCATTAGGGTGACTACAATACAAATTGTTTCCATTGTTTTTTTAATCAAAGGTGTAACCAAAATTCCATCTAAAACATTCAGTAATCTGACAACTCTCTCGCTACCTCTGATATGGACATTCGGCGAGAAGCGATATCTTTATTCTTAGCTGTGTTTGCAGCCTGTCCTGATGTACCATTGGCTGAGATGTTATGGGGTATTCAGAATTACCTGGTCATGTTTGAAGGCCTGGACAATGAGATGATTTATCATCCAGTTTCCCTAGATGAAATTCACACTTTATTGCACTCTTTCGCAATAAATATCGTTTCCCTGGGCCGAATGGGTTGACCATCGAACTTTTCATTGCATTTTTTGATATTATGAAATCAAAATTATTGGCCATGGTGGAGGAATATCGTATCAGAAGATGCATTATGGGGTCAATCAAATCAACCTTCAGTGCCCTTATCCCAAACGTGTCTAGCCTACTTACTTTCTCTGAGATCCAACCTATTTCATTATGCAATGTGACCTACAAGATTATATCCAAGGTCATTGTTGGTCGTATCAAGGGGTTCCTATTTAGATTTATCTCACTTGAACAACTTGGTTTTTTAACTAACATATCAATCCATGATGTGATTTCTATTGCACAATAAGTCCTCCACATTGTCCAAACTAAGAGACAAAAGGCATTGGTAATGAAGATTGATCTACATCAGTCATATGACTGTGTGGATTGGACTTTTCTTCAATTGGTATTACAGAATATTGGTCTCTCCATTATGATCATCGAATGGATTCTGGCCTGTGTGACATAATCTTGGTTAGTTGTTCTAGTGAATTGTCTCCCCGCGGATTTTTCAGGGCTGGTTGGGTGTTGAGACAATGATGCTCCTTATCTCCCCTATTGTTCATTTTCATTATGGATGCAATCAACCACCACATCTCTCGGGAAAATATTGAGATGACTTTTGACAGTATTAGTATGTGTCTAGAGGTATGCATCACTTATCTATTTTTTGTTGATGATATACTGACCTTTGGTAAGCTATCTCTTCCACAATGGGAGGCTTTTTTTCATCTATTAAAGTGGTTTGAGTTGGCCTCTGGATTGGTGTCTAATGGTAAATAATCTATTATCCTCTATGTGGCTGAGATCACCAATGACATTCATCGGATATTTTCTTTATTCGATGTTGTTCTTCGACGACTGGGTGACAAGATTACTTATCTGGGTTTCCACCTTCATCCAAATACGTATACATTTGCAGACTGGGAGTGGATCATCATGAAATTTCATCACAAACTATCTAACTGGTCTACTCGTCATCTATCTCTGGGGGGTCGTTTAGTCCTGGTGAATTCAGTTCTCTCTCACCTCACGACTTATTGGATCAATCTCTTCTCTCTTCCTGCCAGGGTTTTTCACTCACTATAGGCGATTATGGCCCGATTTTTATGGTATGGCTTAGCTGGTGTCAACAAATTCTAGCTGGTCAACTTGGAAGATTTTTCTCGACCATATGATTTGTGTGGCTCGGGGGTCATGGATTTAAATACATTTGGTAAGTCTCTTATTATTAAAACTATGTGGCATTACCTAACTGGCACCGATATGGTTCATTATATTTTTATGCATAAATATTGCTGGGACAAACCACTATTCCTATCTGTTAGGTTGCGACATTTCGACTCTATGGGTGGTTCTATTTTTTGGCATAGTTTTTTAAAGGTCTAGGACATTTTTTCTCTGTATTAGATGGAAATTTGGAAACGGAGACAAGATTATCATTGGTCGAGATGGGATATTTAGAGTGGCTCTGGATGCTATCCTGGACAATGCCCCAGTGAGGGCGCTACAACAAAGAGGGATATTTTTCCTAGCTCAATTCATTCAGGGTTGGCAAAGAGGTGTGCCTACTTGGAAAAAGTTGTGGACATTGGACTACCGACCCACTTAGCTCTAGGATGACGCTCCTTTTCTCAAAAATTGCGGCATGCTGGATTATGCAAAGACAGTGATGCAGATTCACTATCATGGGATGGTTGTTTATGCCACAACTGGTCATGGTTTTTTAGCTTTATTACTTCATCTCTCATATGGGTAATGGGTTATCAAGCCATACATTAGTTCATGCACTATTGGAAGACCCAGATGCCTATTAAGATCTTAATATTCGCATGGCTCGCATGGAAGAACATAATTCTCACTTGGGATAAATTGTGTAGGAGAGGAATGAATGGTCCGAGTATGTGCTATTTTTTTCAGTCTAATCAAGAGTCAGTAACACATCTTCTACTGAATTGCAAAGTTTCTTTATCAATATGGTCTCATATACTAACTTGTTGCAGGATTCCACATTATACTTTCCTATCACTAGAACATTGCCTCTGTTGGGGAATCTCCCAGGGGGGAGTACTATGCTCAAACCAGTATATACTATATGGGAAATCTAGAAGGCTCGGAACCGGCTTATCTTCAATGGGACTCCTTTTTCTGAGTAAAATATTATATCTAATGCATTATCATGGCTGGAATTATATGCCCCTGGAAGGGGGAAAACATCAGATTTATCGCGTTGAATCTGCCCACCACAGATCAATCGTCCTCCTGGTTTATTCAATGGAGTATCACAAAAAGGTATCTGTGGATGTGGAGCGTGGCTTTGGATTGATGAGAAGACGGTTTACAAACTTCACTGGCATGGAGGTTGTGGCACCAACACTCGTGCTGAACTGATTGCCTCGTGGTGTTTACTTTTGTACTCAATTAATTTGCAAATCCATACTCTTTACATTCACGAGGATTCCATGACCATTGTGGAATTCATCAAAGGTAACTACTTAATGTACAAACCGGGACTTCGGGGATGGAGTATACTAACCAGGAATTTGCTAAAGGGAAGCCATGAGTACTCAATTCACCACATCTACTGGGAGTCAAACCTTGTTGTTGATTTTCTATCCAAATGAGGCATCAATGATCTGGAGGGCAACATATTTGTCTCAGATATAAAGGACGGTCTTCATATGATTGAGGAAAAACTGGAAATGCCTTAGTTTAATTTTTGTTCACTTCTTTAGTTTTGATATAGTCTATGTGGAGAAGAATTTTGGTATTATCAACAACTCTTTGGGTGTTGGTTTCAAATCATTTTAGCCTTATTGTCGGGATGGAATGTAATGGCTATTCCTACTTTTTGATACTCTTTTACTTTCTGATTATGCCTAGGAAAGGATGAATGAAGCAAATATGACACTTGAATGATGTAATTGGTTTTGCGTTAATACAAATATCTAATTGTTTTTTCTTTTGGAAAAAAAAAACACAAAGAGAAGGGACAATGAATTTTATTATCCACCTCTTGCCGTGTAGCACATTCTAAAGTTCCTGTCAATAGTAAAATAGAGAGAAGGGATTGTGAATGTCATTCATTTTCCACCTCTTGCCATGCAGCACATTCCAAAGTTCCTGTCAATAGTAAAATAGAGAGAAAAGGGATTGTGAATGTCTTTCTACAATTTCCAAATCATATAGTAAGGGATTGTGAATTTCTTTATATACTTGCCATGATCATATAGTATCTCATTGCTTGGAATTATCTATTGGGTTAGAATTTCTTGTCAAATGCAGAGAAAAAATATTCTATTGGGTTAGAATTTCTTGTCAAATACAGAGAAAAGATATGGTGAATTGTTTCCTACAGTTCCCATAATCATATAGTAAGTTGCCATTATCATAGAGTAAGGGATTGTGATCTCCTAGCTTGGAAGTAATCTATGTGGTACCTACTATGGAGATAAACTATAGGATACGTTGTTCAATAGTTTCAATCAATTTGTCCCGTCGTATGCCCCTGTTGTGCCCTATTTATTATGAATACTCCCTGTTACATTTTAGTGAACCTACTAGTGCTGCTCAGTTGAGCAATCAATGTGGTTCAAACTTCATCCCAGGTAAATTACGAAAAAAATATTGATATTTATTATTTATTTTTAAGTACTCGATAAGTTCCATAGGGTGGTTGTATCAGTTTGAAGTTGCAACCGTGATTTTGTTGCAAAATTTGGCTCAGGGACCCATTATGTAAGATGGTTTTGCTTGATTTCGAATATGAATCAATCGTATAATTTTCCCATTCTAGCCCAGATGTGTTTTTTTCATTCTAATCATAAATAATTATAGCAAATTGTGGGACATCCATAGAACAGGAGGCCCATCTTATTACACCAGTATCAAGTAGCACCACTATTATGATTCCAATAGATATAGTAGCATCTGACTCCGAATTGGTTCTCTACTCTGACTCCTCTCTCTGAAGAAAAAAAACTAGATAGTTTTTCCGAGTCTGATGAGTCTTAATGCTCAAATAACTCGTGAATTCAGTACAGGCTCAGTCTCTTGTCGAATGCGATTCTGATTCTAGAGGCAGAGTCTTCTGTTAATAAAAGATAGAAATGAACAGCAACGAGCACCCTGCTTGTTTTTTAGACCCATTTTCAGGAAATTGAGATATGTCAACTGTCTAAAATCAATGACTATGTAGATTCATCTATGAAATCTAGTGTATTTTTTATTTTGATTTTTTGGTAAACATTTCTTGGTTTTTTCCAAGTTTGAACCAAACTTTACTCTTCGGCCTTGCCCAATCAGCCTCCCACTGGGTTTTGTAATTTTGATTTATATTAACTAGGCATTACACATTTTGATTACAACAATATCTAATAACTGAGTAGATGGTGATAGGGCTTACCGTCCAAGGTATCATTATATCCTTAAATTATAAATTTTGGCTACCAAGCAACTTGGTAGTCATTTAGATTTTAACTGTTTGATTATTTATTATTTTTGTTATTAAAGATGGCTAACAGATCTAGTATTCTATCAGCAAGTTGAGATTAACAGTATTATATTTTGATGTAGATATTACTAAATTTAAAAAATATATATATTGATGTTTTTTTTCTTTGGTTGACAGATGACTATGGTGCTAAATGAAACTCTAAGGCTATATCCACCTGCCACTGGCTTAATAAGAAAAACAAAGCAAGCGATCAAGCTTGGCCAGTTCTCTCTTCCAAAAGATGCAGTTTTGTTACTTCCAATTTTGGCAGTGCATCATAATCAAAAGTTCTGGGGTCCAGATGCAATGTTGTTTAAGCCGGAGAGATTTGCAATGGGTGTTTCAAAGGCAGCCATTCATCCAAATGCCTTTTTTCCATTCTCCTTGGGTCCAAGTAATTGTGTTGGCCAAAATTTTGCCATGTTAGAGGCCAAGAGTGTTCTAGCCATGATTTTACAGAGATTTTCGTTCAGTCTCTCTCCAGATTACAAGCATGCCCCCATTGCTGTGCTTACTCTACAAACTCAGCATGGCATGCCAATCATATTAAAGAGTATTGAAGTGTAAACTTGATGATTCCTTAATGTTGTATTATTGCATGTTCATCTACCAGACTAAGCCTCCGAGATAATTCATTACTACAATAAACCAAGGGCAAATATGGAAGAAGATGTGTCCTAGTTCATGGAAAGCTGCTTTTATAGTTCAGTGTGAAGAAATTGTGTAATTCCTTCTATGTGTAAACATGGAATTGTTAGTGGTATTTAAAGTAATAATAATGATAACAAAAAACACATTTCAAGTGTTTTTTATAGCCTAGTGTTAGGAAGTGCTTACTATTAGTTTTAGGGTAGCATGGAATTGTTATGTGATATTTAGGAAAAAAAAAAATATTGCAATGTTTACCATATGGAAAAGTTTGCATCATAAGGTATTTGATTCCTCATGTTTGCATTATAAGGGATTTGATCCCTCTCAATATATGATAAATCTAGAATTAAGATGGAACTATCCTAGTTTTTGTACCATTTACTATTCTTATGTTTTTATAAAATGTTTATTGTTTTCTTAATACTAAATCATAGTGAATATCTCTTCTCCTTTGTTTAGAATTAGGTTTCACATTAGTAGTGAACATGTCTTTTACTAAGGTTTATTTTCCTTTAATTTATTATTTTATTGGTTTTTTTATGATTTAGGTCATCTTAAAATGAGCTAAAATTTCATGGTCAATGTTCCAATCAAGAAGGTAGAGCTATTACTTCTGAGAAAACTCCTACAATATTTGGGAAAGAATTTTATGAAATCAATTATGTGATTTTCCAATTTTGACTAAGATGCATTTTTTCTAGTGTAATCATAATTTGTTATGGTAAATTTCCAAACATCCATAGAATAGAAGAAGGTGAATCGCATTTGGTATCTAAGTAGGCACAACTAGTATGATATCAATAATCTAGTACTTGGGTGTATACATTTTCAAGTCCACTATTTACATTTTTTTTTGTTTATAAAGAAACAACTTCAATAGACAAAGTATCTTGATCTAGAATTTTTCAAGTTGGTTGTCTACTTTGACTCTTCCCTTCCCTCTAAAGAAAAGATACTAGTCCCTTTTTTTAAGTCTATAAGTCATACTTAATCGATTAACTAATAAATTTAGTACACACTTGCAATTCAAATGTGATTTTGACTTTATAAACTTAGTCTCTTGCGTATAAAAGATAGAAAATAATAGAAAAGAGTCCTCTTCTCATTTTTAAGAGTCAATTTCACCAATATCCAATTAGGAGATATGTCAACTATCCATAGACTCAGGAGTGAAATTTACTTTTTTTATTTTTTATTTTTGAATTAACTTTTCTTAGTTTTTTCCAAGTTAGAATCGATTCTTACTCTTCATCCTTTCCCTATCATCCTCCAAGTGAGTTTTGTAATTTTGGTTTCAATAGTATTATGTAGGCATCAATAATTGTGACTACAATAGTATTAAATAACAGAGAAAATGGTGATAGGCATTGTCATCCAACATATCATCATCTCCTTAAGTTAGAAGGATTGGCTTTGGTTAACCCAGTAAGGTCCCACTAAACCTGGTAATATCGACCAAGTTACAACCTTACAAAATGTAAATATGACATCCATGTATTTAAAACAATATCAATTTGTATGGTATCATTGTCTTTGTGAAAGAAAAAAGGATTATGTTGTATCTTGTTATGTTTTTATGGAAGGATTGATAACAAATCATGGGGATATTAAGAGCAATACATTTTTAAGTCCATTGTTAAATCCCATGGAAATAGGTTCAGTTACAAAACACATTTAACAATTCCAAAAGTTGAGCCTTAGGGTAAAGAAAATTTTAGAGGATAATTCGTTAGACTTCTTTATGAGAACTTTGAAGGAAATCATCTAACATGAGGTGTATCTTTTTTAACCTAAATATTTAGAGGATGATTTTAGTATAGAAAGGAAAATTGAAAGTAAAAATATTGCTACTAGAAAATTGGTCTCTAATAACCATAAAGAAGATCATGCTCCCTCTCCTAAATAAGCAAGGTTGACACAACAAAACATGGATGAAAAAAAGAGCAAAGGGACTATGTTTTAGCTACGACGGAAAGTAAAATAAGAGGACTCAAATGTGGCAAGAAAAAATGATTCTACATAGATTATGAAGATGAAGAAGATCAAGAATCTTAACTATCACAAGATCTAGAGCTAGAAGAGACTCTACAACAATATTTTGGCATGCATTGCCAGCATCAATACTCCACAAAGCCTCAAGATAGAAAGATATATCAAAAAGAAAAAGGCAACAATGTTGATTGATTTCGGTAGTAATCCACAAACCCTCAAGATAGAAAGATATACCCAGAATAAAAAGGTGACAATTTTTATTGATTTAGGTAGTACCAATAACTTCACCAATTATAAATTGGCAAAACTTCTTAATTTCTTTGTATATCTAGCACAAGAAATTCAAGTAATGATTGCAGATGGAGGTACCATAAATTGTTCAATGAAGTGCCATATTATTAAGTTGGAAGTTGAATATGGGGGAATATATTGGATAGTTCCATGATTACAATCGAAATAAATTGTGCTAATGGTTTATTAGGGGCCCAGTGGTTAAAAACAATTATAAAAATGGCCCTTAATTCAAGATTTTTTCATGATATTTTCCTCAAAAGGAAAGGAAATTAATCTTAGAGGTATCTAAGAGAAACACTCTAAAGTGAGAAACTCTAAAATCAATACTAAATTGCTAAAAAAAGGGATACCATGGTGTAATTGCAAAATTGTGTTCAATATATTTTCAAACATCTTATCCTCCACTCAAAGGGATCTCCAAAAAGCCATCAACAATCATTCCAAGTATTTAGAGATATGCCTAAAGGTCTTCTACCTATTCAAGATCATTACCATGATATTCATTTCAACCTAGAATTTTTCCACCTAACATTAGGCCTTGTAGGTATCCATATGCATAGAAGAGTGAGATTGAACGTATGGTTCAAGAAATGTTGGAGGATGACATCATTCAACCTAGCCAGCATGCTTTCTCTTCAATAATGGTGATGGTTATAGAAAAGGATGATTTGTGGTGTATATGTCCAAATTACAGATAGTTCAACATGTGGAAATCAAAGATAAGTTTCCTATTCTTGTCATTGATGAAATATTAGACAAATTACATGGACTAATTTTCTTTACAAAGTTGGATCTCCATTCTAGATATCATCAAATTATAATGAGAAAATAAGGCAATCCCAAAACAACATTTAGTACACATGAAGCACAATATGAGTTTTTTCTTATGCTATTTGGACTTACTAATCTACCTGAAACATTTCAAAGCTTAATGAATTCAATGTTCAAACCCACCCTTAGAAATTTGTAGAAATTATATAACTTGTGTGTTATATGTCCAAAATTCTCCTGATCTCACACTATTTTAACTTCATGCAAAATACAGAATCTATTCCACCATTGATCATTTGTGGAAATTAAATCAAGATTGCAATGCACACATAAAACAATAAAAATTCACACACATTAACACAGTTGTTTAACGGGAAAGCCTGAAGCTGAAAACCCCAACTATCTGTATATAATATATGTCATAGATATCTTGTAACAATCCTCATACAAATCTGGTCATATCAAGCTCTCAGTACAATACAATCGCTACACACTAATCAAGAACAATCAACAAAAATCTGCACTTATTTTTTCCCTCCTGATAACCTGCCTCTACTGCGCAATCCTTTCTGAAGAATGGCTCTGGATGAGTTTGAATTGCTCCAGCATTTCTCACGCAATCCTCATTAGCATCTCCAATGAATGTGTGGTGCATACAATGCAACACTATAGTCACAACTGATAGTCACACTTGATCTTTCACCAATATCTCCACTGAGTCTCCACTGATCTGTTCTGCACTGTAGTTAACTGTTGTTTTTTTCCAGTTAAATAATGAGTTATTATTTAGTGAATTAATTTAACTAATTAATTCACTCAACTCCACTGAAAGTATCAATCAGTTAGAAATAGACACAATCAGTTCAACTGAGTTTAACTCCACAAGTGTAGTTAAACTAGAAACCAACTCCACCAACTACTTCTCCAACTCCACCAAACTCTGCCACTTGAGTTCTAACTGATGTCCTTCATGTATGAACCACCAGTAGCTCTAGGAATTGTGTAATTCCTTCAGCTAGCTGATCTAAACAATCTGTTAACTGAATGTCAGTGCTCCAAGAGAATAAGATAATGTTTAGAGTCCAAATATCATTAAGAGCTAATAATATCTAACATGTCTATTTTTAGACTAGCAGTCTAAAAATAGACTTCACCCAAAATTTCTAAAAATATAAGTCCATCTATTTTTCCAACTTGACCAACAATCCACAAATAGCATCTTGCAACTCATAGAATATGATCGACATGTCTAAAAATAGACTTTGTGCCAAAAATAGCCTGCGGGGCCCACTTAGTGAAGGAGACTATTTTCACTAAGCTCATCATCTTGTTGAATCTAAACAAGATAGGGATTATCTGCCACCTTGATCCTATCTTTATGGTATTCGAATTTGCTCCTGGTGAGCGCCTTCATCAGGAATATCTACATCCTGATCTTCTATAGGAATGTAAGAAAGCAACATGATCCACCTCTACACACAATCTTTGATATGATGGTACCAGATGTCAATATGTTTAGATCTATCATGAAATACTGGATTAACCGAGAGTTTAATGCAACTCTGATTATCACAATATATCACAGTAGGATCTAAATGAGAACTGAACAAACCGACCAGGATCTTGCTCATGCATATAGCCTCGCATGTAGACAAACTTGTTGCCATGTACTCGGCGTTCGCTGAATTGAGTGCCACGGATCTTTGTTTCCTGATGTACCAAGAAATTGTTGTAGATCCAATACTAAAAATCCCTCCAGATGTGATCTTTCTGTCCGTTGGGCTTCCTGCCCAATCTACATCTGTGAAGCCATGCAGCTTCACTTCATCCGACTGTCTGTACCACAATCCAGACTCAGATGTGCCCCTAAGATACCTGAGATACCTTAGTATATGCTTGCCTGCCTTCCAAAAGAGCTTGGTAGGCTTCACCATCGCTTGTGAAAGCTGGTTCATAGCATAGCATATGTCCAGTCGTGTATTGACTAAATACATGAGCGAACCAACCAATTGTCGATAAACAGTGGCATCCACTACCTCTATCGATGTAGCATCCTCCTTACTCCAACCACCAGGAAGAGGAGTGTCGATAGGCTTGCAGCCTTGCATGTGAAACTTCTCCAGTATCTCCCAGGCGTACTTGCCTTGAGACACAAACATTTCACCTTTTCGTTGCCAAATTTCCAATCCCAGGAAATAATGAAGGAGGCCCAAGTCCTTCATCTCGAACTCCTTTGCATGAGTGTATCAACATTTCATCACCCGTTAGTATTAAATCATCTACATAAAGCACAATGATCAAAAGCTTACCCTCCACCATAATCTGGTATGGTTTGGATCTGCCTCACTCTTAGCGAAACCAAGTCTGGTGAAATAACGGTCTATCCGTGTGTACCAAGCACGAGGTGCTTGTTTCAACCCATACAACACTCTTTTGAGCCTGCACACATGCGACTCGCTGCTGAATATTTCGAATCCTTCAGGCTGATCAATGTACACCTTCTCCTCAATGATTCCGTTGAGGAATGTAGTCTTCACATCCATCTGATGAATGTGCCAACCCATCTGCACTGAGAAATCAAGGATGGTCTGTATGGAAGAATACCTTGTGACATGTGCAAAGGTTTCTTCATAGTCAATCCCCTCGATCTGTGAGAAGCCCCATGCAACAAATCTTTCCTTATACTTCTCAATGCTCCCATCAGCAACTTGCTTTACTTTGTAGATCCATCTCAAACCTACCACTGATTCCCCTTTCCGGCCTTGGGACAATCTCCCATGGATTGTTTCGACAATTGAATCATACTCTTCCACCATGGCATCTACCCATGCGAGATCCTCCATAGACCTTCCTCGAAAGAGGATTGCTCCTTCACGATACACTTGCTCATCGAGCCATGTATCCAAGAATCGGTCGGTGACTTTGCTCTTGTGTCCACGCTATGGATGTAGGAGCTCCTACATTCTGCACTGCATCAAGATTCAATCGCTCAGCTTCTGTACTGCGCTTTCGCCCTATGATGTTTGGCACTGCATGAGTGGTTTCTTCCACTCCATGAACCTCCTCTTGTGGCTAATCCACATCTTGAGGCTCATATTTAGGAAAAAGTAGCTCCTCCTCTGCATGCAAGTGTAGCTCCCTCTCAAGCGACAACTTCATGGCTTTCTCCTCATGAACTTTGATATCCCATCGCATGACAGTCATCTGACTATCTGGAAAATACGCACGATAATTGTGGGGTGTTTCTGTGTACCCCACAAATATCCCAACCTCTGCAGTTGGCTCCAGTGTCTTCCTAGAATCCTTCATCACATGAATGTAAACAGGGGAACCAAAAAATTTCAAATGAGAAATATCAAGCATCTTACCAGAAAACGCCTCTTCAGGTGTACTCATGCCAAGTACTCTATGAGAACAATGGTTTTGCACATAAACCACAGTGTTGCATGCCTCAGCCCACAAGTGTATGGGAAGGCCCTGATCATGCAACAACGCCCGTGCAACACCCACGATCATTTTGTTCTTCCTCTCAGCGACCCCATTTTGCTGTGGGTTATGAGGCGTTATGAGTTCTCTTCGAATTCCTTCTTTGCTACAGAAGTCTTTGAATTCACCAAAGATGTATTCACCACCATTATCGCTCCAAAGAGCTTTCACTTTCTTCCCTGACTCTTTCTCAACAAGCACCTTGAACTCACAGAACTTTGAGTATGTCTCGCTATTCTTCTGCATGAAGAAGATCCAACACTTACAAGAAAAGGCATCAACAAATATCACATAATACCTGTGATTTGCTGTTGAAGCAACTGAGAAAGGTCCACACACGTTTGTGTGAATTATCTCAAGGATCATCGAAGCATGACTATCCTTCTCATGAAAAGTGATATTCATAAATTTTCCCAAAGTACATCCCTTGCACTGATTTGATTATGCAAGTGTACCTTTGGGAAGCTCGGTAGAAATTTGCTATAAAATTTTCAAAGTGCCATGGTGAATATGGCCTAATCTCCTATGCCACAATTCGCCCTCATCTCGGCTCACCACTCCTTATACTTTGCCTTCCATTGCAACAAAGCCATCTACCTGCAATTGATAAATATTCTTAACTCGAATCCCTATCCTCCTAGTTTGACCAGTTGTTTTATGCTACAGGAAAGATTTTCCCTCTCTAAAAACAACATCATAACCCTTGTCTTCCAACATCGCCACAGAGATCATATTCTTCTTCAATCCTGGAACATGCATGAAATCCTTCAAGATGAAAGGTTTACCAGAATCCTTCTCAAATGAAATGGTCCCGATACCAGTCGCATTGTATCTACCATCATCGCCCATCTCGATGTGCACTCCAAGATCATTTTCCTCCAGATCACTAAACAAATATTTGTCTCCGGTCATGTGGAAAGACGTACCACTGTCAAGAAACCACACCGATCCCATCACACTTGAAACCAAGCATGCGATCAAAGAAAATTTGAGCTCAAACTATGAGGCTAAGGCCTCTCCTACTGCAGAACCAGCAGTGCTCTTATTCTTCTTCTTCTGTGGGAAATTAGTGGCGAAATGCTCGTGCTGGTGACAGTGAAAAAACTTCACCTTGGACAAATCATGCTTCTTGCCTTTAGCTTTGAATTTGGAAGATTTCTTCCCTTTTCCTTTCCAATATTTGGCAGCCAAAGCACAATTTTCTTCATCTTCATTCTTTGATGAAGATCCATCCCTGGTACCCCGCCTTATCTCCTCCTATACAAGATCTGACCAAATTCGCTCCCATCCTGGTAGTTTCTCTCGTCCATTGACAGAGTCTTCATAGCTATGCCAACTCTTCGGAAGCCCAAGGAGAGCCAAGCTCACCAAGTCTTCTTCATCAACAGTAATGCCCACACTTCCCAGCTCATCCTTGCAGTGGAAAGACTTCGTGAGGTATTTTGGAATACTTTCGCCTTTCTCCATTTTTATTTTTTTGAGCTGCGCCAACTTCCTCTGGTCACTTCTGCTTTGGAAAAAGTATGTCAAAGCCTTCCACATTAAGAATGGAGTGGATTTCCCATGAAGGTTGGAAATAATGTGGTACTTCACACCTTCCAACAAGATCCTTAAACACTTTGCTACATTATTTTGCCATGCATCAAGTGTGGCTGCATCGCTAGAAGCATGCTTCAGAATATCAACATCTATGAACTCCTTCAACCCATTATCATCCAGCACCACCTCCATTCTGTCCTTCCATGCTATTTAATTCGAGCCGCCCTCAAGGGCATACTCCAATCGCAATCCATTGAAAGACATTTCAATGAATTCTCAACTTCGACACCAAGAAAACACTACAGCAAATTCGAATTCCACCGACACAAAACTCAACCACTTCAATAATTGCAATCTCCTCCAATGATCAACACTACTCTGATATCATGTAGAAATTATATAACTTATGTGTTATATGTCCAAGATTCTCCTGATATCACACTATTTTAACTTCATGCAAAATACATAATCTATTCCACCATTGATCATTTGTGGAAATTAAATCAAGATTGCAATGCACACATGAAATAATAAAAATTCACACACATTAACACAGTTGTTTGACGGGAAAGCCTAAAGCTAAAAACTCCAACTATCTGTATATAATATGTGTCATAGAGATCATGTAACAATCCTCATACAAAGCTGATCATATCAAGCTCTCAGTACAATACAATCGCTACACACTAATCAAGAAAAATCAGCAAAAATATGCACTTATTGTTTCCCTCCTGATAGCCTGCCTCTACTGCACAATCCGTGCTGAAGAATGGCTTTTGATGAGTTCAAATTGCTCCAGCCTTGCTCATGCAATCCTCATTGGCATCTCCAATGAATGTGTGGTGCATACAATGCGACACTATAGTCACAACTGATAGTCACACTTTCTCTTTCACCAATCTCTCCACTGAGTCTCCACTGATTTTTTCTGTACTGTAGTTAATTGTTGTCTCTGTCCAGTTAAAGAATGAGTTATTATTTAGTGAATTAATTTAACTAATTAATTCACTAAACTCCACTGAAAGAATCAATCAGTTAGAAATAGACACAATCAGTTCAACTGAGTTTAAGTCCACAAGTGTAGTTAAACTAGAAACCAACTCCACCAACTACTTCTCCAACTCCACCAAAATCAGCCACTTGAGTTCTAACTGAAGTACTTCATGCATGAACCACCAGTAGCTCTAGGAATTGTGTAATTCCTTCAGCTAGCTGATATGAACAATCTATTAATTGAATGTCAGTGCTCCAAGAGAATAATATAATGTTTAGAGTCCAAATATTATTAAGAGCTAATAATATCTGACATGTCTATTTTTAGACTGGCAGTCTAAAAATAGACTTTCCCCAAAATGTCTAAAAATATAAGTCCATCTATTTTTACAACAGTACCAAAAATCCACAAATATCATCCTGCAACTCATAGAATATGATCGACATGTCTAAAAATAGACATAGTCTAAAAATAGACTTTGCGCCAAAAATAGCCTGCCGGGCCCACTTAGTGAAGACGATTCTTTTCACTAAGCTCATCATCTTGTTGAATCTCAAAAATTTTTGTGTTAATATTTTTTGATGATATATTAACCTACATTCCTATTCCTATCATTTATGAATTATTAGATAAATTACATGGAGTATTTTTATTTACTATGTTAGATCTCTATTCTGGATATCACCAAATTAGAATGAGAAAATAAGGCATTATTAAAACAGCCTTTAAAACACATGAAGGTCATTGTGATTTTTTGGTTGTCATATGGACTTAATAATGCACCTTCAACATTTCAAAGCTTTAAGAATTCTAATTTTAAACCCTCTCTTAGAAATTTGTTTAGTATTTTTTGATGACATACTTATATACAAAAAATATTTGGAAGAGCATGTATACCATTTTGGAAGGTTCTTAACACTATTGGAAAAGAAATAACCATATGCATATCCTATGTGATTTTGGAGTTCAAAAAATGTAATACTTGGGTCAATTATATCCCTTGAAGTTGTCAAAGTGGACCCCAACAAAATTAAAGCTATGAGGGAATGGCTAATCCCCAACACCTTGAATAAACTCGAAGGATTCTTAATATTGATAGGATATTAAGAAATGTTTGTCAATAATTATGGTCAAATAACAACAATTTTAACAAAGAAATATGTGCCCCTTCCAAGAACTTTGGAAAACACACAAATGAGAAAAAATACTAGAAAGGTTTGGGAGATGGCACTTGGATGAAACGACAACATACTAAAGGGGGAAGCATTTTATTGGACTAAAGAAAAAAACAAATATTTTGAAAAACTTAAAGAGGCCATGTATACAAGTCTTGTCTTGGTCATACCAAGCTTCACAAAAGCCTCAATTATGGAGCATGATGCCTCAAGCCATAGCATTGGTGTAATTTTGATAGAAAAATGAATTCTCCTTTCCTTTCAAAGAAAAAAAATTAAATGAAATAACTTACTGAGACCCATCTATTAAAAGGAAATGTTGGCCGTACCACATGTAATTAAGAAATTTCATCCGTATCTAATAGGATGACACTTCAAAGTAAAAATAGATAATGATGGTATGCAATCATTCTTAGAACAAATACTTATGTAATACTTCTTGGAGCAAATATTATATTTAGAATAGCAACAAGAAAGGATTACAAAGATGATAGGTTATGCCATTGAAATTATCTACAAAATTATAAAACCAAATATTTTGGTAGATACACTCTCAAGGAAAGAAGAAGACACAATGGGTTTAGTATGCACTATTTCCATTGCATGATTTGATTGGGTGAAAGAATAAATGATAAAATTGAAGAAATATGAGAAGGTATGCAAGATCATTCAACAATTATGAGGCAACCTTGATGTAGTAGAAAAAAACATGTGGAATAATGAATTGTTGTTGTATCAATATCACTTATATAAGATTCTCAGCTCAAATAGAATTTCCATTTTGAGTTTCAAATAGTGACCCATGCCCTTACAATGTGATGGTTAGAGTATTATTTATTTGGAAAATAATTATAATTTCCATTCAACAACAAAGCATTTTGAGGTAATTATAATTTCCATTAAAATTTAGAGTAGTGAGGCAAGGTAGGTAGGCATACAACCATATGAGGTGGAATATGTTAGCATTGTTATGATGGAATTGATGTCAACCTCAGTGAATGGGAGATTTTTAGAATTGTTATGATGGCACTTGGCATTGATAAGAGAGCTTGTAGAGAAAGTGAGAAAATATGGAATTGCAATTGAGTGTATTTCCTTGCCCAGTCAAGAAGGAGTTGGAGCTTGGTTGTGGAACCTGATGAGAGTGGAACCTTTGTAAGAAACTTGATGTCAAACAATGTCAAGATCAGGGGGAGTGTGTTGTTATGTGAAGTTATTAGTTGAGAACCATCATAGTGGAAATATAAGTGAGTGATGAATCTTTGATGGTTGGATGGCCTGACTTTGTAGGAAATTTTCCTACTAGTAAATTGTTCAAAAGCACATGCAAACTAAATAGTTGTATAGGCCTTAGAAATACCTTTCTAATAATATATCAAAGCCTAAAAAACTCCGATAGGATCAAAATTTATGGAAAGTTGAATCTTCCATAGGGTTAAAGGGGCCTCATGGTTACATGGGATGAAAAAAGTCACAAGAAAAAAACATTTCCTATCTTTGTTGTGAACATTTCCATTCATGCTACAAAGGTTGATTCCATGAGTTACAATGTGGTGTAATTACAAAGGGCATGAAGATGGACTGAGGGCATGAAATAAACTAGTTCTAGGTGTTCCACTATGTACTGGATGAGGCAAACAAGACATGTTTCACTCTTCTTTTCCTTGATGGTTATGAGTTGGTCAGTGATGTGGTATCCAGTTGGTAGTGAGTTAGTAACCTTGATAGGCAGCACATGGTAGGTGAATTTAGAATTTGTGGGTGGCTAAGTGGCCCCTTTTTCGAGTGATTCATGGTACCACTCAAAGGTCACTACATGGTAGTGATGAAATCATAGTGATAGATGGAAGATAGGTGGCATGATATGGCAGTTTCTTGAGATTCGTGCCAAGGGGTATTTTTTAACCTTTTTTTGCATTATCAAGTTCCAATATCTCAAGTAAAAAATGGCTGTGTTGAAAATTTCATGAGTGTCGATTAGAACAACATGTTGACCAATGAACGCATCGCGCTAGTGTGAGAGCACCCAAAGATAGTGTTGGAAGTTGGCACGATGGCATGCTCTAGTGATTGACGAGACATAGGAGACAAAAACCTCCCCATCATTGTTATATACAGGGCGTATTTTCTTCATACCATTATGGGTTACAAAGGAACAAACGATGGGTGCAGGGCATGATAAGACCAAGGTTAGAACCCTTAGGCATATAACGCCAAGACATGAGGGCATGGTGCTTTAGATCTTTGGTGGAGTTAAGTGTTTCTCATAGTTAACCAGTGGTCACAACACCAAGTCATATACACAAAGAGCGAAGTGATTAGAGGCACTCTGAGGTTTGAATTTTAGTGTTCTAGGAAAAAATTTCAAAATGAGAATAGTGGAAAGCATGGCTACAATGACCATGATTTGTAGAAGTCATTCCTAAATTCATTTCAAAAGAAATAAGTGAAGAATTTATTGAAATTTTTCTATGGAGGACCATAACCAGCTGAATTAAAACCACATTTCGATGAACATAAGGGAGCCAGTGCATCTTGTGAGTGGTTGCTCATGAAAAACTTAATGTAATTATATTATTGGTTTTTGATCTACATCATAACAAAAATATTGGTGGTTTTCTCCCTTTATGGGTTTCCACATAAAAATATATATATCGTATGTGTATGTTGCTTATGTTGTCGATGCATGGTTCATGTCTTGATTTATGTTGTTGTTTACATAATAGGCTGAGGATTTTTCACATGAATGGTTGCTAAGTAAATGAAAATATAAATTGGAAATAATTGTTTAAATCAACCTTAATACTGATTCACCCTAAATCAAGTACAAACATAGAGCACATTGTTGCTACATAAGATTCTAAGGGAGAGATTTTGTTATAACGTTTTTATGGAGATATTGGTTTCAAAAAATGACCCATGCCCTTACAATGTGATGGTTAGAGTGTTAATGAATTGGAAAAGAATCATAATTTCCATTCAAGAAAAAAGCATATTGAGATAAAATTCTACTATATTAGAGTAGTGAGGCAAGGTAGGTAAGCATACAACCTTGTGAGGTGGAAGATTGTTGTGAAGTATGCTAATTACTCCTCAACAATGGCATTAATGAAGATGCATAGTATACTAAATCAGTATGAAATTCAAATCTCATACCTATTTTTCAATTAATATGAATGACAATAACTATGGAATTTTTTTTAAACTAAGAATAACCATCAAATCCAAGTTTAAGATGTTTAATTGAGAATTTAGCAGTGACTTTAATCCTTGTTGTTTTTTGTTTTTTATAAATAATTAGGTGACTCTTTACTTATGTTATATGTTATCTCCCTTTTTTCCTGTTCAAGGTGTTATATCCAATTACATATATTGGAGATCTCTTTACATGTTATTTTCTTTTAATTACTAAATTTATGGAAATTTTGAAGCTTTTCTAGCCCATAAATGTGGAGCCCAAATAGAAGATTAAGTCCGCTAATATAGTGTTATTTGGTTCTCATAAATTGGTATGAACAAGAGGATATTGAGCGAATATTTTGAGAATGAAGGCTAAACTTGAACAACATAAATCCTAGGAAAAAGTGTGACACTTAGACACATTTTACTTATACATCTCAATATTTGTTATGCTAATGTTATGATTTTTACACTTATAAATTTATGCACATTGTTAAGCTCTAGTAGCCCATAAATGTGAAGGCCCAAAACAACCCATAAATGTGAATTCCCAAAAAGGAGAATCCATCCAGTGGAATGGAGTTATTACGTGCTCATAAGGGAATAAAAGCAAGAGGAGATTGAGAAGAAAAAAGAGTTCAAGGACAAATGTTGGACTCACAATTACACAAATCCCAAGAATAAAGTATGGTGCGAAGATAAAGTGTGGTGCTAAGATGTGAATTATCTCTACATGTCAATATTTTTTATGCTAATGAGAATGACTAGACTAATTCTTTTTTCAATCTATATTTTAAAGTTAGTGACTAAACAAATATGTTGTTCATTCTTTTCCTTATACCACATTTTACATTTTTTATCAATTAAGCATCTTACAACATGGTAGTAGAGTTTAGGAAGTGCTCAAGGGTCCATATAAAAGTGGTTAGAAAGTGCTCATTGGGAATCATTGAAACCACAATGCAACCTAAAGGGAAACGTCCTTGAGTTGTGTGACATATAACCACAAAAAAATTAGTGTATGTCATAAAGAGGACGAAACCTCTACCTCACTTACCTAAAAACATTGATGTTGTTTCAAGGTGATCTAGATTGGACCATTGTATTGTTTTTCATCCATCTCGATGCTTTCAGAGTGGAAAAAGTGAAGTAATATGCTTAGAGAACCATTTTTATCAACAAGACCCAGTTTCAAAAATTTAGGTCTATAACCTTTCGAGAGCATATTGAGGCATCAAACAATATTTTCTGGAGGTAAAAATTTATGATTTTAGCACCACACCTTTTTTTCCTAATCTACACATATACGTATTTCTAACAGTATAAGAATCACATCAATTAGAGTCCATATGCGAAATTTATGCCACTCAAACGTTGACCTTCCTGTTTTCACCATCATAACTCGAGAGGATGCGATGACAACCCCCATTATTCATGACAAAGGGGTGAGCCACATGATTATAATGAAGAATACTCTACAAGATTCTATATTGTAACTCTGGTTAAGAGTAGAAGTAGTCAAACCTAACCACTAGCGAGTTATGAGGCTATGTTATATCCAAACCACTAAGAGGAAAAGGGGTTCCATTCTTTTGAGTGCTTTTTTTCCATAACTATTTTACACTGTAGTAGCCCATAAGCCACAATCCATAATTTTTCGTACTTGCAGATATTTTCTATTTAGTGAAAGAGAGCAGAGTGACCTCACCTTCTAGCTGGGGTTTTCTCCTGAAAGCATTATCGAGCTCATATCTTGTGTCAAATGTGTGTGTGAGATTTTATTTCATTTTTATCTATTTTCTGCATAATTTTAATTTGCATGCATACATTATTAATAGTAATCTAAAAATCCTTACATATAAAGAGAAATAAAAATGTAATATTGTAGATCTTGGATTTTTAAGTATATTTTATCAGATCCGTTGTGATGAATTGTCTAGTAGAATATCCATGGAAGTTTACGAATCATATTGGTATCAAAGAAGGTTTCTTTGGGTGTATTGTGGATATTTGCAAGGGGTTTATATTAACTAGGCCGTAAAACTATAATCATGGCCGATGAATATGTGAATAACCCTCGTGATATTGTAGAGGAGAGGTTTTCACAGATAGAACAACAAGTTACTTATATAAATCGTAATATAAATTTCCTCATGGTGGCCATGAGCAATAAGCTTGGGATATTTGGAGAAGATGAGGGTTCTAACACAGAGCATAAATCAGAGGGAGGTTTAGAAAATCAATAAGAAATATAGAACCAACCGAAGAAAGGACCCAAAAAATATCTACCTAGATCAAGTGTCATGAATCATTCACATTCCTTGTTCAAAATGGAAGTAAAGGTTGATACTAAGTTGTACCATGGCGAGATCGATGCTCTAAATCTAAATCATTGGTTGTAGCAACTCAAAGTGTATTTTAGTGTCTATCAAATTTAGGAAGAACAAAAGGTTTCATTTGCACCATTGAAATTAGAGAGCCATGCCCTAACTTGGCAGAAAAACCTATAATGCCCCACTTGATCCTATCAGGAAAATTTTGATTAGTTTTTAATTAAACTGCAAATATTGACTTATAATTATTGAGTAATATTGATATATATCTACACTTGTAAAATTGTAATTTTATTTTTATTTATATGACGTTTATTGTTATTATTTATATTCCCAATATGTCTTCTCAAATCTAATTTTAGATAAGATATGATATTTTCCAATTTAATTCTAAATCAAATATATATATAGTTGATTCCCAATATGTTTTCTCAAATCTACTTTTAGATAAGAGCTATTTTTCTCCAATTTAATTCTAAATCAAATATATATATTTGATTCCCAATATGTCTTCTGAAATCTATTTTTAGATAAGATATGGTCTTCTCAATTTAATTCTAAATAAAATATCTATATTCACATTCCCAAAGTGTCTTCTCAAATCTACTCTTGGATAATATATGATAAGAAAGTTAAGGTTAATAAATTAAAAGGATTATGGGGTAGTCATGGAATTAATGGTAAGTGGTTGAGGTGGATGAGAGGAAGAGACATAAAAGGGAAGGACGATGAGAGAAGAGGGGGAGATCCTTGGTATTTGTTTTGGCATTAGAGGAATTTATTTTGGAGGAGGAATGTGGAGAAAGAGAAGGGAGAGAAAGGAGAAAAAATGAGAGGAATCAAACTTATATTTATTGGAGAGTGTTGGTTTTAACTTGGACACACTACAACTGGTTGGTCTTGGGCTTAGAAGGATAGGGAGCCTGTGAAGATTCCCTGAGTTGGCTATGAGGTAAATTCAGTCGGGTAACACAGCAGGAGCATCTCCACAAAAATCAAAATCATCTTAACCAAGCTATTGATATAGGTATTCTTCAATTGTTGATTAATTATGTAGATTGGTGCAATGACATTTCTTAGTTGTTTAATATGTTGCAAATATATCTTACTTGTATCTTATCATCAAATAAATGTTGATCCACAAATATGCTATTTTCCTTCATATTGTGTTTAGTTTAAATGATAAATTTGGTTTAGTTAGAAGACCTAGGATAGGTCCTCACATATGGTATTAGAGACGGTTTCAACCTATGAGGCCTAAAACCCACCAAACCATTGTGAAATTATATATATATATATATATATATATATATATATATATATCTGTGTGTGTGTGTATGGTTAAAAAAATGCATTATGTATAATTCTTATTATTGATATAAACAATAACAAACAATGCCCCAGGTTTCCAATTTTTTTGGTCTAATAAAAATTGTTTGTGTACCTATTCAAAAGGGATCAAGTCCCAGCAAGATATCCTAGATTTTTCTCCTCGCTTGAGTAGGAAATATACTAAGGTAGTTTTAGTTTGCCTTAAACTATTGAAAAATCCATTAGTAAATAGATTTGTTGTGAGAAAAATAACGAGGGGAACTGGAATTTGAATTCAGACAATGTAGAAGAGCATTTGTCATATAATGTAACATAGAATTTATGAGGAGTTATATTTCCTCTGCCATCCAATGGGTATGGTTCTGGTGTTACCATGTCTATGAAGGTTTTGCTTATGAGTGCTTGTGTCATCCAACATTGACACAATAATAATCTGGGATCCAAATTTATTTCCACAGCTGCAATTTGCAAAGTTGTCAAAGTGTAGCTATCCTTTTCTTCTTTTAAATTTATGCACCATGCAAATTTCATTGCCCTCCACATTTATTGAGGCATGCACCTTTTAAGGACGTTATAAAGCCATTACAACGGTTACTTATACAAGTTTTCTTAGTTATACTTTAGGCTTGCAAATCCTCCTTTCTTGTTCACAATGTATAAAAAAACAACTTCTACTAAATGTTTCTTCCTATTATTGAAGCTATAAAATTATTTTGATATGGATTTCCAAGTGGCATCATAAAATATTCCTGCTTGAAATTTTACTTGAAATGAATTTAGTTTATTTGCTTCAGATCTGTGAATCTACCATGTATTCAAAAAAAAAAATTACTTCATTTTTGTTGGCTTTCAATTGATTCTCATTCAATGCTTTCTCTAAGGTACATTTTCTCCTTCAAATCATCTTCAAAGCTTCCAATTCTACATGAGAATCCACAACCTCACCTTCTAATAACCTGTTTACGCAATGGACCCAACTCTTTGGCTCACCTGCTAGTCTACACTTCACCAGATATGAGTGCTGAGGAAAAATAATACAGAAATACATGAGAGAAATAATAAAACAATCCAGTCGGTCATTATTTATCTTGAGGACTCTCTATTGGAATAATGGATTCCTAATGTAGTTATGTATTGCTCGTTAAAACGAATCTTCGGAGATAAGTTTTTTTTTTTTTTAAATCTTCTTCTTTTTAAGGAAATCAAAGTATTAAAGTATGATGACAAAATTTTCAATTTATACTAAATATGGGTTTTAATTTCATTTGTCTCAGAATTCTCAAAATCAAGCATTTATATGTATTGTTATTCTGCCTATTTTTTTTTTCTTGAATTTTCGAAATAGATGTATTATTCCTGAAATCATCTCTATAACTAATCTAAAATTTTCCATAAATAACTTCAGGTTAAATTTATCTATGAAACCTTCTACCAAGTAAATAACTCAATCAATACAAGACTCTATACCAAGTAAATAAGCCAATCAATACAATTGCTATTTAAGCTAAAATCAAAGTTGAAAGAATAAATATTTAACAACTTTTTCCATGCGTTTATGAGATTAGTGGGCATGTGGCATTTAACCGGGTTCAAATGATATATGATACTTTATGGAATCTGAGCTTTGAAGTTCATCACTGGCCTGAATTCATGTAATGATGGTTGTTTCCTTTGGATAGAGTACAACACTTTTAAGGTCTTTTAGTTTTCTGAATTCTAAATGCACTTTTAAGGTATTTTTGGATTTTTTCTTCATTGCCTTTGTACTATACACATCTCTCCATGTATTCTTACAAAATAGTCTATTTATAAAAATAAATGTGATTGAAAATACCAAAACTATACTATGCATGTGTGTTTATATGTATATATATAATATAATAATTAATAATTTATATAATATATTAAAAAAAAATTAAATCATCAATCAATTATATATTTATTTATGGAATCTTAAGCATATGGGACAAAAACTTAAGAACCGATGAGAAACCCATTTTTCCTCTTATTGTAGTTAGTAAGCAAGTTGTAAATTGTTTTATATTTTTTTTTACTAACCATTTATTCGTGTTGTATAAAGTTGGGCCTATTTAAGTGAATATTTAATTTGGTTTGGCTTATTTAAGAGAAGATTTAATTTATTAATAATTCTAATGAAAATGATGTAATGTGGGAAATTTAACTAAAGTTAAATTTACAAAATAATAATAATAATTTTACAAAATAATAATAATAATTATAATTATGTGTTGGATAATGAAAATGATGTAACGTGGGAAATTTAACTAAAGTTAAACTTACAAAATCATAATTATTATTATAATTATGTGTTGAATATTAATATAGGATGTTTGTCTCACTCATGAGGCATAGTAATGTTTTGAACATTAAACAATTAAAACCTAGGGTCGTTTATGCACATATCTAAAGGATGATTACTTGTTGACATATAATCCTGAGGATGAAAATTTAATTGATACTTAATGTTAAATTTTTAATGTGAGAACTCAAATATAAATGGGGATATTTAGTGATACTCTCATAAGGAATGGCTATATATATAATTTTCTAAATTGTATATATATATAAAATAAATTTGTAGTAATTTTTGTAGAACATGTAATAGTAGTTGGAGAAAACATATATATCAAATGAGAATGAGTAGACTAATTCTTTTTTCTATCTATATTTTAAAGTTAGTGACTAAACAAATATGTTGTTCATTCTTGTCCTTCTATCACATTTTACAATTTTAATCGATTAAACATCTTACAACATGGTAGTAGAGTTTAGAAAGTGCTCAAGAGACCATATAGAAGTGGATAAAAAGTGCTCATTGGGCATCATTGGCACCACAATGCAGCCTAAAGGGAAACATCCTTGAGTTGTGTGACATATAACCACACAAAAAAATAATGTATGTCTTAAAGAGGAAGAAACCTCTGCCTCACTTACCTAAAACCATTGATGTTGTGATAAGGTGATCTAGATTGGACCATTGTATTGTTTTTAATCCATCTCGATGCTTTCACAGTGGAAAAAGTGGAGGAATTTGCTCAGAGAACCATTTTTATTAGCAGGACCCAGTTTGGGAAATTTAGGTCTATAACCTTTCAGAAGAATTTTGAGGCATCAAACAATATTTATGGGGGTAAAACTTTACCAATTTAGCACCACACCTTTTTTTCCTATTCTACAAACATAGGCATTTCCAACAGTATAAGAATCACATCAATTAGAGTCCATATGTGAAAGTTATGCCACTCAAAAGTTGACCTTCCTATTTTCACCACCATAATTCGAAAGGATTCCACGTTAACCCCAATTATTCATGACAAAGGGGTGAGCCACATGATTATAATGAAGAAGAATCTAGAAGAGTCTATATTGTAACTTTGGTTAAGCATTGAAGTAGTTAAACCTAACCACTAGTGAGCTATGAGGCTATGTTATAGCCAAACCACTAACAGGAAAAGGGGTTCCATTATTTTGAGTGCATTTGTTCCATAGAAGAGAAACAATAGTTGAGAGAGATAGGAGATAGAGAAAAAAAATGATTTTTAAATTGTAGTAGCCCATAAGCCACAATCCATACTTGTTCGTACTTGCAGATATTTTATATCCAGAGAAAGAGAGCAGAGTGGCCTCACCTTCTAGCTGGGGTTTTCTCCTAAAAGGGATCGTGGTCATATCTTGTGTCAAATGTTTGTGTGAGATTTTATTTTGTTGGTATCTACATTATTAACAGTAGTCTACAAATCCATAAATATAAAGAGAAATAAAATTGTAATAGTGTAGCTCTTGGATTTTTAAGTATATTTTATTAGATCTGTTGTGATGAATTGTCCACTAGAATATCCATGGAAGTTTACAAATGATATTGGTATCAAAGAAGGTTTCTTTGGGTGTATTGTGGATATTTACAGGGGACTTATATTTACTATGTCGTAAAATTGTAATCATGGCTGACGAATCTATGAATAACCCTCGTGATATTGCAGAGGAGAGGTTTTCACATATAGAACAACAAGTCACTTATATAAATCGTAATATAATTTTCTTCATGGTGGCCCTGAGCAATAATACTGGGATATTTGGAGAAGATTAGGGTTCTAACACAGAGGATAAATCAAAGAGGGTAAATTAGGAGATCAGCAAGAAATAGAGAACCAACCGAAAAATGGACCCAAAAAATATCTACCTAGTTCAAGTGTCGTGAATTATTCACAGTCCCTGTTCAAAATGGAAGTAAATGTTTATATGAAGTTGTACCATGGAGAGATATATGCTATAAAGCTAAATCATTGGTTGTAGCAACTCAAAGTGTATTTTATTGTCTATCAAAATTAGGAAGAAGAAAAGGTTTCATTTGCACCACCGAAATTAGAGGGTCATGCCCTAACTTGGTGGAAACGCCACATTGAGACCTTGGGGTTGGAGCGATAGCCTCTAGTAACTAAGTGGGGGGCCTTAAAACCCTCATAAGATCACATTTTTACCTTATTCGGTATGAATAGGTTCGGTGGATTCAGTGCCACTACTTTAGGTAAATGTAGGGGAAAAGTGTGCAGGAGTACACCACATAGTTCATAAAGATGGCCATAATGTTGGGTATCTCCCCAAAGAACCCAAATGTACTCCTCAAGTATTTGGGGAGTCTACGTTTCCATCTAAAGGAGCAAGCGATGTTATTCAATCCCAAATCAGTAGACGAGTCTTATGTACAATCAAAATACCTAGGGAATATAAGCCTGAATAAAGCACAATCAAGTGGATCAAATCCAATGGGGTAATAGGATAATTTTAAGGAGGGGAAGAAGAAGCAGAAAAGAAGGAAAGATAAAAATATGACAACCACAACACACCAATGCAAAGATACAAGCAACCACTACAACATTGAAAAACATACAAAGAAGAAGTGTTGAAAGTTGCATCTAGAGCTTAAATAAAAGAACAAAAAGAAATACAATAAGAAGAAGAATCTCATGCCCACTGATTCGAGCAACCAATTTGAAAGAAACTTAGACATGTATGAGAATATCATTTGTACATCATTGCTGGAGGAGGTGAATCTGAGTAGCCTTCAGCAAAAGGAAGAGAAAGAGATGACCAAACTCTTCCTATAAAGATATAGGTCAAGAAGGGCAATATTGATGCTCTGCTTGACTCAAGATCACAGGTGAATCATCTTGTAGCAGATATGGCCAAGAAGTTGGAGTTTGAATTCTGTGATAATCCATGCCCATATCCACTAGGATGGGTAAATAAAGATGCAAATATAAAGGTAAAAAAATAATGCAAAATTAGATTTTCCATCATTGTTAATTTTACTGATGAAGTAGAACTAGGTATGGTTCCCCTTGATGTATGTGGAGTCATGTTTGGGAGTCCCTACATGTACATGTGAGATGCAGTATTAATGTGGAGAGTGGACCAATATTAGCTCATTAAGGATGAAAAAATTTTCACCATCAACACACGCAAATGAAAGTAAAAATTTTCATTAGTAAGTGTCAACGAAGCCAAGAAATTGATTAGTTTCAACAAGAAGTGTGCTTTATTGTTTTTAATAGAAAATCAGTATGTAGAAGGGTTAGTAAGAGGCAAGGCATCCCTGGAGGGGTGTACTAAGAAACAAAAACAACCAGAAGAGTGTTATAATCATACAGTGATGTGTTTCGGTAGCTTAAAAGGTTTCCACCTAATAGAGAAATGGAGCACGAGATCCAGCTATTGTAAAACTCCTCATTTCCAAACATTGTGTTGTATATGTAGTCTTTTATAGATGAAATTGAGGCGAATAAATAGTTGCAACAACTACTAGAACATGGTTTCATTCGACTAAGTATATCACCATATGGGTCACCCATCATCATTATGCCAAAGAAGGATGACACTTGGTGGATTTTTGTTGATTACATGGTGTTGAACAAGATCATGTTCAAGAATAGGCACCCCCTTTCTAGGATAGATGATTTGTTGGATCATTTGTAGTAAGCGAAATACTTCACCAAGCTAGACCTAAAGTCTGGATATCACTAGGTTTGAGTCATAGAAGAATATAATTGGAAGACCACCTTCAAAACTATAAAAAGTTTGTATGATTGGTTAGTCATGTCATTTGGCATATGCAATGCACAACCTACATTTACTAAATTAATGAATGATGTACCATTCTCTTTTATATATTCATTTATTATTGTTTATTTGGATAATATAATGGTATATAGTTGTACATGGGAGAAGCACATCTCACATTTGACACAGGTGCTAGAGACATTAAAGAAGCACCAACTATTAGAAAATCTCAAGAAGTGTAAGTTTGCACAATAGTATTTGGTGTATCTGGGGTATATGATAGGTGGAGGATAGTTGAAGATGTATCCCACCAAGATGGAGGTCATCATGAAATTGTAGGTGCCTACTAATGTTTATGAGGTTAGGAGATTCATTGGGGTAGCATAGTGTTGAGATTCAAGAAGATGATGAGCTTAGTGAAAAGTAATCACCTTCACTAAGTGGGGCCCGTGGGCCATTTTTAGGTGTATGTCTATTTTTAAACATGGTGAGCATATTCTATAAGTTGCAGGATGCTATTTGTAGATGGTTGGTCAAATGTGGAAAAGAGATGAAATTCTATTTTTAGAATATTAGGCGAAGTCTATTTATAGATCGTCGATCTAAAAATAGGTGTATGTCGATTATTATTAACCCTTAATAATAATCCGACAAAAAACATCAAATTATTCTCTTGGATCACTTTATTTCAGTGAATAGATTTGGAAAATCAGTGGGCTGAAGGAATTACACAATTCCTAGGGTTATTGGTGGCTCATGCATGAAGGACTCAGTTAGAACTGAAGTGGAAAATTTATGACAGAGTTGGAAGAGTAGTTACAGGAGTTGT
Organism: Pinus albicaulis; assembly: GCA_034641835.2. NCBI lineage: Eukaryota > Viridiplantae > Streptophyta > Pinopsida > Pinales > Pinaceae > Pinus > Pinus albicaulis. Next base: position 103,649,993 of record CM076576.1, on the reverse strand, counting down.
TATTTAGTTTAACTCAGTTAAGTGAGTTAAACATAGTTGAGCTAGTTGTATCTAGTCTAATTGAAAGATACACTAGTGAGAGTTAAGTGAATTAATTAGTTAATTAGTTCACAACTAATAACTCACTAACAACTGAACAAATACATCAGTTAACTACTTGCATCTTAGTTCGAGTGGAGACCCAGTGGAGAGATAGGTGAAAGGGTGAGATGGACTATCTGTTGTGACTATAGTGATGCATTCAATGCATCTGACACACATTGGAGTTGCCAATGAGGATTGCATAGTCAAGGCAAGGCCAATTCGAATTCATTCAAGGGTCTTCTACAGCAGGGGTTACGCAGTGGAGTCAGGCTATCAGGAGGCAAGAAATTGGTGCATAGATATGCAAATTTCTACATGACAGTGTGTAATGATTGTTGATTGTATTGAGAGCTTGATGTACTAAGCTTTGTATGAGATTATTACATGATTCCATTGATATACATAATATATGATAGTTAGGGTTTTTAGATTTATGTTTTCCCGTTAAAAAATTGTGTTATGTGCGATTGAATTTATTCACATGTGTTTGCAATTGAGTTTTAAATTTCCGCAAGTTTAACAGTGGAAGGATTCTGTATTTATCAAGAAGATAAATATTGTTAGATCAAGAGAATATGATAATATATCAGTATTAATAAATTTTTACACATAGTAGTTGAGAATATTCATAGCCTTGTTTTCAATGGTAGCAACATTGCTCCATGCCATAACAACAAGTGGTAAGAGTTTCTAGTTGGGAAAGGGTCAAAGAGGGCTTTCAATGGACTAAAAAATAATATTAGTCAAGCACCAATTTTGACATTACAAAACTTGCAACAACCCTTTGAAGTGGAGAAAAATTTGAGTGGGTATGTTATGGGAGAAGTATTGATGCAAAAGGGAAGGCCTAGATGCTACCATTTTGAATTATTTCATGGGGAAGTTCCTAACTACCCTACTTACGACAAGGAGCTTTATGCCTTGGTGCAAGATGTTAAGAAGTAGGAGCACTATCTGATGGGAAAGGAGACAATAATCCACACAAATCACCAACCACTATAGTAATTGTAGGGTGGATTCAAAATTATTATTATAGTCAGAAATGACTATTGGTTTGCTGAAATTGGCCTCCGGCTGCTCCGGCTAGGCCCCGAACTACTGCTGGCACTTGCTGGCCCTAGTGGCCCCTAGAACTTCTCCAAAGCATCTCAGAATTAAAAAATCCTCTACAGGCTATGAAAACCACACCATTAGTTCCAAAACATCTAAAACATCCAAAATTGACTATTGGATTTCTGAATAAGGCCTCAAGCTGCCCTAGATAGGCCTGAAACTACTACTGGCCCATGGTGGCCCTAGTGGCCCCTAGAAATTATCTAAAGAAAAACCTGCTCAAAAGTCCTTTTATGGCTCTGCAACCCTCACCAATGAGTCTAGAATGTCTAAGATAGTCGAAATTGACTATTGGAACTCCAAAATTGGTCAATTCTAGCTCAAGAAAGAGCCTAAACTCAATTTTCCCAATGACCCCTAGAAATCCTCCACCAAATGTGGAGAACTGGAGTTTAACTCCAGTTAAATTCGGAAATTTCACAAAATTTTGGTGGGCGCTCCAAATATACCACCAAGCTAACCATTGGAAATAAAAATTAACTGACGTTTTTGGGCACATGTCTTAAACCTTAACCGCACATTTAAACACCACGCAGAACCATCTAGCGGAGGTTATAGTTGGGGTAAACCGTCATCATTAAAAACTGGCATGTGAACATGTTTTAACTGATCTGCAGAATTTTTGGTGTTTGCGGTTAAGGGTTTAGGCCCCTGGACTTGGTTTCAAGGCCATATGGGAGGGGTTGGCCCCTCCAAACCCCCATATCGAAAAACCATACACGTTAAATAAATCTGTGAGCCTTATGTGGTTAAGACACATCATAGCACAGGCGATATGGGTGCGGGCCTGCGGGCAGGAGATGTAGGGTTCGGCCCCCGGCCGCTCCAAAAAAATTTTATTTGACCATTCCTGGGCCACGTGGCAGCCTCCGGGTCTACCACGTGGCAACCTCCAATTAGTCCGAATAAAAAACAGTCAACCCACTGTCGAATACCAATGTGCCACTTGTCAAGATTTGATTGGTTCGAAAGGAATATTCTAGGGAATATTCTGAGGAACATTCCAGGAATATTTTGAGGAATATTCTAAGAATATTCTTTATAATATTCTCTTTTTTGAATATTCAAAGACCATTCAAACTTGGTCAAAGTCCAAAAATTGCAGTTTACTAGACTTTTCAAACTACGATAATGTTTTCATACGGTGTTAGTTTTTCGAATTGTTTGTGGCACTGGAATCAGGAAGACGAGACCTATATGGTCACTCAAGTTTGGAACACTTCCAAAAATTTTGAATTTTGAGTTATCACTTAGGTCCTTGATCTGAATCTGATCACACCTCCCCATTGGGAATCTTTTGGACCCCAAAAGACTGATAAAATGATATGTACAGCAGATGAGAGTACAACACCATCTCTTTTCAGCCTCCATACACTTGCCTTGCATGGCTTAGTGCCTTTGAACCACAACTCGAAGTTATTCGACACTTCCCTTCCTGGATGCGCTTATCCTCCTGTTAAGAACTGTCTTCCCTGAACTCACTCAGAAATTTATGGCGAGAAATTACAAAAGGTAGCTAAACATCGCTTCCTTGATCATCAGTCTAAGGTGGTGCAAACAAACATAAGTTTCCAATAGAAATTCATACATAGCTGAAATTTTCGGATGTACAAATGAGTGTATTTCTTACCGTGTGAGGAAGTCAAACCACTTCTTACCAAGCCACTTCCACGACGAATTTTACTACTGAAAATATTCTTCATGTGAAACATTTGTTCTCACATCAATGATGGAATATTTGGTTCCAATTTCGTCAGTCTTTCTATCCCCTTGCTTCAATTTCTTGGGACGATCAGTTGGAAGCAATGTCCAACATTGGGCAACAACATGTCCCTTTCTCTGGCAATGTGTGCAAGTCTTATGCACCTTCTTTTCAAGTTTCCTTTGCCTCAACTGCTTCTTGAATGCCTTCATCCTCTTCCAGCATTTTGAAACAACATGGTTACATAGACCACAATATGCACAACAACTCTTTCTTCGATTCAAGCATGCATATTTTTCATGCCTTGCAAAAATATAATAAACTTGACTATGGGAAGAATTATATCTCAAATGTTGATTTGCATGTCCATCCTTTTTACCTTCTTGAGGAGATGAACTTGTATAGGCTCCAGATTTTCTAAAGACTAACATCAGTGTTTATGTCTTGATAGCTATCTAAACACTCATGCTCGCCATAAGCTGCGTGTCTACAATATTCTTGTTGCAACATAGGCTTTAAACAATGGCAATCAACTTGGAAACAAACTTGAAACTTTTGTGGTTTAGAACTTGCGATAAAAGTTCTTCTTGAAGTTTTCTCACATGCATTCATGGCTTTGGAATTTTCGCCATTAAATTGAACATAATCAAGACCAAATTTCTTAGGTCGTTCCTCAACCAAAATAGGATCAATCATGCCTTGTGCGTGTTTGCCTAAACCCTTGCCTTCCTAGCCCATTTTAAACATTAACTTGGATCTATACCTCTAGTGTGCTTTTTAAATGAACCAACACATCTATCTAAAGAGGAAACTGAAGACAAATTTGAGTGAATTACCTCTGCTTCACGCATGTTCTTCATCAAAGCCTCTTGGGCTTGATGGATTTGCATCTCCATCTCATGCAATCTTTGAATAATTCCTTCTTTCTCTTGCCTCATAGAAACCAATTGCTCATGAAGTCTAGTTCTTTCTCTTCTATCTTCGAACATAATTTGTGCCATGTCGTTCAGGATGTAGAAGTCTCGCTTCATGTATTCATCAAAGAATCTTGTGAAGGAGAAGGATTTTGAAACCTCACTTGATGAATTTGTCATCTTAAAAATGAGCTAAATAACTTCAATCAACAATTCACAAAGCTTTCAAAACAATTGACAAATCTTATAAACAAAATGGTTGTAGAGTCAAGCTCTTCTTCAAGTAGCCTTTTGCAAACAAACCCTTATATGCTTCAAGGGTTTCCTTGAGGTCCTTTGGGTAAGGAGAATTCCTTCGGCCCTTCTTCCTTCTTTTCCTCTTCTAGACTTAGCTATTAGTAGCTTTCCCTTCACCTCTAGCAAACTCAAGCAAAAGTCAATTTCCAAACAGTCAAATTCTTTAACTGTTTAAAACACCTTTCAAGTCAAACAAACAAACTTGTGCTCTCTCAATCAAGCAACCAAGTGATCATATTTGGATCATGCAAGGAGGATCTTGCAAGGTAGTTCGAAATGAAGGACATGGAACTCCTTCATTATTTCCTTGGTGTTAGTATGAATCTTAATCACAAACATACGAAAAAGGCTCACTTTAGCCATGCATAACAAACAGCCCTAACAGCAAAGATGGTTTCCAATATCTTTAGATCTGCAATTAGGTGACCAAGATAAATGCTGCAAAAATCTAGATTTATGCATTAAAAGACATTAATTAGTAAATAAAAAACAAGATTTGCTCCATGCATCCAATAGACATGACAAGAATATGTTTAAAGAATTTTTTATTTATGGCACCTGGGAGGAGAACATAAAAGGATGTTAGCAGTCCTCTTCAATGGCATGGTTTCTTGTAAGTCCTCAGCATTTCAGATCTAAAATCCCTCTCTCTTGATGGCGTAGAAAACCCAGAAAAAAATTGAACTCAAAGGGAGCTCACAAAAAAAATGGTAGCAAAATATGACAATTATGGTGGATCAAAGTCAGACCAAAAGTATAGATCTAGAGTGATCTTTAGGCAACAAAAGGTGGTGAATGAATGGAAAAACCCTTCTATTTATAACAAAATATTGAGTTAGTCTAGATATTGGTGCATAATTAAAATATTATTAACTAAATCAAGATCCAACTTTTATGGAATATTTAATTATATTTGTTGGAAGGAAAAATAATTTGACTTGGGTCAAATCCATTTATTTGTAAATAATAAATAAATAAATGATTTATTTATTATTTTAAGGATGTGGTTGAGTAATAATCGAATAAATAATGATTTATTTAATTATTTATGAATGATTTAATCAAATTTAACAAGGAATATTATTTAAATAAAGTTTAAATAATTATTCCTAGAAAACAATAAGATAAATAGTGATTTATCTAATTAATTTTCCTGTTTTGGGTTAAATATGACCAAGAATATTAATTAATTGTTGTTTAACTAATTATTCCTTGAGTAAAATCAAACAAATGTAGATTTATTTAATATTTCCTCACGGGGTTTCCTGTTTAGACCATAAAAAACTTAATAAAGGGGGTTTACTAGATAGTAGGTTTTGGGTAGAAAACTGTGACATGTCCCAGGATTGGGCCTGAAAACTGCGACCCGATAGGGAGGGGTTTTTCTATGTTGTTTTTTGGCTGAGAACTGGGATTTTTATGTTTGGATAAAATATTTCCTATCTGTACGCTGAAAAATATAATGGATTTGTGCATATATGGCAGAATTACGGATCAAATGGAGAGAGAGACCTGGGCACACTACGGTTGGAGATCCAAGAGGATCAAGGTGTCTGCAGTGCATTGGCCAGGTTTGGGGTTCTCAAGTTTGTGGAGAACTCTCTGATGAGAGATGGAGAGCCCTTATTGGCCCGGATTGTCAGCTATTGGGATTTGAACCATGAGGTCTTTATAGTGCAAGGGCACCGGATCGAGTTGACGGTCCAGGATATATATTTTTTGACTAGTCTCCCACCACTAGGGATGGTGGGGAATACTCATCCAATGTAACCGTGAGGGCAGAACATCATGGATTTTGTAGAGCACCATTGTCGACCACGTCTCCATGTTAAGGGGACATGGATACCCGTCAGGGATCTAGAGAGGTTAGAGACCTGTGCTGTGGTCGCAAAGGTGATACGAATCCTGGGCAACCAGGCACTCAATAGAGGGCAGATGATGCTTATGGAGAGTGTGTTGAGTGGGACCTACTATGGGTGAGCCCAAATGATGTTTTCATTGTTGAAACGATAGTTTTCGCTATGCAAGTGACAAGTGAACCATGATTGTGCATATGGTACAGTGTTATGGTCACACTTCTTTGAGAATATCCCAGCACTTCGACCTCATATACAGCTCTAGGATGGGGGCCCAAGGGAGGCAAGGATGCGTCGGTGGGGCAGTCGGGCGGGTGTCCCGACCCGAGTTATTTGCTCATTGGGATCAGATGCCATTGTACATAGACGACTATCCTTATAGTGGGATGAGTTATCATGGGGACCCAAACTTGCCACTACTGCCTGGTCGAGTATGGGGGCACAATGGTAAGTGAAAAATTGCTAATATTTTATGTGCATTGTAAAGTTTTAGAATATTGTATATGGTACTGATTCTTTCACTTTTTGTATGCAGATACAGCACCGTTAAAACTAGCCAGGTATATGGGATGGCCTGCAGTATCAGGAGCTGCAAGACCTAGTGGATCAAGAGCACCACAAAATGAGGATGCAGTAGCCCTCCTGGAGGACATTCGTCGTAGATGTGAGAGGCTTCTGACTGGTATTTCAGAGCATGGTTGGCAAGAATTAGATGACCAGTACATAGATCCATGTATTAGTCTTCCCTCAGAGTGGCAAGGGGTCATGTGGCGCATGGCAATGGCTAGACAGGGGATGCGCAATCTACGAGTTGTGGGAGCAGAGCCATTGGCTCGGGATCCTCCAGATAGTGATTAGGTGTAGGGGCATGTGGTGCCCCCAGTTTTGAATTTTTGTAACATGCTATGGGCATGTCATATGTATCAGAGTTATTGGACTCTAAAACATTTTATACGACACATACTATGGGTATGCATCGTTTTGATGGTTTTATGTTATATTATTGTCTTGTGTTAAATGCGTGTGCTAAATGCCAATCTAGAATATTTTTTGCAATGCTATCTACATAGTGATTTTGTGATCTAGGTACATAAATCAATGTAATGATTCCAAATTCACGCATCAAAAGCTTCACTCGTAAATATCTTCTAAAAAAGATAGGATTATGCACACGATAGACACCATTCAATTGCATGACAAGAAATAGGGAATCTAAATGAACATGAAGGTGGAGGATGTGATGGGAAAGGGCATAGGCTAATAAACCTCACATTGCATCATATTCAGCCTGATTGTTGGTAGCAATAGCAATCCATACACCGTTTGAAAGAACAAGCGAATGCAAGGGGGTAAAGATGGCCCAACCTACCGAGGCTAGATTCTAGGAGTAACGACTTGCACCGTCAGAATAACCGATATAAGGTGTGGATGGAAAGTCCATCTGAAAGGTTCCAGAAGACAACAAATGGGAGGATGATGAATAATTCTGGCAACCTGAGTGCATAGTAGAAATTGAACAAACACTGTGAGAGGGAGTGATCCGAGTAGGATGTATACCACCCGCACACCGATGGAAAGGTGGTGTGTGGGAGCTACCTTGGGTGTAGCTTGTGCTCAGGCCATGAAATTCACCATAAACATGAATGGTTCCATTCTGCTTATGGGTGGGAAAGATGAGGTCAGGGGTGGACAAGGCTTCCATGATGTCATCATCACAGTAGAAGATGGAATGACTGGAGGAAGGGAGACCACATGACGTGGCAAAGCTACCTAACTCATCATCATGAGAAGAAAGGTTCACATGTGCATCGTCACAGGGGATGATGAGAGAACAAGAAAATAAAGGATCTACTACTGTTGAGCCCTGGGTAATCGCTGAAGGGAGGTCGAGCGAAACAACAAGGGAAGATTCAGAGGGAGCTTCCACTAAGGGTCTCATGGATGATGATAGGTAGAGGATGGTGGCCACAGGCTCCGTCGTCTTGACATCAGGAGGGGGAATTTCAATGGGAGTGGGTAAATTCTCAGGCTGGCATAAAGCATACTACGCAAGGATGGAAGAGGCCGATTGATTCTGTTCCACCTCGTATTCCCGAACTACCTCTAAAGAGGCGTGGTAATGTGTAAGGTGGGGAAAATGGTGGGAATAACGGCCATGGAGATCACACAAAGCATAAATTTGGTTGGTGTGAATAGTCTTAGGGTCCTTGGCTACAGTCGAGGAAGAAACAGAGGCTTTAGGGACCATAGACTTAGGAAATGCAACATTAACCATGGGATTGATATGGGGTAACTCAGGATAGGTATGGGTGGCATGAAAAATGACATCACATAAAGCACAAGGCTTTGGAGGCAGAGGAGGAGCACGGTCAGTCAGGGCAGCCTTGTCTTTTGATGCCCTCTTGCGAGCTTTTCCCTTTTTACCTGAAGTTGTCGCAATAGGAGAAGGTTCTTGTTGAGGTGACTGAGGCAATGTAGTAGCGGGAGAAGTCATGGGGACCAGTTGAACCGGGGTTAAAGCAAGATAAGGTTTGGATTGACTAGGTGGGGTAGCGGCTGGGGGATCAAGGTACTAGATGAGAATCCCCACGGTCAATTTAGGAAGAGATAGGGTAGCCATGATAGGTACTGAGTACACTCCAGGAGAGGGAGCTAGGAACGGTATCTGACCGGAGGGGTAATGGCCAGGCAGGATGACTCCAAGATGGTTAAGGCCTAGAGGAACCATTCCAGGAGGGTAGAGAAGCTCATGGATACCAGTTGTAGGTGAAGGGCCAAGAGGAGGGGTTCTAGAAGGCTGAATCAAAGGGCTAGGAGTAGGCTGCAGAGGCCGAGGCTGCTGACTAGCCAAAGCAAGCCGCTTGAGGGAAGCCTAAGACGAGTGCATCATGAAAACATTCGATGAGCTAGGATCAGAGACAGGAGGAGGAAGATTAGGGAATGTACCAAGCAAAGAGGAGTCTTTGTAGACTCCGGGTGAGACACTGGTCAAAGGATCGACAGTTTTCTTATTGGCCATCAAAGAGATGATGGACTCAGGGGAAGTCTGAGACTTCTGTTCGTAATATGTCAACTGTTCAATGGTAAATATCTTTCCATTATGAGAGAAGGACATCTTGCGGTGAACCACAGATGGGACAGCATACATCGCATAGGTGTAGCTATGACCCAATAGAATGTTGTAATATAAGGGGGCATCAATGACTTCTAGGTCAACACAAACAGTCTTGCCCGCAAGAGTAATAGGACAATTGTTGAATAGGCCAATGGGTTGGGAGGCGTGGCCATCCCACGCTCAAAGAGTGATTGTGGAAGGAGCCAACTCAGGGGATTCGATTTGCTTCCAAACTGAAGCAGACATCACACAGGTGTATGCTCCGTCATCAATGATGCACCGGGAAACGTTGGCATTCCAGACCTTGACTGAGATTTGGAAGGCGACGGAAGCAGGAAGAGGAGGATGTTCTGACCGATCAACATCGAAGATGATCAAACAACCATCTGAAGGATCTACAGCACCCATGGCAGATAGTATAGATTTTCGTTGTGAATGGCACAACTGGAGGGGTTCCAGGGTTAAGATGGTAGCAGGAGATTGCGCCAAATCATCTACTATGCTATACGAATGGGCAGCTTTTCAAAAAGTAGTATTTTGGCGTAGTGGTCCCTTAGGGATCTTGGTATGAACCTCTGCCTTAGGCTGAGGGATCTGCAAAGGACCATTAGTTTTCGAAAGAGGCTCTGTAGAACCTGAAGAAGGGGAATCGGGGACAGACGTATCGAGAGGCTTATTGTAAGAACGAGACTGAGTTTGAAGGTTGAGGTCAACGGTTATAGGTTGGTCAGAGTGGATCATGAGAATATGGTAATCGGAGATACCAGATGGAGGAGGTTGAGTGGCCACCTGACCTTTAGGTGGTTGGGTAGTCGCAAATCCTTGTTGAGGGAAAGGATTAGTAAATACAGCCGGCTGACTAGGAACAAGATTGGGAGGCATGCAAGGGGAGGTTTGATGTCCTCGCAATGATACTTGAGATTCCCACATCTAATTAATCTGTGGTAAAAGAGGACAATCGTGCATGTAATTACAATAAAAACCATAACAAGAACAAGGCTTATTTGTGCGAATAGGCCTGCCCTGCTTGGGCTGAGTGCCCTGTTGCTGGTTAGCAGTGTTAGGAGCATTATTTTGCGTATTAGGTCCATAATTACCAGGGAAATATTTCTTTTGAGTGCCTTTCCTCTTATTTTTGGAATGAGGAGGATTAGTTGCACCCTTCTGTGCATACACCTGCCCCTGAGGGGGCGGTGGCTGCTGTTGCGGGGGTTGAGAAGGCAAGGGAGGTGGAGGTGCTAATGCTGGAGGAGCTGGAGCACGAGGCTGTAGATACGGATAATAAATAGGTTGGGTAACATTTTGGTAAACAAGAGGTTGGGCAAAAGGAGGAGACATGCCGTATCCTGGATACATGCTACCGGGAGGGGGAAAAGTGTTGGAGGTGTTGGCCCCTCCTTGAGGAAAACCATAGCCCATGGGAGGCTGAGCATATGGATGAGAAAGAGCTCCAATGATACCGTCGGTGGCATAAGAAGCTCGAGATGCCCCCAGTGTGTTGGCACCACCAGGTGTAGGAAGTTCAGGTAGAATGGTATAAACATAACCAGATATGTTAATGCAATCTAGAGAGCGGCTTCTTCGGTTTGAGGGAAATGCGATGCGACATCTTTGCCTATAGTAGGAAAGAAAGATCTAAGGAACTAGTCCATGTATACATGGTCTTCGAAGGTAGAGGCTTGACATAGGCTATTTCTTCTCTGACATTCCTGGACATGATCAGATAGGCGGGTCGCAGGCGATTGACAGAAAGAAGTCAAAAGTTCGGTACCAGTGTCATAATGGAGGGGAAGCTGCAAATAAGATAGAAAATCTTGAGAAAGAGTCCCAAAGGTGGTATGATAGGATGAGGCTTGATCAACATACCACTTAGAAGCTTCACCAGTAAGTGTACATTGGAACAACCGAAGACGGATAGAGTCATCGGTAATGGAGTTAGACGAACACCACATGTGGAAAGATCGAACATGATTTGTAGGATCTTCTCCATCAATACCTTCAAACTTGGGGATGTCAGAAGGGAGCTTGGTCAGCATAACAGACCAGCTAGCATCATGATGTATAAGGTCATTGATCAACTGGTTAAAATTAGGAAGACTGAGGCTTTCCATATAGGGAGCAAGGGAGCAGCTGGGGTAGTTCCTATTGCGGTCCCACTAGTAGTATTCCCAGCATTAGATCCGGGGCTACCAGTAGTGTTAGGTCCTGAACCAGACATGGGGGAAAATCGGGGGCGGAACCAGAGGGAGAACCCAATGAACTAGAAGAGGATTCAGATTGAAGACTCGGTGGAGGACTAACTTGAATCTTATGTGGAGGAGTAAGTCTTCCTACCAGAAACTGAGGATGAAGGCCAAGAAGTCTATGGGAAAAACACCTTGGAGGTGCAATGATGAAGGCACAAACACTGCACAAAGGGAAGAGAGACCAACAAGGGAAAGGAGGTGTAGGATCAACTAACTACAAAATCAAAACAAGGGCAGAGAGGTGCAGAATCAATTGATTACAATTTTTTAAAGCCTTTGCTTGGCAGTGTTACCAAGCTCTTCTTCACTTAGGGTGTGTGGGTTAAGTGTGTAAATTTTAATTTTTAAACCCAGATGTTTATAGAGAAAAATAAAAAGTGTGACGTATAACTATAAATAAACTTGTAGACAATAGTATATGAAACTGAAATAACAGAAAATAAACAGCTAATTATGCATTAATCTAAATCGAGGGAGGCAGGCCTCTCAAAAACTAGTTTGTGGGTGGGAAAAATATATTCAAAACACACCAAAATAGCCAATATATCTAAATTTAGGAGGGACAATGATCTAAAGGTCAGATTTGCTGGAAATAGGTGCAAAAAACAACAAAAAATCAGAGGAAAAATTGTTGTAAATGAGGTGACGAAAGGCTATCTCTTGAAGGGAAGTGGAGGGGACCCTAGCAGAAAACCAAAATAAAAATAAAAAGAGGTGTTTTGGATGGATAAATAACCAATTTGAAGTGGATCTAAAGGTAAGATATCAGATCTGAAAAATGGCTGAACACACTGAAATTTCAGACAACTTGCAGCAGCTAAAACTCTTCCACAAAAGGTGGAGGGTATTGAAGCCATAGGGGGCTACATTCCCACTTTTTTGGTTAAAATAGAACAAGTAAAGGTCCAAAATGGGTGGAGACAGAGGTTAGACAACCCTGAACAGAGGCCGAGACAAACTGAGAAAACTTTCAGAAAAACTACTGCAAAAATTCCAGGTCGCAGTTTCTGACCTGATTTCTATAGAGGTCGCAGGTTTTGGCCTGTTTTCTACACCCTGGAGGTTCAGGTCACAGGTTTTGGCAAAAAGCGCGACCTGCACTTCCGGCACTCTCGGGTGCAGGTTTCAAAAGAATGTTTCGTCTCAGTTGCAGCTGATGTCAATCACTTGCGCAATAGGTCTAAAAACACATGGAAGTTAGAATTTTTAATGTTTTAGGGTTTTATAGGTTAAAAAAAACATCAAGAAAATTAAAACAATAAGCTTAAGAGAAATCATAGGGTTTGAAGCAGCTGGATATGCATGGATATGAAAAACGACAAAGGTCTTAATCGTAAACCCATGTGGAGTCGTCAGTTGTTAGTATGAATCTTAATCGAAAGAGTACAAAAAAGGCTCACTTTAGTCATGCATAACAAACAACCCTAACAGAAAAGATGGCTTCCAATATCTTTAGATCTGCAATTAGGTGACCAAGATAAATGCTGCAAAAATCTATATATATGCATTAAAATACATTAAGCAGTAAATAAAAAACAAGAGTTTCTCCATGCATCCAATAGACAAGACAATAATATGTTTAAAGAATTTTGTATTTATGGCACCTGGAAGGAAAACATAGAAGGATGTTACTATTCATCCTCAATGGGATTGGTTCTTGTAAGTCCTTAGCACTTCCGATCTAAAATCTGTCTCTCTTGATGGTGTAGAAAACCCAGAAAAAAATGGATCTCAAAGGGAGCCCACAAGAAAAATGGTAGCAGAATATGACAATGATGGTGGATCAAATTCAGACCAAAAGTATAGATCCAGAGTGATCTTTAGGCAACAAAAGGTAGTGAATGAATGGAAAAAACCTTCTATTTATAACAAAATATTGAGTTATTCTAGATATTGGTGCATATTTAAAATATTATTAACTAAATCAAGATCCAACATTTATGGAATATTTTATTATATTTGTTCGAGGGAAAAAGAATTTGACTTGGTATATAATAAAAAGAATATTTTATTATTTATTTATTTGTAAATAATAAATAAATAAATGAATTATTTATTATTTTAAGGATGTGGTTGAGTAATAATCAAATAAATAATGATTTATTTAATTATTTATGAATGATGTAGTCAAATTTAACAAGGAATATTATTTAAATAAGGTTTAAATAATTACTCCTAGAAAATAATAAGATAAATAGTGATTTATCTAGTTAATTTTCTTGTTTTGAGTTAAATATGACCAGGAATATTAATTAAACTATCGTTTAATTAATTATTCCTTGAGGAAAATCAAACAAATGTAGATTTATTTAATATTTCCTCATGGGGTTTCCTGTTTAGACCATAAACAACTTAATAAAGATGTTTTACTAAGTCATTTTTCATAGTGAAAGAAATTTTACTTGTGGTAAAATTGGTTTTACATGGTGTACTTGGTTCCATCTAATAGTAACAGGTTAGATGACCAAAAAATGGTGTAACACTTGGTTTGGAAATATGGCAACGGGATAGTGAAATTTTTGTTTCTCAAGGCAAGTATGCCAAAGAGATATGGGTTAAGTTTTACATGGAGAGATTTAAACCCATGGACACTCCTCTTCCAAGAAATTAGAGGAAAGAGGATGCTACTTCTATAGAAGTAGTGGATTCTATTGTCTACAGGCAGCTCGTAGGTTCACTGATGTACTTAGTGAACACTAGACTAGACATTTTCTACGCAGCTAACCAGATGAGTCAAGATATGGTTAAGCTGACCAAGCTCTTTTGGAAGGCGGGGAAGCATGTCTTGAGATATGTCCGGGGCTCTACAGAGTATGGATTATGGTACAAACAGATAGAGGGAGTGAAAATTCAAGGCTTCATGGATGTAGATTGTGTAGGCAATCCATCAAACAGAAAGAGCACATCAGGAGGGATCTTCAGCATAGGACCGACAGCAGTTTCCTGGTACAACAGGAAGCAGTGATCTGTGGCACTCAGTTCAGCAAAGGAAGAGTACATGGCAACAATTCAAGCTGCATGTAAGGCCATCTAGATGAGAATATCCTGATTGGTTTGTTTGGTTCTCAGATGGATCCGACAGTGATACATTGTGATAACCAGAGTTTCATTAAACTCTCGGTTAATCCTATGTTTCATGATAGATCCAAGAACATAGAAATTCAGTACCAACATCTCAGAGATTGTGTTCAAACGCACATAATGTTACTTCAGTACATTCCCACGAAATATCAGGATGCATATATTCTGACAAAGGCGCTCACCAAAAGCAAATTCAAATACCATAGAGGCAGGATCGGGGTGGCAAATAATCCCTTTCTTGTTGAGAGGGAGTGTTGAATTCCAATAATAAATTGCAGCACCTACACTAGTGTGGACCAATGAGTCCAAGCAACACCTACACTAGTGTGGGACCAGGAGGTCTTAGCAACACCTACACTGGTGTGGGCTAAATTTTGTGCAGTGTCTGTTTTAATTTTCCCTTAATTAAAATGGACAATAAAATGTAATCTTATCTCATAATCACTTGTAATAGTTAACTGAGTATGATAAACTCAGTTAGCTCATGAATTTCGAGTTGAGGGTAGTTGGTGAGGCATGTAGATTAATTCTAGTTGTAACAGAGTTTGAAGTGCAGTTGGTGCATTATTTTAATGCATGAGTAATCAATTAGCTCAGTTAAGTGAGTTAAAGTCATTTGTGCTAGTTGTAACTTTTTGTTGCACTAGTGAGATATCAAGTGAATTAAACATTATTTAATTCAAAATCAGTGATATAACATGCAACTGATGATTTGCTATTATTATTTGTATGCATGTCAGTTCCAGTGAAGACCCAGTGGAGACCCAGCATGGAAAATTTTAGAGGCTAATATTTGCAGGTGGGCTAATTTTCCATGATTTTTCCAAAAAAAATATTCGCCAATTTCTATTTTTTATAAAAATGATTCGCTTGAAATTTACAATGTAAAATTATTTTATCTTAAAAATCGCCAACATTATATATAGAGTATATATAAAATCATTATTATTTTTAATAATTTTTACAAATACATTAATAAACATTTTATAGTTTTCATATTAGGGACTAGTGGATTCACCAATATTTGTATACTTCAAGATAATTTTTCATCATTAAAATTTTCCCTAAGATCCAGTTGAGACAAAGGTGAAAGGGATATTAACTATCAGTTGTAGCATTATTGGGTTGCACCCACGCAACCAAACACTCATTGGATTTCCCATGATCCTTGCGCAATTTAGGAAGGCCAAAATTCAAAAGTAATAGGGATTGCATTCATCAAGAATTGCGCAAGGAAGGAAGGCTATTTAGAGGCTGAGAATTGGCTGAGTGTTGGTCATTTTTGTCTAGGATAGTGTGAGACAATTAGCTGAGTACACAAGACTCTTGTGAGAAGAGTGTATTGTAATTGTTTCATGTATCCATGTTGAATATACAATAGAAGATAGTGGGATTTTGAGCAAAAAGCTTTCCCCAGGAAATTATCTGTGTTGTGGTTTGATTGATTCTTCTTTGCTTCATGTGATTGGAAATTGTGTTTAATTTCCGCAATTGATTTGTAGAAGTGATTCAGTATATAGCTTTAGTACATTATTACATCTGATTGAATCCATGATATACATATTGTTTCTATAATTTCTACAAGGGATCTACACATTGAATCCAAGAAGATCAACCCAAAGGGATCTACCCACCAGTCAAACAAGCAGGGCCTAACCCTAAGGGTCTCAAGGACATTTGACCCTATGACCTCCCAACTGGCGAAGTAATTAGCAACATGAAATTGACCAATCGAACTAAACCTTGAGACTGGAATTATGTATATTTTATTTACATTGTACAAGAATTGTGTACATTATATTTACATCACTTTATTTATTTACAATTTTATTGTATTATAGATTTTTTAAAAATTATAAATCAGTGTAAATTTATTTTAGCTTCCTATTTATCAAGTAGGATTAAATTTCTTAATGTACAATTATTTTTATGGAAAGTAAAATTTCGAGAAAGAATTGAACCTCAAATGATTTTATCCCTCTTGGCACTTGATAGATGCAGATTTAACATAGATCTAACTTGATTTAAAGTTGAAAGAGCTTGGGTTCCCTATAGGTTGTGGGTTGAGATGGGATATCTTTGGAGTCCTCTAACAACTTAGGTTCCCTGGAGGTTGTGGGTATAGTTACTAGTTCCTCGAGCCCTGGACAACTTGGGTATCAAACCAATATAGTTTATGTTAGTGATTTATGGATCATATAGGTGAGATCACTATGCTTGAGCCTTGAGGTAGTTTGGCTTCTCGAATCCCTAGTTGGTTTTATTTTGGTTTAACCAATATGATCCCACATTCATGCTTTGAATATGGTGTAGGTGTGACTGGCTGAAAGAGAGATTTGGTTCAAGCCATTATATGGTCAGGTGGTACGTGGATGTCCCTGGCTTTGTTGGAATTTACTTATGTTAATATGATTTGTTTTCTTATTATGATCTATGAGCACTTGTACTAATTATCATGGTGATCTTATGGTTGATTTGTCATAGTTTCTATTCTAGTTATACGTTGATTATATTCATGGTTTTATGATGTTTTCTAGATATGGCTCTTGTCCATGATTTGATAAGTTATTGGATGGTCGATTAATGCATGGACTAACAAGTGTTGTTGCAGCTAGATTGAGAGGGCCTCGAAGCATAAAGCCTTCTTAGTAATTCTTGGATGAAGTTCCAAATTTTATGTTCAGATAAGCATTCATGACCTATAGCTTCCATGTTTAATTTTTGTGTGACGAAATGCCTATCTTTCATTAGGTGTAAGGTCCCACTTTACCAACCATCAATAATATAGAGAAGTAGAGGTCACATTAAACACTAATACTCTCTCTCTTTTTGTAACATCACTAACTTAGTTATCATGTAATCATGTTCCTTCATCTACTTCGACATAAGAATATAACATAAGAGTTTGGGGATAAAGGAATATAAGAAGGCATTATTTTTCTTTCATGAGTTTCTAAAATAAATAATAATAATAATATCCATTATGCAACCAATATGCTTCCAAGTCAATATACACAATAATTCAACATGCACGCGAAATCAACATCCATGCATCAACCTATCAGAAAGCACATTGGCCCATTAGTCCATAGTGTTTTAACTTAGCTCTAATACCATATGTAAAATTCCACTTTACCAATCACCAACAATATAGAGAAATAGAGGTCACATTAATCACTAATACTCCATTTTTACTATTTTATTTTTTGTAACATTACTAACTTAGTTATCATTTAATCGTGTTCCTTCATCTATTTTTATATAATAATATAACATAAGAATCTGGGGATAGCTTTCCCTTAAAACCAAATACAAAACACATTTCTCCTCAAGTTTAAAAGAAGCATGTGTATATTTATACTTATATGTGAGCTCTAAGTAAGATTGGAAATAAATTCCACCATAATGCCATGTGTGAGTATTAAGCTAGATCAACCTATTTTATCTCCTAAATTATGCTAAATAATTTCTACTTATTGACTCTTGACATCATAACCACAAAATGATGCCACAAGAACCTAAAATATTAAGCTTCTATCATAAAAATAACATATAAGGGTATGATTATTAACCTCTTGTAACAAGAGAACTAAAGGAGGAATATTCCTCTCTTCATCAGTAAATCTAATAAATGTGATATGTTTATTGATCTATCAATTCAAAATTCCCAATAGCATTGCTTCAATCATGAGACTCGTATAATGAATGTTGTAGCAAGAGCAAACATTGTTACAAATCCAGAAGCATAATATTATTCAAGTGTCAAATAAAACAGTGGACTTGCCAAAATTGGGCACACTATTTGTTTTCTATATCCTTTAAAACATAAGATTGCACCAATGGATACATGCAACTCAGACGAAACTTGTTTTTCTCACTTGCACAAAATCCTACAACATTATTCATTGTAAAATTGTTTCCAACAACAACCCCTTTTTAAATTAAATATTTAGATAATAAAATTAACGACTATCGTATTCTCTATTCACACTTCAGCAAATTATTAAATTCATTTTCACATTCATAAAAAAAATTGTAGACATAGGAAGCTACATCCATTAAGTAGTATATTCATAAATTTTCTAGTATATAAATGTTATAGTAAGTAGGGCATTTACTCTAACAATTTATATGCACAAAAGCTACATCCATTGATGCCTTTTGACAAAAACTTTGCAAGCATGCAATCTACAAGCTACAAATATTGAGGCCTTTTGACAAACACTTTTCAAGCATGCAATCTAAAACCATTGATGAATTTTAACAAACACTTTGCAAGCATGAAATCTACAACCATTGAGATTTTCAAGCATTTGGAAGCCAAAATATCTTAAGGAAATGTGACATGAATCTAAGATTCTTCCTCAAACTATTTAACTCATAAAATTCATAAATTAATTCTAGCTATGTGACCTAATATTAATGATGTGATTTTTCCGAAAGTACTTTTATCTACATTATGGATCAAAAAAGTCTTAGATCTAAATTAATTCTTCAAATGACAAAATATAAAAAGAGTGACTAAACCATCTTATTCTCTCATCCAAAACTTGACAACATTCTCACACAGTTGGCAACAACAATATGAAAAATCACACATATTTACGGTCTGGGTTCTGAAAAGTATTTTTTTGGAATCAAGTTGGGGGTCCAAATAATGTTAAGTTGAATCGCAACATACATGCTCAGGGATGTGATTCCTTAAAACAACAACGACACAAATTCCTACTACCTCATTTACCACTTATGTCAAAAAATTAGTGTGCAAACTTCTACTACAACTATAAATGGAGAAAGAAAAATCAAACTTATGCTAATATGATAATTACATCAACTCATGACAACTTGCTATGGACAAAAATTCATTATAAACTGAGCTTAAAAACTTTAGCAAAACCTTCTTTCTTTAATCCCCCTACATGTACATACATTTTCAATTCGTTATTGGTTAGCTCGTAATTAACTCTGTAAATATCTCATAAATAGTCACAAGTAGAAAGTTCCAATAAATTGAAATGTTTACAACACTTTAAAATAACAATAACTGAACTTTCAAGAATGCTTATGTACATACCTCGTTGTGTATTTACACAACTCCAAAAAGACGAGAATATGCTCCAGCGCCAATGATAGTATGCATATACTTACAAAATCATTATGAACCATCTGGTTTTCCACCTGACAATATCCAGGGAGAACTTCTCCCCGTGGAACCCCCAAGCTATAAAAGCTCCCAAATACCAGTAGAGAGATATACAAGAAAAACTTAGGAAGATAAGTTTCACTTCCTCTCAATACTACTCACGGATAACTCCACCAGGTAGAACTACTTAATAATTTATTTTAGGAATTTTAGATTCATTTCAAAAAAAAAAAAATCTACTCTTCAAGACTCTTTGTCTCACAATCCTCTTCAACTCTCTGCAGCTATTGGTATTACAATGCACCTCCCTCCCTAAGTGAGAATACATGAGACACATATATAGGAGGAACAACAAATTCTTGTCATAAAGGAGGAGTAATATGCATGCCTTGTATTCCATTTAGAGGAGTGTAACTCATGCCATTAAGGAGAGGTATGCATGCCTTAGTTAAGGAGAGTGTAACTTATGCATTAAAGAGAGCGTAAGAGGAATCTTTTATGAAATGCTATTAATGAGTGTAAGAGGAATACGTCATTATTTGATGAGTGCATAAAAGAAATTGTAATGTATTATTAAAATAGAGAGATATTTACATAGATCCATGAGAGTCATCAAGGAGAGAGGTGTGAAGTGATTGGGGAGATGAAGGTGCCTTGTAATTCCCTTTTAATAATAATAGCATAGTCTCATAAAATTCAATAATAATATTGAGGATTAAGTCAAGATTTAACTATTAGAATTGATTAATGATAATTTAAATGATTTTCCTTCAATTATACTTGATTACCCATTGATTGAAGGTATTTACTATTCTTGGAAAATCATACTTCAGATGCTAGACATGACTTTCTATTTTTAGAAAGTCACTCCAGAATTGTCAGAAATGAGATTTTATTAAGGAAATTCATCCCTGAGCTACCCATGAGTAGTATTATTCTTCTGGAGAATAGAGATTCCACATCATTATTGCATGTGTTTTTGTGCCTTAGTAGATTGAGGACTTTATGCCCTGATCTACTCCAAGGATCCAAGTTTCTAGACCTTGATCTTTTAAAAATTTAGGACTCCGCATCCCAATCCTTTTATTATAGATCCAAGACTGAAAATTTTTATCTTTCATGGATTTAGTACTTTGCGCCCTAATCCTTTTATTATAGATCCAAGACTCCACATCTTTATATTTCATGGATTTAGTACTCCACACCCTAATTTCCATGGCTTCTCATCTAATCTACTTTGAAACTCCTTGCTTCACCTTAAGGTAGTGATTGTGAGCTCGTACCCATCTGATGGTTCGTTATTAAGGCCTTGTTCCAAGACTTGCACACATCACAATCTCATAGATCAAAGAAATCAAATGAATTTCATAATTAACTTATTCGCAATTTACCAAATATTTTGCATGACTTCCACAGTCATTTTGGTTATGGAGAAATCACTTCTACAACCATTTATAATTTGAACATCCTTGTTTGCAAATAACCAATGCCACTGTCACGTCCTTCTCAATACAAGATTAAGCATATATAATCATAAAAATCATGTATCATGACTTCAGTCATTTATAATTTGAGAATACTTGTTTGAAAATAACCATGTCCCTTGCCACATCTTTCTCAATAAAATATTAAGCATATATAGTCATACAAATCATGTATCATGACTTCCATAGTCATAATTTATAATTTGAGCATCCTTGTTTGCAAATAACCAAGTCCCCTTCCAGATCCTTCTTAGTAAAAGATTATGCATATATAATCACACAAATCATATATCATCCATAAATCATAATTAATCATATGTTCCACATCACCATGGTCATCCATGGATCTATGTGTCTCAATTCTGGATCACCATCCATGTCATGCACCTATTTCCAAAATAGGATACCAAAATAGAAAACATCTATAATATGCTCTTAACAAAAACCAGTTCTTATACACACAACCATACATATTATCATAAGCACATAGAAACCAGGTGGCCCAAACTAGGTCTATATCATATAATCATGTACATAAGTCTGTCATGCATAATATTATATCATTACATCAAAATCACCATCTCTATATGTCACAAAACTAACCTTGTCAAGGTGGGACACTACATACTCCCCCTCTTGGATTAAACTTGGCCCAGAGTTTTATTATATTCGTTGGATATATATATATATAAAATCAAATTGGGATTTTTCATGAAGACCAAAAATACCATTATTAATCAAGTACCATGTATATTTATTCCATACTAAATAGATTTTAACATACACTACAATGCATACTATATCAAAACAATCATCTAATCAAGAATATTATATCTAGATACTATTATTTGACAATGATCTCACCTTACAAATGATTGTTTTTTCCTTATCTAATGCATTAATGATTCAATAATATTTCCTATGTCATTCTCTTAGGTTTATATAGAAAATTCGATCTCTCCAACTCACAAACAACTCCCACATTATTTGTATAAACAACAATGATGGTCCATCCCATCTCATAGTCAAATTTGCATACAAGAAGCATCAAATCACCCACATACAATATACATTGAAACCATGCAACAAAACATGTCATATATATAACCCACTCTTACATCCCACTTGATTTATGTCTTCTCAATCCAAGTTTTCCATTTTTCATTTCATAAGGCACTTTTGCAATCAAAATCTTTAAGATCTACCTACAATTTTTACTAAGTGTTTACTCTTTAGGAAAAATCACAATTTGAGGTTCAAGACATAACTTTGTTTTCTTTTTAACAAACTAAGGTTCCATACAATCCTCAATGACTCACTTTTATATTTTAGACCACTTCTTGAATTCCCATAATCTTCATTATTATTCCCTTCCCTTACTTTATATTCAATTATGAATGACTAAGTTAGAAGATATTCATTCCAAAAGAAATTAAATATATCTTTTGAAGAGTGGCTTGTAATCAAGAACAACTTTCACAATTATACAAATACAATTTATGCATTATTGAATCTATCTTGATAATTGTAAGTCAACATGTTTTCCCACTATAAAATAACTCGTGATTTCTATTCAATAATTAATCAATTCATTTGGTTTCATGTCTCATTCCTTTCTAAAACCACACATTTTTGAAACTATGAAGAATATTATTGATTTTAAATAAGGTTTAGACTATCATAAAGGCATTTCTAACCTAAAGATAAGTTTTTTTTTTTTGCTATCTCTCAAAATATTATAACCTTTTGCAAGATTACTAACTACTCAGAAAATTATACATCCAAACACATAATTCCTAAATCCATCAATCTCTTCCATTCCACATATAATACAATAATGTTAGGCTTATAAATCATGCAAGAATTCCAATTCATCAAAATTTGATCTAACTCTCCTTCAATTTCTCCCTCAAAATATATCACAAGCACATATTCTTGTAAAACAAGAACTCAACTAAGTCTTTCAATAATCACATAAATTTTTCTTTAAGTTCAAATAAAAAAAATTTCTCACCACATAAAATGTTTATCTTTGAAACATGTTATTCTCTTAACAATTTACAAGTTAATCGAATTCCAGGAAAGCAGTTCATAAACAGTGTGAATTTTGACTCGATCGTCTAACTAACAATAGTTTAGAGCAGTTCATGAGTTCAATCCTCATAGTTTCTCTATTTTATTTTATTTTTTAAATCGACCTTCTATTCATTCTTCCAAAAAAAGTACATCCATATAAAAAATGCAGGTAGTCTCACCGCGACCAGGTTTGTTGACTACTACTAATAGCAAGTGATAATAAAATAGGACAACAGAGAGTAACAAAGTCCACAACTGAAAGGGCCAAAACCACCATGAAACACACAAAATAGATAAAACACCTGAAATCATATCATTCAGTTGAGGTGATGGAGGTTGGGTTGTCCGGGGTTGTTCCTTGAGGCGAAGGAGGGCAGAAAGAGCATTGAACGTGCTCTTGAAAGTAAGCAATCCATGCCTCTATCTTTTCAACTTTCTTTTATAGAAGATTATGGCATCACTAGACAACCACCACAAGTTTCCAGGTATGGCACTGAAAATAGTGCATCTTGTTAGGGGTTTCTATTATCTCTGCATCCTCCTCTTGCCACGTTCACTCTGTTGTTGTCATTTTATCCATAATTATTCAAATGAGGTCCTGACAGCAGTCCAAGCAACACACATACTATTTCCCACGCCCCCCCCCCCACGGGTTGTGGCAACCCCTAGCTTCTCCCTCCTCCATGACGAGCCAACCCGCCCTAGTGTATACCATGTTGGGTATGGCCACCTACGCCGCCAGTCAGACCCTCCTGGGTGCTACCTCCGTGCACCTCTTGGCAGCCCCTGCGTAGACCTCCAGTTCGACCTCCACCATGACCCGTTGAAGTCGTCGAGCTAATAATACGCCACTGATGCCACCTCCTACAATGCACCATACGATCTGATGTTACACACATGAAGGATTTAGCTTCCCCGTACTCAAGGTACTTGGAGAAGACCCGGGGAAAGGCCCTCATACCTGTAGCCACACGCTTGACATTATTCCCCATATGTTCCTTTATGGATTGATATCACACTGTTCAACATCCCCATCAGGGAATTTCTCTAATTAATTTGGTTAAATAGAATTCAGCCAATATTCAACTGATAAAATCATTAAAGAGACTATTACGAATTTCCTAGACCTAATTTTTCTTAAGCCAATAGAAAATATATCTCATCAAATTATCACTAATATTTTTCTACATTTCAAGCATTTGAAAATCATTTTAATTCTACCTAAATCAAACACATACAAAAGAATTACAATACTAGAGGATAAATACCTATTCCACACTTGACTCCATATATCAAAATAAATTATTCCAAACATTCTAAGCCACCTAATGGTGTTCAGTATAACAATATTAGTATCTTCATTTGTAATAAAAATAAAATAATGGATTTAAATCTCAAGAAAATTCATGTTATGAATCTCTATCCATTTAACTTTAATTACACATAATTAATCCTCCTTAATCATGTCTATGATATTCCATCAAATTTTTTTTTGTCATACTAACCATAAGAATTACTTACCTCATAGATATATGGTATATGGATTCCACACACATTCCTTACCTCATTACTTAGCTCACAAATATATGTTACTATGGGTTCCACACCCATACATTTGTTCATAGATATATGCTATTATGGAGTCCGCACCCATACATTAGCTCATAGATATATGATAGTATGAGTTCCACACCCATACATAGCTTAAGGAAAACATAACCTTCAAGTGTTCCTTAAAATGGCTTCCACAACCCTTCATGCACCAGTCATTTAAGCCTCTTGTTTATTAGGAAGGTCATACCTCAACCTAGTATTTGAGTAATTTCAAGTTATTTGATGCATAATGCCAACCCAAAATACACAAAATCATGTCAAAGAAATCATAGGAATTCCATTCTTACTCTTTAATAATGTATTCCTAAATCATATTTTAACACATCAAATTAATGCACATACATTACTCTTGAATCTACATTCACAGTTAAAAGTGACATCCTTCAAGGTAGCTTTTGTTAAGTTTCCATTGGTGTAGGTAAGAAAAGAGTAAAAATTAACATGACGAACAAAATAATAATTTTAATTTAGTCTTGGCCTTACACTTGTTACACATTCCCAAATAATACACACCAAAGTCGTCAAACTATACTCCAAATTAAGCTAACATTTTTCTTGGTAAATACAATTTCAGCTAGTAAAGATGGCTAGTATACCCATATCACATTGATAATGATGCATTAAACATATATGAAACTATGCATGCATTCCAAATATCTCACTCACCCATTGACAATAAATTCATGCACATGCTTGGGTTTAACCCAAATTTCTCAAGCACATCCTTTCCCAACATGTCTTTAAGTCCTTTATCATATTTCTAATCATTTTTCTTAACAAAAATTTAAAGGAATATAAGAAGGCATTATTTTTCTTTGATGAGTTTCTAAATGACATAATAATAATAATATCCATTATGCAGCCAATATTCTTCCAAGTCAACATACACAATAATTCAACATGCATGCAAAATCAACATTCATGCATCAACCTATAAGAAAGCACATTGGCCCATTAGTCCCTAGCATTTTAACTTGGCTCTGATACCATATGTAAGGTTCCACCTTACCAACCATCAATAATATAGAGAAATAGAGGTCACATTAATCACTAATACTCCATTTTATTTTTTATTTTTTTGTAACATTACTAACTTAGTCATCATTTAATCGTGTTCCTTCATCTATTTCGATGTAAGAATATAACATAATAATTTGGGGATAACTTTCCCTCAAAACCAAATCCAAAACACATTTCTCCTCAAGTTTAAAAGAAGTATGTGCTCTTTTCATTCTTATATGTTAGCTTTGAGTAACCATGGAAATAAATTCCACCATAATTTCATGTGTGAGCATTAATCTAGATCAACCTACTTGATCTCCGATATTATGCTAAACAATTTCTACTTATTGAATCTTGACATCATAACCACAAATGTATGTGACAAGAATCTAAAATATTATGCTTCTATCACAAAAATCACATATAAGGGTATGAGTATTAACCTACTTGTAACGAGATAACTAAAGGAGGAATATGTCACTCTTCATCAGTAAATATAATAAATATGATATGTTTATTGATTCATTAATTAAAAATTCCCAATATCATTTCTTCAAGCATGAGACTCGTATAATGAATGTTGTAGCAGAAGAAACCACTGTTACAAATTCAAAAGCATATTATTATTCAAAAAGTGCCAAATAAAACAATGGACTTGCAAAAATTGGGCACACTATTGTTTGCTACAGCCATTAAAACATAATATTGTACCCACGAATACATGTAGCTCAGACAAAACTTATTTTTCTCACTTGCACAAAATCCTACAAAATTAATCACTATAAAATTTTTTCCATCAACAATCATTTTCTAAATGAAATATTTATATAATAAAATTAACAACTATCATATTCTCTATTCACACTTCAACAACTTATTAAATTTATTTTCACATTCATACAAAAACTTGCAGACATAGGAAACTACATCCATTAAATAATCTATTCATAAACTTTCTAGTACATAAAAGTTACAGTAAGTAGGAAACTTACACTAACAATATATATGCACAAAAGCTACATCCATTGAAGCCTTTTGACAAATACTTTGCAAGCATGCAATCTACAAGCTACAACTATTGAGGCCTTTTGAAAAACACTTTGCAAGCATGCAATCTATAGTCATTGATTCATTTTGACAAACACTTTGAAAGCATGAAATCTATAGCCCTTGACACATTTTGTCAAACACTTGGAAGACACAATCTCTTAAGGAAATTTAACATGAATCTAAGATTCTTCCTCAACCTATTTAGCTCATAAAATTTATAAATTAATTCTTCAAATGACAAAATATAAAAGCAAATACTATGTCATCTTATTCTTTCACCCAAAACTTAGCAGCAGACACACACAGTTGTAAACATAAATCTACAAAATCACCTAGCTTTACGATATGTGTTCTGAAAAATATTGTTTTGGAATAAAGTCAGGGGTTAAAGGTTCATATGGTACGACTACCCCCAGATGTTAAGTTGAATTGCAACATACATGCTCAAGGATGTGATTTCTTAAAAAACAACAACAAAAATTCCTACTACCTCATTTATCACTTTTGTCAAACACTTAGTGTGCAAACTTCTACTACAACTGTGCATGGAGAAAGAAAACTCAAACTTGTGCTAATATTATAATTTCATCAACTCATGACAACCTGCTATGGAAAAAAATATTATAAAATAAAAGTAAAAACTTTAACAACACCTTCTTGTTTTAATCCCCCTACATGTACATTCTCAACTATAGTTGTCATTCATTATTGGTTAGCTCAGAATTAATTTTGTAGATATATCATATGCATTCACAAGTAGAATAAATTAAAAGTTTTACAACAGTTTAAAATAATAATAACTAAAATTTCAAGAATTCTTATGTACATACCTGGTTGTGTATTTATAAAACTCCAAAAATATGGGAATATGCTCCAGCTCCAATGAAAGTATGCATATCCTTACGAACTCATTATGAACCATCTGGTTTTCAACCCAACCATATCCAGGGATAACCTCTCCCCCTCTAACCCCTGAGCTGTAAGAGCTCCCAAGAGGTACCAAAACATATCAATAGAGATATATACAAGACAAACCGAGGAAGATAAGTTTCACTTCCTCTCAATACCACTCATGGAGAAATCCACCAAGTAGAACTAATTAGTAATTTAGTTTAGGAATTTCATATTCATTTTAACAACATTTGACTACTCTCCAAGACTCTATGTGTCACAATCCTCTTCAATTCTCTCCAACTCTTGGTATTACAACGCACTTCCTACCCTAAGTCAGAATACATGAGACACATATGTAGGAGGAGCAACAAATTCTTGTCATAAAGGAGGATTAATATGCATGCCTTGTATTTCATTTAGAGGAGTGTAAATCATGCCATTAAGGAGAGGTATGCATGCCTTAGTTAAGGAGAGTGTAACTTATTCATTAAAGAGAGTGCAAGAGGAATATTCTATCACATGTCTTTAATGAGTGTACGAGGAATATGCCATTCTTTGATGAGTGCATAAAAAACAGCATGATGTTTTATTAAAATAAAAGATAAATTTACATAAATCCATGAGAGTCATCAAGGAGAGAGGTGTGAATTGATTGAGGAGATGAAGGCGACTTGTAATTCCCTTTTAATAATAATATCATAGTCTCATAAAATGTCATAATAATAATAATAATATTTAGGATTAGGTCAAGATTGAACTATTAGGATTTATTAATGATAAGTTAAGTGATTTTCCTTGAACTATACTTCATTAGCCATTGATTGAAGGTATTTAATATTTTTGGAAATTCATTCTTCAGATGCTATGCATGACTTTCTATTTTTAGAAAGTCACTCCAGAATTGTCAGAAATGAGATTTTATTATGGAAATTCATCCTTGAGCTACCCATGAGTTGTATTCTTCTTCTGGATAATAGATATTCCACATCCTTATTGCATGTATCTTCGTGCCTTAGTAGATTTAGCACTATGTGCCCTGATCTACTCCAAGGATCCAAGATTCTACACCTTAATCTTTTAAAAATTTAGGACTCAACATCCCACTCCTTTTCTTATAGATTCAAGACTCCGCATATTTATCTTTCATAGATTTAGGACTATGCACCCTAATCCTTTTATTATAGATCCAAAACTCCATGTATTTATATTTCATGGATTTAGGACTCCGCACCCTAATTTCCATGGCTTACCATCTACTCTACTTTTAAAATTCATGCTTCACATTAATTTACTGATTGTGAGCTCATACCCATCTGATGGTTTGTTCGTACGACCTTGTTCCAAGACCTGCACACATCTCAATCTCATAGATCAAAGGAATCAAATGAATTTCATAATTAACTTATTCACATTTTACCAAATATTGTTCATGACTTCCAAAATCATTTTGGTTCTAGAGAAATGACTTATGTATCTATTTATAATTTGAACATATTTATATGCAAAGAACCACATCCCATGTTCCATCCCTCTCAATAAAATATTAAGCATATATAATCATAAAAATCATGTATCATGGCTTCCACATTAATTTATAATTTGAGCATCCTTGTTTGAAAATAACTATGTCCCCTACCACATCTTGCAGAATACAATATTAAGCATATATAATCATACAAATCATGTATCATGACTTCCACAGTCATAATTTATAATTTGAGCATCCTTGTTTGCAAATAATGATGTCCCCTGCTAGATCGTTCTTAGTACAAGATTATGCATATATAATCATACAAATCATATATCATCCATAAATCATAATTAACCATATGTTCCACATAACCATGATCATCCATGGATCTATGTATCTCAATTATGGATCACCATCCATGTCATACACCTATGTCCAAAATAGGATACCAAAGGGAAAACATCGATAATATGCTCTTAACCAAAATCAGTTCTTATTCACACAACCATAGATATTAACATAAGCACATAGAAACCTGGTGGCCCAAGCTTGGTATATAGCACATAAGCATGCACATAAGTATTTCATGCATAATATTATATCATTACATCAAAATCACCATCTCTAAGTGTCACAAATCTAACCTTGCCAAGGTGGGACACTGCATTAGGCATGTCTAGGTCAATATCTTGTTCAATTTTTTATTCTTTAGCATTTTTCTCATAATTTTCATGATTCTAGAAAGTTACAAGCATTTCTGGGTAGTGGTCTGGAGGCTATCTTGGAAAAGTGACATAGATCTCATGACCGCATGTAGAGAACAGGGGATTCTGGGTCATAACCACATGCAGACAAGGCTTTGGGTGTGGTTATAGCCTCATAACTGCTTGAATTTAGTGTTATTATGCGGTTGGGGATTAAACCTAGTGAAAAAGAGTTCCAATTCAGGGATTGATCACTTGAGGTGGTTCTTAGGATCTTGAATGATCTGTAGTCTCTAAGGGATTTTAGTTTACTTTGGGTTTGTTGGCCCCACTTCCATAATTGGAACTTGGAGGTTGGGTCATATCATAGTGACACTCAACTCATGTTTTCCCTAGAGAGCTTATAAAAGTGGATTAATTTTGGAGGGGTAGTTATAGGTTGGCAACAGAGCTTCTAGGTTCAAACACTTGGATTAGATGGGCTAAATGCATATTTTTATGCATGCATGTTAATTGTCTATGTTTCTACTATGCATGCATTATTAAGGTTATTATTACAGTTTTATGTTATCATGCATGATGTTTATATATTGGTTCCATTATTTATATATATTGTGCTAATATGGATTTATCGTGCATATGAGATAGCATCCCTTGAAATACACTGAGGTATGATTTTGATTATGTCTCTATTATTTTTATCTAACATGCCATGTTTGTTGGAGATAAAAGAACAAGGCTGGAGAGAAAAATTATGGATTACAGCTCACATGACTCCCCATATAGGCTTGATGTGAATTCTGTGGAATGGGAAAGGTCATTTGGGAAGCAAGGAAAAGAGAACTCTCTTGATTTAGGAGATACAATGAGAATTTTGAAGGTAGGAATTGGAAATTACAAGACAGATAATAACAAGATGACTGAGGCACATGAAAGACTTACCATAGATCAAGAAAATAAAGAAAAAGTTAATGCATTCATCCTTCAGAGCCTTTTAGATTTTCAAAATTAGGGGCAGTTATGGATCAATCCTGGACATGAAGAAAAGAAAAATGGGGCATATGGTAGCAAGTCTCATATAGGACACAGGTTGGACAAGGATGACATAGTCAGAGGTGACAAACCTTTGGATATACTTGACATGTGGGCTAGCACTCATGGATTTTATTCTAGTTCTGGTTCTTAGAGATATCATTTCCATTACCACCAACATCCTTATAAGAAGAGTGAGAAGCAACATTTACCAGAGGATTTCAAGAAAGCCAAGCCTCCTACTTTTGATGGGGATGTGAAGAAATTAGAAGATGCAGAAGCATGACTACTTGGGATGAAGAAGTTCTTCAGATTACATGATTATTTAGAGAATAGGAAAGCCAATATAGTTATCTTCAATCTCAAGGGGAAAGTAGATATTTGGTGGGATATGTGAAGAAAGTTAGAGGCATCAAGGTAGAGGATCTTAATCGGCATGAGTTTAAAAGACTCTCCAAGAATAAGTACTTGTCTGAGAGATATTATGATGGAAAGGCCAAGGAATTCTATGAATTTAAGATGGTTTCCATGACATATGAAGAGTACATGAACAAGTTTCATAGTTGTTAAGGTATGTGCCCTACCTCAAGGATGATAAGGGAAAGGTCCAAACTTTCATTAGTGGATTTATTTTAGCTTTTAAAGATCATAATGAGTATTATGAGCCTTAGTATTTGGAGGAAGTCATTGGGAAGATAAGGAATTGTTATTAGAAGTTTAAGCACAAGTATAAGCGTGAGCAAGATTGGAAAGGTAATGAGAATACTAAAGGAAAGTGGGCTAAGAAGTGAGGAAGACTTCAAGATGTAGGTGACAAGGAGAATGTAGCACCTTACAAGAAGTTTAATGCAGTTGACGATGGACATGGATTTTATCCTCAGGAGAAGAATAGGGGTAATGATAGTAAACCTTTGAGGTGTTGGGCTTGTGGTGGAGAGCACAGGTAGAGTGAGTTTCCATCACACTGGGGTGGCATACCTCAAATTTACATTGCTTAGCATAGACATAAAGTTAGTGATGTTGGGAACATTATTCCTCATATTTATACAGCATTGGATGATAGGAAGGCTAATCATCACACATCCATTATCAAGATGGATAAAGTAGAGTATCGTAGGGAAAGAAGAAGCCTACATCAGTGAGAATTGTTACAACTATGAAAGCAAAGAGAAGTTTTCGAAAATGATGTTTATTGTTTGTAGTGCATATTTCCAGTGAAAAAGGGAAGGATGTTGAGGATGAGGAAGTCCTGAAGAGGTATAATTTTTTGTAGCAGTTTTAGGATTTGTTTCTTGCAGAGATTTTAGAGTTTCCTCCTTATATGGAAGTGGACTTCTCTATTTAGTTAGTTTCAGGAACAACACCGGCATATAAGGAACCCTATAGGATGAGCATTCCATAGTTGGTGGAATTAAAGTTGCAACTTAAGGAAATTCTTTATAAGGGATACATAAGGCCAAGTGTGTCGCCTTGGGGTGCACCAATATTGTTTGTAAGGAAAAAATATGGTACTCTCATATTGTGCATTGATTACAGGCAATTCAATAAAGTGTCTATCAATAATAGGTATCCATCTCTGAGGATTGATGATTTTTTTGATCAAATGAAGGGAGTTGTAGTGTTTTCAAAGTTTGATTTGAGATCGGGATATCATCAGGTGTGCATCAAAGAAGAATACATCTGCAAGATTGCATTCCATAAATGGTATGAACATAATGAGTTTGTGGCGGTTCCTTTTAGTCTTACCATTGATCCAACCACTTTCTTGTGTTTTATTAACATTGTGTTGTCTCCTTTCTTGGACAAGTTTGTCATAGTGTTTATTAATGGTATATTAATATACTCCAAGAATGAGGAAGAGCATGAAGAGCACCTAGTAATAGTGTTGATATTGTTGAGAGAGTATCATTTGTATGCCAAGCTTAGAAAATGAAATTTCTTTCAGTCTCAGATTCACTAGTTGGGACATGTTTTTTCCAAGGAAGGGATAGCAGTTGTCATGGAAAATATTAAAGCTATCATGGAGTGGAAAAATCCTAGGAATATGGACCATATCATATCATTCATGGGATTAACTAGTCATTACATGCGGTTCACTAGGAACTTCTCAAGGGTTTGCTATTCTATTATATATTTACAAATAAGAGGGAAGAAGTTTGAATGGAATGAGGAGTGTACAACTAGTTTTTAGTAGTTGAAGAATTTGCTTACAAATTCTCCAGTTTTGAAGATTGCAGATCATGATAAGGAGTTTGTGGTTTGTATAGATACTTGCAAGGAATGACTAGATGGGGTCCTGATGCAGGAAGGACGGGTGGTTTTCTATGAATCAAGGAAGCTAGTTGAATCAACATGAGAAGAACTATGTGACTTGTGATATTGAGTTGGAATTTATCATTCATTCATTGAATATGTGGAGGAATTATCTCCTTGCCAAGATTCTTGTATTGATGAGTGATCATAGTGGGATTAGGTGCATGCTTGACCAACCCAATATGAATGTCAAGCAAGCTAGATGACTGGCTACCCTAAGTGATTTTGACTTTTGTTGGGTGTGTGTTATATTCTTTCCATGACTAGTCCCACACGCGGACCCAAGTATGGGCATACCCAAGGATGGGGGGCGGACCCAAAGATGGTGGGCAGACCTACCCATGGTTTTCCGCATGGGTTTTGGATATGGTTTTGAGAATGATGGTTTTCCTCCCATGGTATTTTGTAGATTTGGTCAAAGGAGCTACAATTATGTTCTAATATAGGGTTGATGGATTGGGGGTATTGAATGATTCGACATGTATATATATGTATTGTAACATTGAAAGGAATATAATGAAAATCAATCTGGTAATCCCAATTATGGAATCCAGGGGAAAATATTTGTGTACATTTGTTTTATTTTCTTGCCATTGTTTATTTTTTTGTTTTAAGAATTTGTTTTCAGGTAATTTATGTATAATGTTAAAACCTATAACTTTGAGATCAAATACATCAAGGGAAAGAAGAACATGGTTGTTGATGATCTTAGTAGGAGAGTGTAAGTGAATCATATTTCATCTGTGGGATCTAATGGGACATATATAGAGGATATGATATTTCATGTAGGGAGGCATGATGAGATGTATTACCAGTATCACATCATGACAGATGGCTTGGTCAGATTCAAGAACAAGATTTATGTTCTAGATAATATTGAGCTCAAGAATATTATCTTGAGGAAGTTTCATGTCAAGCCATATTCAGACCACCCAAGATATTATAATACTTTTAAAGTGGTTAAGAAGTTCTATCATTGGCAAAACTTGAAGAAATAATTGGGTGAGTTTGTTGCGAAGTGCTTGTACTTTCATCATGTGAAAGTTGAATGCAAGCATCTGAACGGTTTATTGTAGCCTATTATGATTCTAGAATGGAAATGGGAGTTCATTTCCATGGAATTCATTATAGGTTTTTCAAGGGCATCAAGGCAGCATGACTCCATCATGGTTTTGGCTGACAGTTTGAGCAAGGTATCTCACTGCATTGCAATGAAGTCTATAAGTTCAGCTAGTGAGGTAGCTCAAATCTTCATCAGGGATATAGTGATATTAAATGGTGTTCCCAAGAATATTATATCATATAGAGATGCCAAGTTCACTTCCAATCTTTGGAAGGAGTTGTTTGTAGGCTTAGGGATAGAGCTAGCTTTCAGTACAACTTATCATCCACAGATAAATGGACATACAGAGAGGGTTGATATAATTCTTGAGGATATGTTGAGGATGTATGTCATGCATTACTAGAGGAAGTCGGAAGAGTGCCTTCCACTGGTGGAGTCTGCACATAGTAATGGGCATTAATATCCCTTAAGGATGAGGGCATTTGAGGCTCTTTATGAGTGGAGTTGTAATACTCCTATCACCTAGAGTGATCTAGTGAATAGGGTGTTGATTGGATCAAATATGTTGGTTGATATGGAGTAGGAGATTCAAGTTATGATAAGGAATTTAATGGAATATTAAGACAGGAAAAGATTTATGCATATCAACATAGATAATTCAAGGAGTTTCAAGTTGGGGGGCATATGTAATTGCGCATCAAGCCCAAGTGGAGCTCCTTGAGGTTTGGATCATGTGTCAAGTTGGAACCTCGGTATTGTGGGCCTTTTTAGATCCTTGAGAGGATTGGACTTGTTTCCTACAGACTTGCACTACCACCAGCAGTGAAATTTCATGATGTTTTCCATGTTTCATTTCTTAAGAGATATTTCAAGGATGTTGATCATGTGATTGATTGGTTTGTATTGTAGGTGGAACCAGAGGAAAATTTCCAACCAAAGCCTTAGTGCATTTTGTAATGGAAATAGCTCATTCTCTGAAACCGAGAAATTGAGCAAGTTAAAGTGCAGTGGAAGCACTTTGGGCTCGATGAAGCTACATGGGAGGTGGTTGATTAGATGTGGGCTTTGTTTAAAATTGTATCCTTCCTTATTTTTTGGTTCGGAATTTTTTTTTTTTTATATTTATATATGCATGTGTGTATTGTAAATATTGTAATTATTTTTGTTCTAAAGCCCCAAGAAGCAGTATGGTGTTCATGGTTTCAGCAGTTTGGTATGATGTAAATTTTGATCGAGCTATGTTATAAAGCTACATGGGCTCCATGGGACACATATTCCAAGTTTAATTGTGGGCAAACATTATAGTGGGCATCACTTGTGGTTTAATTAATGGCTATGGAAAGTGGAAAAGAGGCAATAAATGACATTTAATTATGAAAATAAAGTTAAATAAGAGAAAAGGAAGGTGAAGAGACACAAATTTGCATGCAAGAAAAATTAAAGGAAAAATGAAGGAAAATGAAGAAAAAAGGAGACATCAATAATAAAATGGCATAAGAGAAACAATTCACAAATTTTGGGTCATTGCAATGTTTTGACAGTTTGGAGTTTAGCTCTTGTTTAATTCTCTTATACACTCTTGCACACTTAGAGCATCCTTGGAGAGTTGTATAAATCACTTGGATTGGAGAAAGAAATCAAAGGAAATTAAGGGATTGCAAGGGGATATTTGGATCAACAACTACAAAAGGGATACTTTTCCAGTAATAGGTTAAATATGTGAAAACCATGGTGTACTGGGTTCCCCATTTGGTTTTCTGATTGGTTCTCATGTTCCCTATGGTTTTGGGTTGGGAAAAATTCTCTGGAGACCTTAAAAAACTTAGGTTCCCTGAAGGTCGTGAGTTGAGATGGGAGATATTTGGAGCCCTGTAACAACTTTGGTTCCCTAAAGGTTGTGGGTTGAGTTACTAGTTCCTGGAGCCCTAATCAACTTGGGTTGAAACCAATCTACTTAATGCTAGTGATTTCTGGATCGTATAGGCGAGATCACTATGCTTAAGGCTTGAGGTGGTTTGGCCTCTGGAAGCCCTAGTTGGTTTTATTTTGGTTTAACCTATATGATCCCACATTCATTCTTGTAATACGACACAACAATTATTGTATGAAAGAGGGATTTGGTTCATCCCAATCTATGGTCAGGAATTTTCTTCTATTAATATGAGATATTTTCCTATTGTGATCTATGAGCACTTGTACTATTTATCATGATGATATTATGGTTGATTTTTCATATTTTCTATTCTATTTATATGTTGTATATGCATGGTTTTATGATTTACTCTAGCTATGGATCTTGTTCATGATTTGATAATTTATTGGATGGCCGATTAATTCATTAACTAACAAGTGTTGTTGTAACTAGCTTGAGATGGCATAGATCCTTTTTGGTGATTCTCATATGAAGTTCAGAATTTTATGATCCTATGTTCATTCATGACCTATAGCTTCCATGTTTACTACCTGTTTAACAAAATTCCTATCTTGCATTAGGCATATCTAGGTCAAGATATTGCTCCACTTTTGATTTTTTAGCATTGTTATCGTCATTGCCATGATTTTGGAAAGTTACAGGAAGTTTTGGGTAGTGGTTTGGAGGCTATCCTAAAAAAGTGGTATAGATCTCATGACGACATGCACAAAATAATGTATTTTGGGTCATAACCTCATGGAGACATGGTTGTGGGTGTGGTTGTAGCCTCCCAACTACATGCATCCAATGTTATGGTTGCAATTGGGGAGTAAACCTAGTTAAAAAGAGTTCCAGCTCAGGGATTGATCACCTGGGGTGGTTGGTAGGGTCCTCAGTGATCTATAGTCTCTAAGGGATGTCAATTTACTTTCAATTTGTAGGCCCCACTTCCATAATCGAAACTTGGAGGTCGAGTCATATCATAATGACACTCGGCTCATGTTTACCCTGGAGACCATGTAAAAGTGGGTAAATGTGGGAAGGGTAGTTATATTAATAGTTTTATATTCATTTATTTATAATTTCACCCAAAACAATTAAAACTAAAGTATAATAATATAAAAATAAAGTACTATAATAATAATAATGGTAATTTATTTTTAAAGTTATGGTAAATCTAGATGATAAATATGTGTATGAGAACTTCTTGTTTCTAGGATATTTTGGGAAAAATACTGAAGCGGGGGGTGAATCAGTATTTTCAATAATCGCAATATTTTAATTTTCTCTTATTGATTTCTATACGCGACTTTAATGAACCCAACTAGCATATAGACGTGGCTATATTTTAAGAAACTTGCATATGTCCAGAGATATTATTATGCAGATAATTCTTTACTTATATCAGTGCATAATTCATTCATCAAATGTTTATTAAGTAGTAAGAACAGAATAAATCATCACACATAAGCAACACACATGAACATCGTGATTTAAGGTGGAAATCCAATTCGGGAGAAAACCACCGTTGTTGTCATCGTTGTCTTTAATATTTATTATAAAGAAAAATGCTTACAATCTTGTATTGGCGTAGACTCATACCAGCATGCAGGCACCCACTTGCAAAAGAATTTAAACTTCTCTCGTTCTCCAGCTTCTAATGGAAGGGAGCTCCAACCCCCTGATCTCGTTTACCAGCTACCACTGGAAGGGAGCTACAACCCCCTGCATCTCATTTACCAGCCACTCTTGGAAGGGAACTACTTCTCCCTGATCTCATTTACCAACAACCACTGGAAGGGATCTACGACCCCCTCACTGAAAGCTTCAACCCTCTACACCACTGTGGACCATGATTCATCAATTTTCGCACTAGATGCAAACAACTTCAACACAACACAACTTGTAGGCCTCTTTTCATTAGTTTTTCAGACTGGACCCACTCCACACATTTAAAGTCAAAGAAAATACATCAAAATGAAACTCATAACCATATTA
This sequence comes from Pinus albicaulis, assembly GCA_034641835.2. Taxonomy (NCBI): domain Eukaryota; kingdom Viridiplantae; phylum Streptophyta; class Pinopsida; order Pinales; family Pinaceae; genus Pinus; species Pinus albicaulis. The sequence continues at coordinate 103,611,829 of CM076576.1, read as the reverse complement.
ATTCATTCACTAAATCATCAATAAACCAACCCACCACTGATCTTTATTCATAATCAACTAGCATCATAATCAGTATTCAAACAACCCAAATTTCTATGAAGAAATCATTGACAGACAACAGTAAAACAACAAAACAGATCAGACATATCCTTCTGCACACTTTAGAAAAACCCTAGATCCCATACGCACTTTTTCTTAACTGAACCTGCGTATATACATGCTATTACAGAGACGAAACCTGTGTATAGATCTACAATTATTTCAGGACTGCATAAATCTTCAGAATAAATAATCATCTCAGATCTTACCCTTCACTTCAGCAAACTTTCGCAAGATCATAGATCTAAACATTTCATAAACAGATCTAGCAAATACATAGTCATTTCAAGTCTGGAGATCTTGATCCATCATTGTATTCATAGGTGCATTATTACTTCAGATCTATCAATAAAATGTAGCCCATTCCATGCAGATATACTTCAGAGAGAAGTATTCATTCAATACCCAAACACATGCCATTCTTTGCACTATGATCTTCATCTCCTTATATAGATTTAGCCTTTACCAATACCATGAGCCAAAACCACACAACTGTCAATGTTATTCTTGGACAGAATAAATTTAGATGACACAACACTCAATACTGTGGGCTAATACCGTGGTAATGCCCCCTAGTATCATAATTTTAGAGTGCAAAAGGTATATGCGACTTGGCTTCTTCATACCCGCATGTATACGCGACTTTTCTTCATAAAAATTATGTATATACTAATTTTGGATGTATACATGGGTTGCTTGTATACCAACCTGTGTATGTACATGGGTTGCCTTCATCAAACTTGTGTATACATTGTGACATATTATATTTATCATTTCTTTGATCCTAACTGGATTGCTTTTCTCTGCCACATCTTAACTAACCTATAGGTACATCATTCTCACATATTTTGGTTACCAAGGACAACATATTACATCATATTTCCAAAAATCTCCTCCTTTGGACTTGATGGCAACCATGATGGTGTTTGATCACTACAACAGATAGATACATTAAACATAAGCATTATTCAAACACCAAGATACTCTCCCCCTTTGACATCAAGGGCAAAGGGCGGATCAATACAGAAACAAGGTTTCTCTTTCCTTGTAGAAAGAAGAGCTATATAGATCTGATGTGCACTAAATTGACCATGCTCCCCCCTTGAGTTCATGGTGAATCTTTAGACATATTTTTCAATGAAGTACATGACTGTATAACTCAACCGAGTATGATCTTTCTTATCACCAAAGACTCGTACTTACATCAATGCTCCAACCAAGTGGAATTACAGATTTGACTCAACTACCCAACCAAGTGGGTTTACTAATTTACACTCAACTTCTGAACTAAGTGGGTTTACAAATTTGAACAAGTCCTTACATGACTAAATATAGAAATTTTACATCATAGGTCTCAACATGAACTTTTCATCAAATAACATATGTGAATTTGTATAACCGGGACCAAAATATCTTAAAGGAGAGATCATAATTCAACAACCAACATAATGCCAACAATGCATTACTCCAAGCAAGGCTAATGCTCCCCCTGAAACTGTGCTCATGTTCTTGAGTTGTCTCACTATTTTTCTTATCAGAGAAAAACATACGCAACTTTCTTCAACGGAACTCGCGTGTATACGTGGCTTTAGTTTATACAACCCGCGTATAGTAAGTGAAATACTAGAAATTTCACATCTCCATATAAACTTATACATTTTGTACCTGTCTTCTATTTTTCACATCACATATAATGTTAGTAATAAACACAATCATAATTAATAAACCAACCTTGGGAATCACCATATATTGCTCCCCCTGAGATGAGACATTACTAATTCCTATAATGTATCTCACATTACTCCTGCAGTCATTATGAGAAGTAAACTTTAGAAACAAATGACTGCAGTAGGGTCAATATTCCCTACGTTTTTGACCCGTGCTTCTTCTCTTTATAGCTTTTCTTGAAATTTCTTATTGTGTGCTAGAAATTCTCCAATTTCTTAGATATGTTCATCATACTTAACCTGCATTCCTTTTCTACATGCCCATACTTTTTACAAAAATAACATATTATTATTGGACGGATAATTCGTTCTTGCTGACAAGACCGACCTCCCAAGTGTCCTACGAACAGCTAGCAACAAATGGACAAATAAAACTATCTTTCTCTAGATATATCGCGATTCATAATTAAATGCTATAAAGGCTTAATGATCTTACCTTTGATCCAACGCTTGTTTGTAGTAGTAGTCCTTCAGTCACCCGAAAGAGTTTCCTTTGAAAATCCACAATCACAAACAAAAAAACATCAAATAGCACCTACATAGCATATATTCATAAATCATATCTATTATGGTGATCAAGGAATCCATAAAATAAACCAATCAATTGACAGCTTATTGAGAAAAACGGACTTATTTGTATTAACTTAAATAAAGAAGAGCCTTACAACCGTGTCTGCCTTGATGTCATACAGGCCTTCCTGGGGTGCGGAAAAGGTGTTTCCTTTACTCTGACTAGCCTTGCACTCTCCCAACCGAGATACATACATGTATGTAATATTTCCCACATGAAATCTCAGCTAAAAGGGTTTAAGTTTCAACAGCACTTCACCTCCAATAATACTAAAGCTTGAACTCATCAATTGTAACCCTTTAAGGCTGCCCTATGCCTCTTTTTATAGTGGAAGATAGGAGGTTCAAACTCCATACAAGAAGGGATAGAATCCTCCTTCAAAGGGATTAGTTCCTTACATCAAGGGGTTAGCTCCTTATTGGATGGGATGCATGAATATGAAAGGAGCGGACTTTCCACCGTAGGAATGTTTCTAGAAGCTTCCAAAAATGACTCAAACTGAGCTTCTAGATTTTACTTGCGCCTTTTTTTATCTTTTACAGGGGTCCGCACCGTTAATGAATAAACAGTGTGTTTGGCTCCGTAGAATTTATAGCCAAAAGGTGCGACACCACAGGCAACACTAAGATAAAGTGATGTACAAGTGTTTTAAGGAATTTTGCGAGCTTTTCTCTTATTTTCAAGGCTTGATATTAGGAACTGATTTGTTTAGACTTGAAAGGGAGAAATGTATGAGTGATAATGAGCTCATACAGACAACAAAACATCAAGGTGACAATTTTCAGTGTAACAGATTGCCCCCTAAAGTGCGAAGTCTGTAATAGATGAAGAGTGAGCTTGTAATGTATGAAGAGTGAAGTACTTTATCATTTCAAGGATCAGCCTGTGGACACCCCAGTAGGAACCTGTAAAAAAATTCAATGCAAAATGTATATATGTATATATATCATCGCTGAGGTAGGCATTCCCATACTCAGATCAAAACTAACTAAACTTGTTCTGATACAGAAATGATTTTAATATTACATCAATAGTGTAGACACAACATGGATGCAGCCATCTATATTAAATCATCTATTGCATAATGAATAATAAAACTCCTCGTGGCCTGGATGGTGGAAACTAGATCCAGGGTCTTGATTTCTGCTTCTTGAACTAGTACGATTCTATCCATGCGATTAAATGTGTTGAAGTCGAACATGGTAGAAACCACTTGATTACTAGTCAATGATGTGAAATGTTAACAAGTGTGAGAGAAACCACCATTAATGACAATGGCTCTCAAATTACTCAGTACAATCCATGAAATGTTAATAAGTGATATGAAGTCGAACATTTCACGGAATTGTTTGATTGAAGGTCAATGATGCAACTTGTCATCGAAGGCAAGAAACCTGCCATTAAGGCATGCAAATTTCAAGGTACTGATGGATTCTAGATCAACTTCCTAGATGATGAGCTGTCATCGATAGAAAGTGATCCATCGTAAGAAAGCTCATGACACGAAACCATAGATCAAGTTTTGAAGAAATGTTTTGCAAGCACTGACTCAGGGATGGTCAACGCGAATGGAGACAAATGTTTGCAGATGAATGGTTTAATTGACTGACCTCTTGAACACATAACGAGACTGCAGTTGGTTTGGTGACAGTTCCCCTAAGCTAATACCCAGAAACCGGCTGAAGACTTTCAATTTGGTTTGATTAACTGATAGGAAAAGGATTTCCCAACCTAGGTAGAAGTGTGACAAAAGTGTCGTGTTCAAGAGTTGTGTATTGCTTTTTACAAATCAAAGTGTAACAAACGAATCTGTTTTTCTCTCTTTTCCCCCACCATTTCTGGCAAGTACCTCTTTATTTTTTTACAAGCTTAAGGAGGATAACATTTGCTTGTTTATAAGCTCATCCTTCGGACGAGTCCAACTTAGTTTAAAATCGAAACCTAAGAAGGAGTGGTCTATTCCTGTTTGTAATCAACAGGTCCTTTACTGTTAAATTTTAACGAGTCCAGTATAGGAGAAACTCGATGTTTTTCATTTTTAGGGAGTCAGAAGAAAAAACTTAAGAAAACTCCATGGGTGTTCTTTTTCATAAATTTATTCTCTCAGGCCCAAAAAAGGATAAAATAATGCAAGAGAGAACTCTATTGACCATGATTAGTCAACGTATACTTTTTTCGTAAATAGTCCATTTCAGTCCGGAAAAGGGGTAAACTTATACTGAACGGACGACTGTTCATTTCCTTTAACGAGTTCGAATAGTCAAGTAGTCGGCAATCTTTTCATCTTTAGAGAGTCTGAAAAGGGCTTAAAAGAGGACTCCATGGTTCTGCTTTTTCGTAAATTTTAAAGAGCCCAAAAAAGTAATAAAAGTATACTCTTTATTTTCGCTTTTTCTGTAAATTTTAACGTGTTCAAAAAAGGGATAAAAATGTACTCATGTGACTGACTTTCAATTTAATTTACGAGTAGGAAAAGACGGAAAGAACTCGGAATTTTCATGTGTTTTACGAGAGTGAAAGATAGCAAAATAATTTATGGATTTTCATGAGTTTAACGAGTCTTGAAAATAATAACCGAAATAGACTCAAGATAGGTTTCATTTTTACAAAAGCTTGAAATAAGAAACTATGCTTCAGATAGGTTTGTTTCATTTTTACACAAGCTTGAAACAAATGAAAAATCATGCTTGAAAGTGGTTTGTTTCATTTTACACAAGCTTGAAACAAAGGAAAAATCATGCTTGAGATAAGTTTTAAATGCCCCCCAAGCGTAACTGCTACAGCGCATGCCCCCCCAGCTTTATTTCATTCAACTAAATAGACTATTGGTAACTAATAACTGGATGGAATGAAGGTTCATTTACGAGATCATATGAAAGACCCGACCTAAAACTGTAAGAAAATTATGCAAAAACTGAAATAACTAACCTAAATATACGACTTAACATTTACGAGATCTAGTCAAAGACTCGACTCAATTAGGGGAGGATTTGTTTCAATTTTTAATGAGCTTGACACAAGAAAAGAAATATGCTCATCAGAGACCGGTTTCATTTTTTAACGAGGTTGACACAATAAAAGGAACTGTCCTCATAAACTACTATTTCTAATCTACCTACATAACCTACTGATTCATTTTTTAATGAGGTTGACACAGGAAAAGAACTGTCCTCATGGGTCACTGATTCATTTTTTAACGAGGTTGACACAGTAAAAGGAACTTTCCTCTTGATCCACTGATTCATTTTTAATGAGGTTGACACAGTAAAAGGAACTTCCCTCTTAATCCACTGATTCATTTTTAACGAGGTTGACACAGTAAAAGGAAATTTTCTCATACATGATTCATTTTTTACGAGGTTGACTCAGTAATAGGAACCATCCTCAGAAACTACTTATTTCTAATCTATTAATCTACTCTCTACAATCTAGCTACTAATTCATTTTTTAATGAGGTTGACATAGGAAAATAACTGTCCTCATCGCCGACTGATTCATTTTTTAACGAGGTTGACACAATAAAAGGAACTGTCCTCGCTAATCACTGATTCATTTTTTAACGAGGTTGACACAGTAAAAGGAACTGTCCTCATGGAAGACATGTTCCATTTTTTAATGAGGTTGACATAGTAACAGGAACTCTCCTCATGGTGACCTTGTCATGGCTTCCAACTAGAAGAAAGACATGTCAAGGGACATTCCTCAATCATGGCCTTCAAGAGGTCTTCATCAGATGGAAAAACAGTTCTCTGAAAGGAACACATGTCAAGGGACTCAAAAGGGATAAGAACATCACGTTCAAATAATCCCATAGACTTTGCCATGTCAATTATCAGATCTAATTCAAAGGAAGTCGAGCAAACAGTGAGAGGCTTGCTTGCATCGGTAACTGAAAACATGGGACTGATTGCCACATAATTAACTCGTGGCAGGGTAGATGCCATTTTAGTAGAAGGAAATTTTAGGGGTGTTGGACTTTTGGTATTCGAATCAAGACTAGGGAACGAAAGCTGGTCTACAGTCACAATATTTCCATTATGAGGGAAAGACATCACACGAAAGAGTGTCGATATGACAGCTTTCATTGCATAGACATAGTCTTGCCCAAGGAGTAAATTGAAATCCAAGGGGCCTCGAACTACCATAAGATCAATACAGACAGTTTTACCTTCCAAAGTAATAGAAAAATTAGGAAGTATCCTTAAAGGTTCAATAATGGTTCTATTAAAAGCTTTCAGATTCTGTGTAACAGGCACAAGCTGAGGGGAACCCAAAGCTTTCCAAGAAGTCAAGGATAAAATACTAACAGAATCACCTTCATCTACATGTGTGCGACGTATGTTCGTACCACCAACCTTCACAATTACATGGAAAGGGATGGAAGAAGGAAGACGAGGCTCTGTCAGTCTATTCCAATCAAAGGAAAAGACCTTGGTACTTGGAGGGGGTTCTGTAGGAACAGGTGAAACGCCCCCCGATGTAGAAGAATCTGATGTAACAAGAAGAACTGGAGCGGTATGAAGTCCACTCTCTTCAGGGAGAGGGGGATCGACCGAATGCCAAATCGAATCGACCACTTGATCAACTAATGGATCATCAACCTGAGTGATACGAGTTTCACTCTTCAATGGAAGAGTGGGATCGATCGTACTTGGAATTAGATCAATCACTCCGTCAGTTGATGGTAGGTTGGGAGAAAGTTGACGGTAACCAGTTGGAAGTTCTTGTTGTGGAACAGTAAGGTTTTGCAACAATTTTGAGGCTTCATCCATGTGAGGGAAAATGTGAGTTTGATGACTCCCTTTGCATAACCTACAAGGAAACCTAACTTTACCCCTTTTCCCAGGAACCTGACTATCACTAGTTAATGGATCAACAGAAATTTGATGGGATTTTTCTGACCATACTTCCAAGACCTTTGGAATACTAGGACAATTGATAAGGAAGTTTTCACCCTTACAAAGCTTGCAAGGGAATTTGGGTTTACGATGCATGTTGAAGGTTACCTCAACATTACTAACACTTACAACCACAGTTGATTGGTTGACTTCTTTCTTATCTTGCTTCTTCTTCTTCTTCTTCCCTTTCTTCTTCTTCTTAGCCACCTGGTTACTAGCGTCAAGGCTTTTACCAAGCGAAGAGGAAGAAAGGGAGGAAGACATATTGGGCGAAGAAGGTAAAGGGTCAACAAAAGGTTGGTGATGTTGAGATGGTGAACTCTGTTGAGGTGAAGCATCCGGTTGAGGTGGAACAATTGGAGTATTCAGGGCCAACGAAGTTGAAAATAACCATATCGGTAAACCTATTGTAAATCCAGGTAATGACAATGTAGCCATATAAGGAGGACCAGCATTTCCAAAGCAAGGAAAAGTACTAGGATTCTCATTAAGAGGGATTCCTTGGTTGGTAAATTCCGGAACAGTTGATATTATATTCAACTTCAGTGAATTTTATTAACGATTTTAAAACAAAAATTAACAATTCATAATTCACACCTAACAATTAAAATTCACAAATCACACCTATAGTCTCTAGAAGTAAAAAGAAACAAATGAAAATGCGCTATCAAATCTAGGAGTCAAACCACACACAAACAGTAGATTCCCGCACTAAAAACACTAGTTGGTGATGAAATCCAACATCGTAGAATTTTAATGCAGAAATGGCGGTTGGAACAGTTACCTTGACAACCTGCTTAATGAAACAGACCGGTGCAAGTTTCTCCACTATACCATCTCGAGTGAAGATAACCCTCCAGAGAGTCCAAGTGAGTTTAGCCGATGTCTGCTCCAGGTACAATGGGATCTTCCCTCCACCATCACCTTGGGAAAGAATCCTATATATTATGGCCACTAAGGTTACCAACAGAAACAAATATACCTGGGGGAATAGTCTACGATCCGACACACATGCAAGGGCAGAGTAACAAAGCTCAATCCCCTTGAAGGCTCCTTGACATAATTTAAGGTTTACCGATAAGTGACCCCAGGCTCCTCGAAAATGGTCAATCCGAGGTTTAAAATTGTTAATACGTGTATATCTTCTATCGTTCCCAATGAGGAAAGATTGATTACCTCACTGTATCAGATATGATCTCGTTCTTGGGTCCTTTAGGAGGAGCTTCCCAGAGCATACATGCTACTATTTGAATTTTCCTACCGCAAGATCGACTACTTGTTTGTTTTAGTTGCTTTGGAAAGTTAACTACAACCTATTCCAAAGCACTAATCCTGAGCTAGATTGGTGGAAAGAGCCCTAAAAATGTAAAAATTACAAGATGAATTTTAATTAAGCACTATTTTATTTAGGCTGTTATTACTCAAAGGGTAAATGGATATAAAACCAATGGTGTTATGACCCGACCTAAAACTGAATGCAATCGAATATGATTGCAATTTTTTTCAATTCGATGAATCCTAACTAAAGTAAGGAGAGAGTTTCCATTCAATTCCAACAATGCAGAAATTGATAAATAAGAGAAAATATAAAAAATTCTCTAATGCACTAATTTCATCAAGAAAAACTAATGCTAATCAATTCCAAAATTTTTTATTTTGTGTTTTTTCTAAATAAGCATAAAAACATGTAAATTCAAATTAAAAAAAAACTAATCTAAATCTACAATTGATTTTTCAGAATGTAAATTATGCAGTTGTAATCTATGCACAATTCACATGAAAACTATGCAAACGTAATCTATGCACATTTTTCATTCATATTCTGAAAATGAGAATTCTAATTATGAAAATGTGATCTATGCAAGAGAATTCTCAAACACAAGATGATTCTAATGTAATCTAAGAACCAATCATGTGTAAGTAAAAAAAATTGGGTGATAGTTCCAAAGATCAAAAAATAAAAACACTCAAAGGCGATTAACACTCAGACACAATTTAGCCCCCCACCCCCCAGCGAATGAGGGGGAATTTTTTGGCAAAAACAAAAGCAAAAAGATGCAAAATTGTGAAAATACTAAGACAAACCTCCAAGTAATGACCAAAGGAAATCAAATTAATAATTTCTCAAAAAAGAGACTCAAAACACCCAATTAACATAACGGAGATTGATGAGATGAAAAATTTGCTGAAAGAAACTCATAAACAAGGATTTTTGACATAAAAATATAGATTTGGGTAGATGCTAAGAATCATAAATTAAATCTAGACTAAGCCTGAAAAAGAAATTTTAAGTTTCCATAAAAATTTCCTAGGGTCCACAGGCTCCAGAGTAAACAGGGGCGGTACCACACTAGTTACTGAAGAAAATTGCGGAGATGCCCGCACTATGCATGAATGCAAAGTGCGGAGATCAGAAAAATTCAAGAAAACAAAACTTTTCAAAACTTTTCAAAGTACAGAAAAATTAAACTAAACCACCCAAACCAGTATACATCAATCAAGAACCAAAAAAATCGTTTTCTCAAGTCAAAACAAAAGGAAAACGAAAAATCCAATCATTTCCCAGCGGATTCGCCAATTTTTTGGACAGATAAGTCGTTCTTGTAGACAAGATAGACCTCCCAAGTGTCCTACGGACAACTAGCAACAAATGGACAAATAAAACTATATTTCTCTAGATATATCGCGATTCATAATTAAATGCTATAAAGGCTTAACGATCTTACCTTTGATCCAACGCTTGTTTGTAGTAGTATTCCTTCAGTCGCCTGAAAGAGTTGCCTTCGAAGGTCTGCAATCACAAAAAAACAAACATCAAATAGCACCTACATAGCATATATTCATAAATCATATCTATTATGGTGATCAAGGAATCCATAAAATAAACCAATCAATTGAAAACTTATTGAGAAAAATGGACTTATTTGTATTAACTTAAATAAAGAATATTCTTACAACCATGCCTATCTTGATGTCATACAATCATTCCTGGGGTCCAAAACAGGTGTTTCCTTTACTCTGACCAGCCTTTCACTCTCCCAACTGAGATGCATACAGGTATGTAATCTTTCCCACATGAAATCTCAGCTAAAAGGGTCTAAGTTTCAACAACACTTCACCTCCAATAATACTAAAGCTTGAACTCATCAATTGTAACCCTTTGAGGCTGCCCTATGCCTCTTTTTATAGTGGAAGAGAGGAGGTTACATCTCCATACAAAAAGGGATAGAATCCTCCTTCAAAGGGATTAGTTCCTTACATCAAGGGGTTAGCTCCTTATTGGATGGGATGCATGAATATGAAAGGAGCGGACTTTCCACCGTAGGAATGTTTCTAGAAACTTCCAAAAATGACTCAAACTGAGCTTCTAGATTTTAATTGTGCCTTTTTTATCTTTTATAGGGGTCCGCACCTTAATGAATAAACAGTGTGTTTGGCTCCGCAGGATTTATACCCAAAAGGTGCAGCACCGCAGGCAACACTAAGAGAAAGGGCGGTACAAGTGCTTTAAGGACTTTTGCGAGCTTTTCTCTTATTTTCAAGGCTTGATATTAGGAACTGATGTGTTTAGACTTGCAAGGGATAAATGTATGAGTGATAATGAGCTCATACGGACAAAAAAACATCAAGGTGACAATTTTCAGTGTAACACTTATGTGACCAAAAAAGGGACTAGAGGAATCATAATATGTTTGTATCATATTTCCTCTATTCCAATCAACTACTTTATGACCAAAATTGCTACATGAAGAACAATATCCCTTAAAGAAACCCGAGTACCTGGGAGCCGAAGGTCTTGCTGAGTAGTGTCTATCTGATTGTGATCGAAAAATTATGCTTCTAAAATTGGCTACAACATGTCCATAATTATGACATACAAAGCATTCAACATTATTGATCAAAGGAGAGAATCGATTGATACTTCTATTTTTAGGAACGAATGATTTCCTTTGAGAATTCACGATTTTTGGTTGACTTTTTGTCTCTTTAAACACTTCAGGTTTTTCATTGATGTCCTTTGAATCTTCAGCATTGTCTAGTGAACTAGATTCTCCTTTAACGGTTGCATGAAAAACAAAACCAAATTTAATAGAAGGAGACCTTTGACTACTAATAATATTATCCAGAATCTTAGTACTATCTTGAAACCTCAAGTGTTTATCCTTTTCTTCTAATTTACCTTTTAAAATTGTTTACCTCAACCTCCAATTTTTGGCACTACTTCTTCATACTTTCTTCTACCCTTCTTCTTTCTTCTACATGGTCATTCAAAGTTAGAATTTATTCTTTCAACTCATTTTCTTGTTCTTAAAATGTTTGTATAAGTTCTTCATTCTTCTTATTTTTTTTTTCTAGATCTTCTTTAAGAGAGATGATTTCTACTTCAAATCCTTCACTGTGATTGGTTGCTTCATCCTGCAGCCTTTGATACTTGTTTATTTGTTCTTTTTTTAGTTTGTCAATTTTATTTCTTTCTTGTAACTATTCATTCAATCTAAAAATCATATGTTTCTAGATAGATTCTGTCTCATTAAATAAAATATGTTGATCTTCAACTTTAACCTTGAGATTTTCAATTACTGCTTCTAGATCCATAACATTATTTCCACTTTCGTATTCACTATCTTCAACATTGCATGCACAAGGAAGTGAATCAAAAGAACAACAATCAATACATGTTTCATATTCTTCATTTTCTGCTGAACACATTTTTTGAGATATCTTCTTTCTTTGAGTAGCCTTCTTCTTTTGCTTCCTTCCCATTGTGACAGACCTCCTTCAAGCAATAAAGCTTCTTCAGAAGGACCAGCTCTGATACCAATTGCTGGGAAAAATACTTGGGGGGGGGGGGGCGGGGGGGGGTGAATCAGTATTTTTAATAATCACAATATTTTAATCTTCTCTTACTGATTTCTATATGCGACTTTAATGAACCCAACTAGCGTATACACGCAGCTATATTTAAACAAACTCGTGTATGTCCAGAGATCTTATTATGCAGATAAGTATTTACTTAGATCAGTGCATCATTCATTCATCAGATGTTTAGTAAGAATTAATATTGTGCAGTAAGAATAGAATAAATCATCATACATAAGAAACACACATGAACACCAAGATTCAAGGTGGAAACCTAATTCGGGAGAAAACCACCGTTGTTGTCCTCTTTGTATTCAATATTTATTATAAAGAAAACTTCTTATAATCTTGTATTGGTGCATACTCATACCAGCACGTAGGCACCCACCTGTATAAGGTTGAAACCTTCTCTCATTCTCCAGCTTCTACTGGAAGGGAGTTCCAACCCCCTTATCTCATTTACCAGCTACCACTAGAAGGGAGCTATGACCCCCTGCATCTCGTTTACCATCCACTCCTGGAAGGGAGATACTACCCCCTGATCTCGTTTACTAGAAACCACTGGAAGGGAGATATGACCCCCTCACTAAAGGCTTCAACCCTCAGCACCACTGCAGAGCACATTTCATCAATTTTCACACTGGATCCAAACATCTTCAACACAACACAACTTGTAGGCCTTTTTTCATAAGATTTTCAGACTGGACCCACTCCACACATTTAAGCTCAAAGAACATACATCAAACTGAAACTCATAACCATATTAATTCCTTCACTGTATCATCAATCAACCAACCGACCACTGATCTTTATTCATAATCAACTTGCAGCATAATCAATATTCAAACAAACCAGATTTGTATGAAGACATCATTGACAGGAAGCAGTAAAACAACAAAACATATCAGAAATTTCCTTCTGTACACTTTATCAAAACCCTAGATCCCATATGCGCTTTTGCTTAACTGAACCTACCTATATACACTCTTTTACAGAGACGAACCTATGTATAGATCTACAATTATTTCAAGACTGCACAAATATTCAAAATAAATAATCCGCTCAGGTCTTCCCCTTCACTTCAGCAAACTTTCGCCAGATCACAGATCTAAAAATTTCATAAACAGATCTAGAAAATACATATTCATTTCAAGTCTAAATATCCTGATCCATCATTGTATTCATAGGTGCATTATTACCTCAGATCTATCAATAAACTGTAGCCCATTCCATGCAGATATACTTTAGAGAGAAGTATTCATTCAATACCCAAGCACATGCCATTCTTTGCACTATGATCTTCATCTCCTTATATAGTTTTATCTTTTACCAGTAGCATGAGCCAAAGCCACACAACTGTCAATGGTATTCTTGGACAGAATCAATTTAGATGACATCGTGCTCAATACTGTGGGCTAATACCATGGTAATGCCCCCTGGTATCCTAATTTTACAGCGCAAAAGGCATACGTGACTTGTCTTCTTCATACCCGTATGTATACGCGACTTCTCTTCATAAAAATTGTGTATATACTAATTCTGGATGCATACACAGTTTGTCTGTATAGCAACCTGTGTATGTACGTGGGTTGCCTTCATCAAACCTATGTACACATTGTGACATATTATATTTATCATTTCTCTGATCCTAACTGGATTGCCTTTCTCTGCCACATTTGAGTTGACCTGTAGATACATTATTTTCACATCTTCTGATTATCAAGGACAACTCATTAAATAGGTTACCATCAAGGACAACATATTTCATCATAATGCCAATGGGATAAAGGATTTGTCTTCCTTAACAATTTGATTTCTAAAATTTACCAAAGTGTACATACGCTACCCGTATAAATTTAAACATATAACTTCTTAAGAAAAAACACACTGTTAATCAATAAACCACTCAAAAACTTAATATATTTTGAAAATAAAAATTAAATATTATATATTTTTTATAAAATATTATATATTTCAATATATTTATAAAAAAAATATAAGTCGTATTTTAATTTTGAATTTTCTATTTTAAAAATCTATATATTATAATTTACAGTATTTTCCTATATATTTAGTTTATTTGCGCATGAGGTTTATATATCATACTCGGTACATTTATTTATTATACGTATACTCATTTAGTTTGTGAATTATACTCATTTATAATAAGATAAAATAATTAAAAGTGAAGTATTACATATAGATGAAATTTTAAGAGTGATGAAATTTGTTTGGGCATTCATTAATAATATATAATTTATTGAGTAGACTATTCTTTATGCCCAACATAGAGTAGTTTACCCTTTATAACATCATTCCTAATGCTCCATGACCATCAATTGATATATATATCGAGTAATGTGGTGAGCTAATTAGCTACAAAATTAAATCATATGATTTTTTCATCATAAACCCCGGCCACTGTGTTTATTACTCAAACTTCTACAGACACTACGCATACTTATTGAGATTACAATGGTAATCCATATATTGAAATCTAATGTATGAAATAAAATGGATGATGCCATGATCTCATGCATATTAGGCATAGAAAAATAAAATGGATGATTCCATCTCATAGATAGAAGGTAGAGAAAAGATCCATATCTATTGTATATTAACTTCAAATGAGCACTTCATATGATGTCATATTGTGCATAGAAGGTAAAGAAAAGATCCATATTTATTTTGTATTAACCTCAAACGAGAACGTCATAATATCACAATGTACCTAATAATCACATGTTGATAGTTGACATCAAGCATGTAAGTCAACTCATTAGAGAATTAAAAAGAGATAATGCAAAACATGAAATTAAAGTCATGTAAAAGAATAAACTAGTTAGAATATAAGGGTGGTCTATATAGGGATTCAGCTTGGAGAATTTATATTTTCAATAAAATGAATGGTTTATATTTCAGGCTAAGGGAATATTTTTCGTCTTATACATGATCGAATGGAAAATATGAAAGGCTTACTAATTATTTTTTCAGTTTCTTAGGTCTTATCTTCTCTTTAATTTATTAGAAAGTAATTTTTGAAACGTGGTTTTCATTATAATTTGTTTGTGAAATGTGGTTTTCATGAAAAAAAATTGTTTGTGGATGGTTGTGATGTAGATTCATTTAAAATAAATAGTAAGGAGAAAGAAAGTGAAATGTAAATATTTAAAGAGGTTGTTAGTGTCCTATGTTATAGTAGTCAAAAGCAAACATTAGTCTTTTTTATTATTTTTGGTAAATTTGTAAAAAATTTCTATGATCTCTTAGAGACCAAGTTTTTAGTTTTTTTAGAGAAGTGTGAGATCATATGATTGGTTTGAGTCTAAGTAGGTTTATGTTTAAAATGTTCCAAATAATGATGGAAATAGTTATTGATTCCCTAAGGTCTAAGTTTAGTAAGTTTAGGGGAATGGGTCAATCAAGTCATGAGTTAAGATCATAAAATTTTTGAGTTTTCATCATTGAGTCAAGTTCAATGGTGCCTTTTCAAGTTAGTTGCAAGGTTGAGTCATCATATCATCATCATTGCAAGTTGATGTTGTGCTCATCATTTGTGTTGCGCGTTCATGTTTGATTTTGCAACTAATCATTGTAAACAAAGGAGGATTGGAACGTGTGGAAAGTGAAAAATGCATGCATTTGGCTCTCAAAAATTCATTGAACCAATTTCTCCTCCTCCTTAGATGTTCTAAACATCCAAAGAAATTTGTTTCGCTTTATTTGCAAGGGACCCGATGCACTTCTTCAAGCTGGAGGTTTTCCTATTACCACGACCATCACCAGGTTCCAATCTATCCTTTATATCATAATTCATGATGTGTGTTGTTGGTTTCATCTTTGAAAACCAAGGACAGTGCCTAGAAGAGTGTGCAACCCGCATAACCTCCAAGTCATTTTTCTTTCTCACTACGCTTATGTATTGACAAATTCACTACATTTAGAAGCAAAAAATTATTGCATTGTAGTCTGTGTGTTGGGTTCTTGTAGTTTGAACTTTTTAATATAGGGGATTTCCATTCAAAGTTGTCAGCCATAAACTCTCATCTAAAACCTAATTTCATATTCATTGTGCTAAGTTGTTGAACACTATAATTGCATTGAGAAACCCTAGAGTTATCTTGTCAATGTAAGCTATGATCATACCAAGTAGGAAAATCATAGAGGAGGAGACATAGTCAAGTTTGAGCCTCAATATATTTCCTTGATAAAATCAGATCTAGAAATTAGGGCTTCATTTGAGAAAACTAGTTGCATTATATTTTGTGAAAAGCTACAAGGTTACAGTGTTCAACTGACCAAAGAATATGCTTTATGTTGAAAATCAACAAGAAAATGTGTGTCTAATTAATTTTTCCCTTAAATAAATTAGACAATAAATTGTAATCTTATCTATTAGTTAATTAATTTAGAAAGACTGAGTTAGCTCAAGAATTTTGAGTTGAGTGTCAAAGGTAAGCCATGTAGAGTGATTCTATTATTTTGGGGGTCTAGTTGCAGTTAATGCACTAGTGTGGTGTGAGTGTAATCAGTTAACTCAAATTAATTGAGTTAAAATTAGTTTAACTAGTTCTAACTAAGTGATGAGCTAGTGAGAGGTCAAGTGAATTAAATTAGATTTAATTCACAAGTAGCGATATATCAGATAACTGATGATTTTCTATTATTAGGTGCATGCATGTCAAATCTGATGAAGAACCAATTGAGACAAAGGTTAAAGGGAAGATAACTATCAGTTGTATTATTAGAAAACTTCCCTGGTGCAGATATAAAGCCACAGGATGCTCATGAAGGATTGTGCAGTCAAGGAAGGTTGGAATACCTATTTAATAGGGTTTATATTCCTAATAATTGCATGAGCAAGGCAGGCTGAAGGTGCGTCGTAAATTGGCTATGTGTTTCTCTAATTTTTCCTAGATCAGTGCGAGACGATTGGTAGAGTGCATGAACTTATTGTGAGCAAGAATGCATTGTATTGCTTCATGATTCTTTGGATTATTATATAATAGAGATAGAGGGGTTTTGAGCAGTTTCTTTCCCCAGGAAAATCTTGTGTTGTGCGATTGATTTACTTATTTCTCTTACTTGCATGTGATTGAGCGATCATGTTTTATATTACGCAAATATTGTATAAGGATTCAGTATCTTGTTTTAGTACATTTCATGATCTATTGAATCCATTGGTATAATTTATACATGGTATCAGAGCGCCAGGAATCACAATCGAAGAGAAAAAATTGAGTTTTTGTTGAATAGTATTCAAATTTGCAGATTCATTATTTGGAGCTAGCAGTTGACCAAGATGTCTTTCACTAGCTTGAGACTCGAATATGCACTTGAGTGAAATTCAAAATATATTGCATGGAAGGATGGGATGGAGGCATTATTGGAGGATAATGGGTTGAAAAATTTCATTGACACTGATATTCCTGAACCCAGTCAGGCAGATGATCCGCATCATGAAACATGGAGGAAGAATGTTGCAAAGGTGAAGAGGATCTTATTAGAGGGATTTCAAGATCATATTTTCTTGAGTATCCATGGCAAGGAAACTCCATATGTTATGTGGAAGGCCTTGAAAAATATGTTTCAAAGTAGCAGTGACCACAAAAAATTGGCACTCAAGGACAAGCCTAGGAAAATCAAAATGGATAAGGGTGAAACAATCTAGAAATACTTGACCAAGTTCACTCAATGTAGAGATGAGCTTGGAAGTGTTGGGATTACTGTAGCTGATGATGACTTGGTGAGCCTAGCACTTATAGGCCTTCCCAAGAGCTGGAATAGTTACCAAGACTCTGTGAATGGGAGGGATCAGTTACCAAAGTGGGAGCGACTATGGTCGGATTTGGTACAAGAAGAGTTTCGGTAGAATACCAGGGATGGATCCTCATCCAAGACTGATGATGAGGAAAATTATGCCTTGGATGGTAAGGCAAAGAAGGGGAAAGGAAATAAGTCCTATTCAAAAATCCGATAGTGACAAAGAATGAAAGAAGTGATACATGTAAACGGTGAAATGTTTTAACAGTCATGACCATGGACACTATGCCACAAATTTTCCACAAAAGAAGAAGAACAACAAGAGGGATTTCAGAGTTGTAGCATGTGAAGCTTTGGCCTCACAGTTTGAGTTGGAATTCTCTCTCATCACATGCATGGTGTCAACTATGATGGGATCTATGTGGTACTTGGATAGTGGATCGTATTTCCACATGTTTGGAAACAAAGAACTCTTTAGTAGCTTGGAGGAGAAGGATCTTTAGATGCACATAAAGATGGGTGATGATGGGAGGTATAGCGCTACTGGGATTGGCACAATTAATTTCTAGAGAGAGTCGGGTAAACCTTTCATATTAAAAGATGGCATGCATGTACCAGGTTTGAAAAATAATTTAGTTTCAGATGCTATGTTGGAGGATCCTGGATATGATGTGGTTTTTAGTGAAGGAAAGGTGTTCCTTCGTCACAAAGCCATAGGACTGGTAAAAAAGATTGGGGTTTGTGTGAAGAACCTCTACAAACATGATGTAGATGGTTGTGCAGCATTGAGCAGTAAGGCAGATGAGGTGGTGAGCCAGGATACCAGTGACTTATGGAACATGAGGTTGGGTCATCTACACCATAGTGTTTTGAGGATCATGCAACAAATTTCTACAGATCTTCCAAAGGGTACACTTGCACAGATAAACACATGCAAGGGATGTACTATGGGGAAGTATACAAAGGACACCTTTCATGAGAAGGCGAATCGAGCAGTGGCAATCCTTGAGATATTTCACTCAGATGTGTGTGGACCATTCTCAACAGCTTCCACAAAAAAGCACATATATTATATGATTTTTGTTGATGATTTTTCTATAAAGTGTTGGATTTTCTTCATGTAGAAGAAATATCAGACGTTCTCCAAGTTTTTTGAGTTCAAAGCACTGGTAGAGAAATATACAAGGAATAAAATGAAGGCTCTAAGGAGCGACAATGGTGTTGATTATATCTCTAATGAATTAAAGAACTTCTGCGCTAAAGAAGGAATTCAGAGAAAATTGATTTCACCTCATAACCCACAATAGAATGGGGTTGTAGAAAGAAAGAATAGAAAAATTGTGGGAACAGCACAAGCTATGTTACATGATCATGGCCTACCGTTGCATTTGTGGGCAGAGGCATGCAACACAGTGGTATTTGTGCAGAACAGTAGTCCTCATCGGATACTTGGCATGAGTACACCAGAGGAGGTTTTTTCAGGTAAGAAACAAAATATTTAATATTTTAAAAATTTTGGCTAATATGTTTATTTCCATGTGACCAAAGATCCCAGGAAGAAGCTAGAACCAACAAAATAGGTTGGGATATTTTTGGAGTACATTGATACTCCCCACAACTATTGTTTGTATTTTTCAACAAACAGGATGACAGTTGTCAGGAGAGATGTTGAATTTGATGAGGAGAAAGCCATGTGATTGTCCCTTGAGAGGGAGATTTAGATGCATGCAGAAGAGGAAATTTTAGTTCTAAAGGATGAACCTCAGGATGTGGAGCAGCCACATGCAGAGGAACACAGAGTGGCAGAAACCATTCATGCAGAGCCATCCAACAGAAATGGTAGGAAGCACACTATAGAGGCTAAAATATTGATTCTAGATGCAACAAAGAATGTAGGTGCACCTACATCATAGGTCCAGCAGAGAAGGTCCCCAGACAAGTATACTAGATACATGGATCTTATGAGCGAGTGTATTGTGACAGAACCGTCCTATTTTAAGGAATCAGTGTAGCAGCCATTATGGGTTAATGCCATGTTTGAGGAGTATGACTCCATTATCAGAAACCGTGAATGGGAATTGGTCCAAGACTAGTGGGGAAGTCAGTGGTTGGATCCAAGTGGCTCTACAAGGTGAAGCAAGCAGCAAATGGGAGTGTGGAGAAATACAAAGCTATATTTGTGGCTAGAGAATTCTCACAGGTGGAGGGGATTGACTATGAGGATACTTTTGCACTGGTTTCAAGGTACTCATCGATTAAATCCATCCTTGCACTCTCAGTGCAGATGGGGTGGAAGATACATCAGATGAATGTAAAGACATCATTTCTCAATGGATTTATTGAGGAAGAGGTGTGCATTGAGCAGCCAGAAGGTTTTGAGACCTTTGACAGGGAGTCACATGTGTGCAGACTCAAGAGATCATTGTATGGGTTAAAGCAAGAACCTCCTTCTTGGTACACCAGGATCGACAACTATTTCACCGGGTTGGGCTTCACAAAGAATGAAGTGGATGTGAAGCAGATGTGAACCTATATCATATTGTGGTTGATGGTAAGCTCTTGATTATTCTACTTTATGTTGATGATCTTATACTAATAGGTGATGAGCATCTCATAACTTCTTGCAAGGAGGATCTTGCAAGAGAGTTTGAGATGAAGGACATGGGGCTCTTGCACTATTTCCCTGGATTGGAAATTTGGAAAAGAGATGGGGATCTATTTGTATCTCAGGGAAAGTATGCCAAGGATATTCTAAGGAAGTTCCACATGGAGGAAACAAACTCATGGAGACTCCTATTGCAAGAAATTGGAGGAAGGAGGATGCTACTTTAGGTGAGTATGATACTGTTTACAAGAAGCTTGTGGGTTTACTTGTGTATTTGGTGAATACACGAACAAAAATATGCTATGTAGTTAACCAACTTAGTCAAGCTATGGTTATGCCTACGAAGCTCTTTTGGAAGGTGGGGGAGCATGTTTTGATATATTTCATGGGCACTACATAGTATTGATTATGGTATAGACGAATAGAGGGATTGAAGCTTCAAGGCTTCACTGATGCAGATTGGGTAGGTAGTCCATCATACAAGAAGAGCACATCAGGGGGCATCTTCAGCATAGGATCAACAATAGTTTCTTGGTACAGCAAGAATAAAATATCAGTTACACTCAATTCAGCCGAGGCAAAGTACATGGAAGCTAGACAGGCTGCATGCAAGGCCATCTGGATGAGGAAGATACTTGTTGGTTTTTTTGGTCATCAGCTGGATCCGATGGTGATACATTGTGATAACCAGAGTTGTATAAATCTCTCGGTTAATCCAATATTCCATGGCAGGTCCAAGCATATTGATATATGGTACCACCATATCATAAATTGTGTTCAGAGGTGCATTATGTTGTTGCAGTACATTCCCATGGAGGATTAGGATGCAAACATCTTGATGAAGGCGCTGAAAAAGAGAAAATTTGAATACCACAGAGGCAGGATTAGGGTAGCTAATAGTCCCTTTATTGTTGAGAGGGTGTGTTGAAAATCAACAAGAAAATGTGTGTCTAATTTATTTTTCCCTTAATAAGTTAAACAATAAATTGTAATCATATCTCACAACAGCTTATATTAGTTAACTAAGTCAGAAAGACTAAGTTAGCATAAGAATTTCAAGTTGAGGTTCAAAGGTGAGGCATGTAGAGTGATTATATTATTTTTGGGTTCTAGTTGCAGTTAATGCACTAGTGTGGTGTGAGTGTAATCAGTTAACTCAAATTAATTGAGTTAAAATCAATTTAATTAGTTATAACTGAGTGATGAGCTAGTGAGAGGTCAAGTGAATTAAACTAGATTTAATTCATAAGTAGTGATCTATAAAATAACTAATGATTTGCTATTATTATTTGCATGCATGTAAAATCTGATGAAGACCCACTTGAGACAAAGGTTAAAGGGAAGATAAATATCAGTTGTATTATTAGAGAACTGCGCAGGTGTAGTTATAAATCCACACAATGGCCATGAAGGATTGTGCAGTCAAGGAAGGTTGGAATTTCTATTTAATAGAGATTTATTTTCCTAAGAATTGCGTGAGAAAGGTAGGTTGCAGGTGGGTAGGAAATTGGCTATGTGTTTGTCCAATTTTTCCTAGATCAGTGTGAGACAATTGGTAGAGTGCATGAGATTCTTGTGAGCAAGAATGCATTGTATTGTTTCGTGATTCCTTGGCTTATTATACAATAGAGATAGAGGCGTTTTGAGAAGTTTCTTTCCCCGATAAAATCTTCTGTTGTGCGATTGATTTACTTATTTCTCTTAATTGCATGTGATTGAGTGATTGTGTTTTAGATTCCACAAATATTGTAGAAGGATTTAGTATCTTGTTTTAGTACATTGCATGATCAGATTGAATCCATTGGTATAATTTATACACTTTAAAATTCACTAGGGTAGATGTTAACCTTGGAGAGTTGAGTTTCCCAGAGTCATAGGTTACCATTTCAGCTGCTACGGAGATCCCTTTGCATGGAGAATAATGGTTCAAGGGCATGCTTTTAGATATGGTTCATCAAAAATATTTATTAAATAAAAAGGAATACATACATACATACATACATACATACATACATACATACATACATACATACATACATACATACATACATACATACATACATACATACATATATATATATATATATATATATATATATATATATATATATATATATATATATATATATATATATATGGAGCTATTGTGCCAAGGGAATATCTACTTGAACCCTATAGCAAACTACTCAAGGTCATCCAGAGATATATCACTTGTGAAGGCAGATTTGGGAGAATTTATCAGTATCATTTCAGGTTGTTGATGCATTAGACAGGTAAAATCCCTTTGAGTCTACTTTTCTACTTATTTAGGAGAATTAGTAAAATGGAAGATAAGGTTTAGGGTAAAAATACTGAAGTAGAGCCCACTATCTTTCATTTTTCTTTGACCAAATTGTTAGTAGTGGAGGAGCCGAAAAAGAAAAATCATTCATGGCAAACATTCTTGGATTCATCCAAGTTGAAAATTGAGTTTCCAAATAGCCCCTGGAGTAAAAAGGATACACCTTCATCATTGGCAAAGGATGTTCAATGATAAGTGGAGAGCTCAGTAAAGAGGCCACCAACTTCAATTGACCCATCAGACAAGAAAAATGGTAAAAACTTCATTTTTCTTTTGAGGTCGTGGAAGTTCCCAAGAAACCACTCACAATAGTTGTTGTGAAGAGATTTCCAATGGAAAAAACATCTGAAAAACTAACTAAAGTTCTATATACCATACCATAGAATGTTGATTCAGATGACGAGGATAAGGAGATTATAGAACTGCATGAACAACTGAAAAAGGCTCATTTAGTCATTGTCCAACTTCAACATGATAATAGATAGTTGAAGAAGAATGCTTTGGACAAGACACCTAAGAATTATGAAGTAGAACTAGTGATGAAGACAACTACATATTCCACTAAGTCTAAAGGTAAAGAAAAGTAAAAAGCAAAGAACATTCAAGAGTTAGAGACCTCATTAGCAATAATTCATGTAACTAGGTCTTCAGTCAAGAGGTTGTAGCTACAAAAAGAAAATACAATGAAAAGAAGAAGGTTGAGTTGGATGAAGGGAAACACACTTTCCATAGGTTTAGGGAGCAATTGAAGAAACCTCACAATGAAATTACTAGTCTTAGAGAACAAGATGAATGGGCCAAGCAGAAGATGCATGACCACTTGAACATCTTTGAGCCAACATTGTTTGAAGATAAGCACATGTCGAAGAGAAATTTTCCCCTACACATACAGATAAAGAAAATTTGCAGGAAAAACCTCACTTTGATAAAGGATTTGAGGGCTACAAAACAACAGTTACTCAAGGCATTGCATGAAAAACAAAAGGAATAAAGAAGAAACCTATACTTGTTGACTGAGGCAGCAAAGGTTTGAGCTTGGACAAGAAATTAACAAAAATTTTAGTTTTTGCCTTTTTGTTTGAAGTGAATTAGCCTATATAAATCACATCCTCTGCATTTTTGGGAATTTTTTTGTAAAAACGGCAGGTGACACAGTAACGTATCAAAGTTGATGCGCTATTGTCAAAACATTAAAATTATATAAGTGGATTGGGGTTTTGATGTTATTTCTTATGGATGGAGGCTCAGAGAGGTTTTAAAGACTGTTAGAGTCATCATAAAACCATTTTCCTTGGACAGAGACCCCAACATCTAATCAAACATATGCAGGTGGAAATTTGTTGCGCTCAGGCATTACGCTTCTGTTGTAGGTGATTATTTTTTTGAGTAGAAGTTTACAATTTAGACAGGTATTTTCCAATGGGTGTCTAATTATTTAGGAGTTTTTTTCAACTTTTTTGGAATATTAAGAAGTATAGGGGATGATCATAAGCTTGAAATTCATCAACTCATTTTTTTTTCTATTGCATTTATGTTGAAGGAAGAAGGGCAGCAAATGCACTAAGCTTCCACACAGTCGACAGTTTGACCATGAAATTCAAAACTAAACCTCATGTAGTTGAATCTCATGGTTAAGATAAATTCCCTGAGGTGTTTTGGAGGCTAGAGCCTCATTTTTATGCATGTACCCAACGTAATTGTTTTAATAACTTCTTAATCAAAACAATTTCCTAGTTTCTAGAAAGTAGTTCTATATTCACTGTTGCGAGCAGAAACTAAATATTTTCGGGGAATTTGGTTCCTAAGGAAGGAGATAATTTTTTTAATGTATATATGATGTATTTTTTACTAAGAAATGGCTTTTTTAGGGTTTGATAAAGAATACATTGTGCATTTTACTCTTCCATTAAAACGTTTCAGTGAAGGATGTGTTGAAGAATGTAACTAGGTTCGGTCTTCATAAATTGTACTTGAGTCAATACTTATTGTACTTATCAAAAGAATAAAGAAAATATTTTTATATTATTATTACATGACTTATTAAAGCATAGGTTTCATGTTTGGGTCATATTTATTTTAAGTCAAAGTCCCTATTGTGGACTTCTAGGTTTTATTCTAAGTCTATAGGATTATTCAAGATTTAAATTGATCCGTACTGGGATTTTGAATCTTGCAAATAGGTCAAGTATTGAGTAAAATACGATTTATGAAGCCTACACATCAATTCGGCCTCAAATCCAATAATTAGAATCCATCAAAAGGCTATATATACAGACATATTGAATTCACTTGGAGACATCTGACTGCAACACATAAATTCGATTTTGTAATTGCAACAAGGAGAAATTGTGAAATTAAGGAGAAGGACTTTCTGGATTCGATTTTTGGCACACTTATAGAGTTGAATA
This sequence comes from Pinus albicaulis, assembly GCA_034641835.2. Classification (NCBI taxonomy): domain Eukaryota; kingdom Viridiplantae; phylum Streptophyta; class Pinopsida; order Pinales; family Pinaceae; genus Pinus; species Pinus albicaulis. Next base: position 103,586,557 of record CM076576.1, on the reverse strand, counting down.
AAATAGAAATTTTGGCACCAATATCTTTGAATTTTCAGCTAAATTTTGGGAGATCTAAGTTGTTATCACTCATAAGTTTTAGCAATTTCATTGATAGCGTCTTACATATCATTCACCTAGGTTCCATGATGTTTTCATAGTCAAATTCATGAAATTTATTAAAAAAAAACACATGTGATAAGGTTTACCCTAAGTCTAAACCCACCATAAGTCTTGTCATATCATTCAAGTCCATCCCATATCATTCAGTTTTAGCACCCATGCCTTCAAATTAAAAAAATGAGCCATTTGTCAGTTTTTCACCTTTTCGTAGCGGATTTGTCAAAAATTTCACTGTTTTCGCTACGAAACTGTGTTTTTCTGCAGAAAAGACATAGCAGTGTAAGATTTAAATTTTTCGATTTCCAAAGATACAGGTGAGGTAAGAAAATTAGTTATCATGATCACTAAGCATGCAAGATCATATTTTCTCTTTCATTTCTTTCTGTGGTCACATGTGTCATCATTCTCCCTCAATTTGTTAAATTACATTTTAAATCTTGCCCCTAAGCTTCTCTCTGACATTCATCGTTCAAAATATTGCATGTAAAGTATCTCAATGTCATCTTTGGAGAGTTGGTTCACCACGAAAAACAAGTTGATGTCTAGGTTTATCAATTTGTAGGTGTCACAACTAGGAGGCAACGAGAGTATAAAAGAGAAAAGGCAAAAAATAAGAAAGTAAATAAAGGGGGTTACTGTGTGAGGTATGAACCTACGGATTTGAAACTGTTGAATGAAGATCCTAGTGTTATGGATTCCTTTAGAAAGGTTGGTTGTCTACAATTCTGTCAAAAGCTATAGGTTTTTAATCCTCAAATATCTAAAGACTTCACAACAAATTCACAGGGACAACCTCAAAGGTTAGTGTATTTAATTTCACAGTATCACCTGATATTATTTCTCAAGCTACAGAAATACCCAGAGGAGGTGAGGGATGGTTCAAAGGTACAAAATTCAGAATGCAAAGCTGTGAATAATTTCTCAAATAGGAGAACATAGGTGCTGACATGACACATGGCATCCCCAAGGGTGATATGAAAGAAAATTATTCAAAGCTATTTTTTGTGGTCCAGAAGTATTTTACCTGCGAAGGGAAGTTTCACATGGTCTACTCTTATCACTTCAGACTCCTTCTACATCGCATTGGTAAGCTACCACTTGATTTACCTTTATTTTTATTTAGAATTTTGGGGAAGATGTCAGATAAGGTCCAAGCCAAGGATGGGAGTAGTGAAACATCATTTTCTCACCATGACTTGATCAAATTATTAGTACTGGAGGATTTAAAAAGGTTAAACAGAGATTGGGCATCTTTTCTCTTCCTGAGTAGAGATGAAGTAGACTCAGTGACACCTAAAAAGATTTCAAAACGAAAGAGCACTTCATCTACAGTTGTGATAGAAGAAATTAATGAAGGAGGACATCCTAATGTGGAACCAATGGATATTGAATTTGAACCTCTGCCAGAGGCTGATATCCCACAACCATCACCTCCAAGACAAAAAAAGAGAGTTATTGAACACAGCAGCAGGAGGGTAACCTGGAGCCAAACCCTTTCTAGTGGAAATATTGAAAACATCCTCCATGCAATAGACATTGAAGAATCTCCAATTGTACAAGCAGAAGACATTGAAGGAGATAGAAGGAAAATGTAGAAAGGCAAGTCTGTCAAAAAGTTGGATTTTTCAAGAGAAGATGTTGGTTTCATTTTCGAGCCAAGGAAGCCAATGACCAGGTCACAACTTGCAAAGTATGCCATGGAGAGAAAGAGACAAGAAAATATTAATGAAGCTACACAGCCAGAGAACATCATAGACCTATCTCCAGTAGCAGAAGAGGTCTTTGTACAAAGGAAAGGAAAATAATAGGTTGAGGAAAAGACTGAAGTGAAAATTTTATAGGAGCAATTAAGAGAGGCTGGGGAAGAGGTAATTGAAGACAAATTGGAATTAAAAGAGGCCAAGGAGGACAGAAAGCTAATGGCAATATTTGAGAAATAAATGAAGGATTAGTTGGACAAGTATGACAAAAATTTGTCAAATTGCAAGAAGATGCTGGAGAGAAGTCTTCCTCTAAGGAAGGTGATGAAAAACACAAGGAAGAGAAACCTGTGGTTGCAGTATAAGAGAAAAAATCTCAAAGGGCAGGTTAAAGAGTTGGAAGACCAAATGGATATGATCCAAGAAGAACTGAAGAAAATAGGGTTGAAGAATAGATTGGTAGATGAACCTGAAGAGGTACAACTTGTTGTTGCTGAAGATGAAATACCCAAAGTCTGAGGGGTTGATCTAAAATATTTTTTTATTAAGTTTACAGTTTGCAAGAAACACAAATTTTGGTTTGGAAATTGATTTTTTGAAGAAAAGTAGCAAATATGCACTTTCAGACAAGTCAGGCAGTTTTGCAGCGAGGTTTAGGCTTGAGGGCCAAAATTCGCTACGAAATTTCTATAGGATGTTTTTTATTTAGAAAATTAGTTTTGATGAAGATCCAAGGAAAGAAATTGATGGTATTTAGCTCATATGACTTGAGAAACACATCTTAATCAATAGAGAAAGAAAACAATTAGGTTGAATGGAAGAAGTAAACATGCTACTAAATTTCACTACGAAACTACCTAAGGTCACTCTATTTTTGCAGCGAAGTGTTTTTAATGAGTTTTGAAGTTTTGAAAACCATGTTGAAGTACAACCAACCACCTGGAGACATCCAAGCTGACAGGGGCCATGTAATGTCCCATAATAATTATAAAATAATAAATAATATAATATAATATAATAAATAAGAAAATAAATAAATATTCAAGAGAATAATAAATAAATAATCAATAAAAACATTAAACAATAAATGGAGTTATAAATAAAATGGTAAATAATAGACTGGAGTCCTAAAACAATAACAATAAGTAAAGTTAAAGAAATAATTAATTAACCAAAGTAAATAAACTAACAAAGAGTTAAACTAAGAAACTAATAGAAAGAAAGTTAAAGAAAGAATTAATTAACAAAAATAAAACAAAGAGTTAAACTAAGAAACTAATAAAAAGGAAGTTAAACTAAGAGAACACTAAATTAAGTAAAGCTAACAAAAAGTAAGGGAACACTAAATTAAGTAAAACTTAAGTTGCATGTTGACACAATGACTGTGTGCATGTGGTTCCCATTCCATGGTTTGGTCTATTTAATAGACATTGAGAAAGGTTCAAGGCATTCATTCTTTCATCCATTCTCTGGAGAGAAAGGTATGGTGAGGCAAGGGATACCCTGGCAGTAGTACGTTGATTGAGGGCTCGGGGGTGGCCAGCTGTGGAAAGATTACATATAGCTGAGCCTACGGTTGGGTGGAGAGTTGTCTCCAAAACTCTGTTGCGGTCAGCAGGATTCAGCTAGCATTCAACCCTGGAGTCTCAAGTAAGGAAAAGCGTCGTTACACTTAAGTTGTCTTGCTCATGTTCTGGAAATTTCATGAGGATTAGTTAAACAGTTTATGAGTTTATTATTATTTGTTTATGTGATATAATTAATTGCTTGTTTAAAGCGGGGTTGTTACATATGGTATCAGAGGGGGTTTCGATTTTATATGACCTCTAGATAAAAGTTAAAACTAGAATTTAATTGCGATGATAATGAGCAAAAGCTCGTATTGATATAGTAGCGATTATAAATTTAATATAATAAACTTTATTAATATTAAAGATAAATTTGCAAAAAAAAACATCATGTAATTATATACATACTTATTCTTAAATTTTAAGATTAAAGTGTTAAATTAAAAGAAATTCTATAAATCCTACATGCAACGCATTTTTTAAGTAATACATATACATACTCCCTTTTTGTTACGTTTTTGTTACATTAAATAATTTAATAAGATATATATTTTTTTAAATATATACATGCACCTTAGATGCTAGTTGCATGCACATTTTGTTTAAATATATATATATATATATATAGATGCACTTGTGTCTAAAAATATATTAAAATTTAGATATTTTATTTGAACAAAATATTGTTTAAGATATATATATTTTAAAAGCATGACTTCCAGATTCATGCGCTAGGCTGTGCGATTTCAAACTGGGAAAAAAAGATCCAAAGCGGGCTCGATTGTAATTTGATTTTAAGCAACACCCTCGTTGATATGTATGAAAAATGCCGAAACATAGACAGTGTTTGCGATGTGTTTGACAGAATGTGTGAAAGAATGTCGTTTCATGGACTGCGCTTATTGCAGGCTACACTCAGCAGGTCTCTACTGGGAAGCCCTGCTACTGCTTCGGCAAATGGTATGGGATTCTGAGAAGCCTAATCAGTCCTCCGACGGCAGGTTCCGACAACGTCTTCTCGGAGTTTCTTCTTCTGGAAAAGGACGGAGGATCTGGATTTTCCCTCTTCTGCTTCCTCCTCCTCCACCATTGTTCTATGGCTCCACTTCGGCTGGGCGCTGGCGGTGGCCAATCTTGTGTTCTGGCCATTCAATCTCTTCTGCTTTCCCATCCCCATGTATCTGCCGAAGGCCTTCAGGATTTTATCATCAGAAAAATACCACCGATGCTATTCCCAAAGAAGAATAGAATAGCAGATGTATTGGCTTCGGCTCACATGGGGTATTTGATCGCTCCAAGAGATTCGAACCCTTGACCTTCAAATCTGGCAACGTTTTCAGAAAATCTGGCTGAACCACGAATTTTTAACCACTCGGACATATCGACCAGACATTATTTTCATATCGGATCTGCAATAGATATGTGAAACAGGTCCACAAGAGAAACTCTTTCATAGGTCCGCAGGGGTGTTTTTTTTTCTTACTAGTCTGCAGGAGAGATTTCAACAGGTCTGCAAAAATAATCTTTGAACAGATGCGCGAACCTTCAAAATATCTCTTCGTTCCTTGCTTCAGTCCCTTAAAGTATCTCTTTGTTCCTTCCCTTCTATCTAAACCTTATATCTAAAAAGAAAATGAGGAACGCGAAGATAAACCTTCTATCTACATTTTTTTTTTTAGGCTTTCCACTAAGAAAGAAAGAAAGAAAGAAAGAATTTTTAAAGTCCACGAGGCTAAAAATAGCCTATGGGACAAATTGCTTCTCTATCTGACTCTTGTATTCGGCCCTTTTCCTGTGAAGTTTTACAATGACCACTCCCAGCTTATCGAACAACTCTTCGCTGAATAAATTATCCCAAGAATTAGCTGCCAGAATATCTACATAGTTTTCCCTGATGTCTTTGAAGGCCTCACATTCTAGAATGAAATGTTTTTCTGTTTCCACTTTTCCGGAGGAGCAAAAAATACATAATCTTTCTTCCCACATTTCTTTTGGCATTTTCCAGCGCCCTGTTTCACAATGGAGTTGATGAGAATTAGTCCTTAATTGAGCAATAAGAATTTTAGATCTCCAATAAATATTAGCCCCTATGTACGCCTTTTGTTGATGGTTATGCGTGGGGTTAAACTCTTCAATGTAGTACTTCTTCTTTCTCTCTAGCTCTTTCATCCAAGTATGTTTGTGGAATTTATCCATAACAAAAGTTTTTATCTCTTTACTATTTGTAGGACACATGCTCAAGCAAATACCCATTTACTAAACCATTTGTTATTTTGCCGCATCCAAGTCTTCTGTCTTTTGCACAATCTATCACTAATCACAACCTTAGGCCATCTGCCCTCTTCCATTTGCTCAATTTTTTTCAGATACCTTATGACTCGCACCATAGCAATTGCTTCAATAGGAGCAGCCCTTGTTTCACTTAGCAGGATAGCATAAGGAACGACACTTTTAATTTTGAATTTGTTTGTAATCAAATGTTTCTGAATTTTCTCAATTTGTTTCCACTGCATCTTGGTTGTGCTGCTAGCCCACAGTTCACAACCGTAGAGAATCACCGGAATCACTAAAAGCCCAAAAAGAGTTAGAGTGGTTTTCCAGTCCCACAGCTCTGCCTCTCTACACCAGTTTTGAAGAGCATAAAATGCTTTCCAACCCCCTAAAGTTCTTTTCTTTCTACAACCATCCCAACTGAAATTTCTGTTGAAGTCAATTTCGAGGTATTTGTATTCTGCAACTTCTTCCAGAATGCTGCCTTCAAAATAGAACTTATGTTGGTTATGCTTTCTTTTGTTAGAGAAAACCACTACTTTCGTTTTGCTAATATTGACTTGCATCCCAACCCTTCTACAAAAATTCTCAAGGGAACGTAAATGCTCTTGCAAACCAAGAGCCAATTTAACAATCAATATAAGGTCATCTACGTACAAAAGAAGCCTGATAATGAACTTGCCCAAATGGATACTGTCACCCCCTTGCGAATTTAGCCACTCTTCAAGCTTGTCAATATATAACCCAAAAAGGGTAGGAGATAATGGGCAACCTTGCTTGACCCCGATATCGCTTCTAAAACTTTCAGAAATGCCAGCTGAAGTTCTGATTTTGACTTTCACCTCTTCATACAACCTATGCACAGATGCTCTCAAATGCTTGGGAACCCCGAGTTCCTCCATTCTGCCCCAAAGCTTATCCCTAGGAACCGTGTCAAAGGCTTTTCTGAAATCAACAAAGCAACATAAAACTTCTTCCTTTTTTTCCCAAACTTTTTCGATGATGTGCCTTAAAGTTATGCAATGATCAACTGTGGAATGTTTAGGTCTAAAACCCGCTTGCCCTTTAGAACTTTTATCTCTTTCTTCTGCCCACTTACTGATTTTCTTTTCTAACGTGCTTCCAAATAACTTTGCAAACAAGGGGTTTATCATTATGGTTCTATAGTTGGAGGGATTATTGACGTCACCGCTCTTGAAAAGAGGTATTGCCATACTAGTTGTCCAATCTGTGGGGAACCCCTGTTGTAAGATGTTGTTGAAAATTTTTGTGATGTGAGGTGAAAGAAATTTTAAGCCCCACTTTAGATACTCTGCTTGGAGTTCATCTAAGTCTTTTGCTTTTCCAGCGCCCAACTTCTTGATACCCATCTCTACCTCTTGCACCGTGAAGAGTTTTGTGTCCGTGTTGACCAAGGGAGGAGGGTCAACCTTGGGATCCTGCTCATAAAGTTGTCTTGCATAGTCAAACCATTTAGAAGCTGTAATGTTGTTTTCAGTTTGCACCTTTTTCGATTGGAGCTCCTTCCAAAATAATTTGGGGTTATTTTTCCCGAGGAAGATTAGTTCTTCTCTCCTTGAAACCATGAAATCAACTTTTTTCTTTTTTACTGTCTGCTTGTAAGCTTTGAGCTTTATGCTATCCATGTTTGATTCCTTCCACCTTCTCCTTGCCTTTTTGCATTCCTCGTCAAACCAAGCATTAACTAGAAAGCAATTTGTTTCAGACTTCTTAATTTTTGCTCTTTTGCACTCCGCAAGTGCGCTTTGAATTAAATGTGTTAATTTGTGACTATGAAGGCCATGAGATGGGATTTCCTCCTTCTTGAAGAGCTTCTCTAGCATTATTTTGAAGGTATTACAATTCTCTGGATTCAAAAGAATTCTGCCATTTGGAGGCTTTTGTTGAACACACTGATTTTTTGACCCTAATTGCTTCTTTCCGGTCCAAGAGAAACTTAAATAGATTGGCTTGTGATCTGATTTTAAGTCCCAAATTTGATCTTAGTGCATTGCGATCCTGAACTAATCCTTTCCCTTTAGTGATGTCCAGACTCATTTTTTTTTTTTCTGACTGATGATAATTTTCTTTCGTCTGCTCAAGATCAGCTCTCATTCGGCTGATATACATCATCAAATTTACGTAAACGGTCCTTCAGTTCACTAATTTCTTCTTCATGCTGAGTTTTAATTGAATTCATTGCATTTACTTTTCCATTTAACTGAGTTTACTTCCTTTCTTTGTAACTGAAGACTTCTATGATGAACATATCCAAAGAAAGTGTAGGTTCTTTTTCCCATGAGTTTCCATAATCAGAAGAAAGCTCAAGCATGCATTTGTGGACCAGGTTCACTTGTGAAAAAGCTACCTTGTACTTCTCAATAAGCAAAGGAGACGTGTTTCTCGATAAGACATTCTCTCCATGCAATAAGAGCTTCCAAAGTCTCATCTTGAATGACTTCCTCGAAACAAACTTGATCTAAATATTATCGTGAAGTTGTGAACAGATGCTGAAGTGTAATGAAGCAAGCCAAGTTGTATTCACCTTTCAATACTTTTCTGAGAGGCCATTTTTTTCCTTTGCAATCTTCAAAATCTTTTTGCACCAAAGTAATTCTGGCAATATTCTTTATCAAGTTGGCCTTCAGTTGTCCCGTTTATTGGACGTTTTGCCAGTCCAACCAATCACGAAATCTGAATGATTCCTTTCAAAGAACTCACCGAAATCTCTCAAACCATTGACAATTTTGCCAAAATTCTCACGAGAGATCTAATTGATGTCGTTCTGAACAAAACCCACGTTCCGGATTTCTGAAATTCTTCTTTAGTTGCCCGGAATCTGCACTCAAAGTTCACTGTCTAAAACTGGTGCGAAATTTTTGTAGCATATCTATTACAGATTATTTTGGCAGAAATTAAAGAACAAGGGCCTTATCCTTGTTGCTAAACTCAGGGTACGCATCTGGGATGGCAAAAACTATTATTCTGTGTGTTTGGATCCCATCTCATTTTCCTATTCCGTCTTTTCCAGCTTTGATGGGGCTGTACATCCTCTCTGAAATTGAGAGCAGCTGCTGTTTCATTTCCGGATTTGTTGAGATTATCCACATCTTTACTTGTACAATCTGTAGCGGTAATGAAGAAGGCATTATTTGCCGATAGCTCTGTTACCCGCCCGCTCTCTTCCACGCCTTCCGCCGGTGGCTTAATCGAACACGCGACCTTTTTGGTCCGAAGTCAAACGCGCTAATCCATACGCCCATGAAAAGTTTTCGAATAGTAGAAGTCAGGTACACGTTGCCTTTTCTAAATAAATCGCTGCAAAAAAAAATGTTTTTCCCAATTATATTTGTATAATGCCCGACGCCTGCATGCGAGCAAGCCCTCTCTTCTGGGTCGAGGGTATAAATTTGTCAAATTAAATAATAATAAAAAAAAATTATTAAATTTATTAAATATAACGATGGACATTTCTGTCGGTTACTATCGGTTTTCGCAAAGTTTAAACACAAAATTACAAATTCGAAAGATGTATCTGCTCAGTACATTCTGCGTTCAATTTGAGGTACTCCGTGATTCACTGGAAAATATTTTTATAAGCCGCATGGAATCATCGGACTCCGATCTACTTCTATTCTTGTTCGAGTGTGACCAAACAAAGCTCGAGTGTAACTTAGAATTAAAAAAAAAAATAGAACTGTAGTGTAATCAAAGTGTTTAAAATATATATATATATATTAAAATTTCATGCTGTAACATGATACACATGCAATAAGCTTAGCTAGTGTTTTTAATGATTTAGATTTGAAGTCCTTATAATAATATAATAAGATAAATAATATAGACTATTAAAATATTTTATCAATAAAATATATCAAATATACGTATTGATGTTAAAAGTAGGTGTTTTATTATTAATTGTTTTTAAAGTTATACAAAATCAATTTGAAGTTACATTCTTTTTCTTATAAAATTACACCTTTTTTTATATAAAAATTTAAGAAAACAAAAAATAATTAATTGAAAAAGTGGGGTTCTTATAATTTTTTATTTTTTGAATTTCCTATTTAAAGTGTGATTGTCATTATAGAGAGAAATGCATAGATATTTGTATTAGTGATTACATGAATAATTAAGGTTATGCAAGTTCTCTAATGAATTTGAGGTTATTAAGTTGATCTATTGACTTGCTTCAAGAATGTTGATTGTTAAGACAAACGTCATCAATTAGAAGGTTTAACAAATTATAATTACCTTGTCATTGTTTTTAAGTGGCTCACTAGGGTGTATGGCAATAACTTATAAATTATATAATATTGTGTAATATATATTAATATTTAGCACCATGCATATTTGTATTTATTATTATGAAATATTGGTTTTATTATAGGATCTTATTTTAATTTGGATAATCTAAATTTAAAAACATAAAAAAATTTCATACTCTTAATATATAAATAAATGATATATAAAAATTGAGTATACAAGTGTGTAAAAATATAGTATATGTTAAGGGTATTTCAAACAAATAAAGAATGAATAACAAATAGGTTAAAACAAAGGAGGAATAACGTGTAAGTCAAAACAAAATATATCATATGATGTGTGAGTAATTACATTAATATTACTTATTACATTAAGTTATATTATTTAGATTATAAAGAAGTTAAGAAATTAACATGCCACATAGATTATGTAACTTTCATATTTATTTGTATATAGATTTTCTGGATAGCAATATTTTTAATTTTTAATACTTAATCTCATAATGTAGTGGTTGGTTGGTAATGAGGTTTTGAATGGACTTGTAAATTACAAATCATTTTTGGGTATTCACATATTTAAATAGTTAGAAATTTGCAAACTATGACTTAATTAGATACATTCATTAAAAATATGGTGTTGTTAATTATATTAAATTTAAGAATATTACTTTTAATAAATTAATTTAGAGATGGATGGATATAATTAGTTGTGTATTATTAATATAGGTATTAGTGAATTATTATAAATATTTGTTTTAAATTTCATATTCTATTTGGTTTTGAAAAGATTGAGTACTACATAGTTAGTGGTTATTATTAAGTTGTGGTTAAACATGTAATAAATGGATTTGGATGAATGACAATTAAATTGCGGTTTTGATCTCCATAGTGTAACTTATGAAGGATGAGGAAAATTAATGATGGGACGTTATTCTTTCCACCATGGTTTTTCATTCAAAAAAATCACCTTTTTCTTTTCTTTTTGGAAACCTAATATTTTAGCTTTAATTAAAATGATGATTTCTTACATAGGTTATATTTGTCTATACAGTTAGGATGTCAATTTTATTTACCGTTTGGGCTTCCTTGATCTAGCCATTAATGTTGTTGACACTAATAGATTAGATTTACATTTGGCCTAGGAAGAATTCTCTCGATCTTGTTGACATTAATACTATGGTGTCCCTTATTGAATTAGGTGAATTTTATTATTGGTTAGTTAGGACTTGATTTCGTCAATTGATTATAAATATACCAACTTTTCTCATGGTGCTGATCTATTGCATGCCATCACTCATAGTTGGTGTAGTTGATAAGTTGTTAAATAATCTTAGTTCATATTAGGTATTCAATGTTTATACAAGCAAATGAAATTGATTTTTTTGATGAATCATGATAAGAATGCTTATAATGTATTATTATTCTATAAGTATAGATATGATTCTCATATTAATGGTGTTTCATGATGTGATGGTATGTGGTAAATGGATATAATTATGATGAGAGGTCGATGATGCATATGTGGTGGTTATTTATTTATTTTTATGATAATGATGTTGTATGCTAATGAGGGATAAGATATGCATAGGGATCATGATGTTATGATATGATGTATATTGGCATGTTGTTCATTTATTATGTGATGTCATGATTCATATATGTTGATTTTATAACTTATGATGGTATTTCATGATGTGAAGCATGTGGAATGTGGAATCAATATAGATTTTATGACATACAAGAGCATGCAGTTCTCTACTATTTAGAAAGTGGTTATCATGATGACATGCAAGAGTTGGCATATGGATTATTTTCTATGATTTTATGATTATAACTAATGCATTGGATGCATGTTGAGATGTGGTGATTGGCAGGAAATCCACAGATGGGCCGAGAAGGCCGATTTATTTAATGATCTCGTGGGAGGCCATACCTATGAGGGAGAATATGTAACACCATATGGGTTGGGGACGAACTCAATCAACACTACATATGCCAGTGGTTCCTTTGTCTTGTATATCTCTTGATGGATAGCTCTTGAAGGGCTGTGGGACGATCTTGAGGAGGCCAAGGGCCTGATATTGTAGGCCAAGTGCCTGTTATTGGATGGGAACGCCGAAGTCTAGAAGTGCGTAAGACTTCGATGCCTGGGGCTGTGCGCCTTAAGTAGCTGTGGAGGGAGTGGGCCAGCCTTGCGAGATGCCCGAAGTCATTGAGTATTGGGACCGGATGCCTGCCTTAGGGCAGATGAGGTCTGAGTCGGGCGCGAGCCTTGGGGCCAGCCTTGACTAGGGACAGACTGGGAAGGCTTATGCCTTGTTCCGAAAGTGGGAAAAGGACATAGATTCCTTTAGATTCCCGGGCGCTGTGATGAACTTTCGATGCCTGTTGGTCATACTAGTTCAGCAGGGGGTGTTGGTCACACATGAAGTAATAAATAAATAAATAATATAATATAATTAAATACTCAACTTCAGGATGAAGTTCCTTGAAGAGGGGGAGTATGTAATGTCCCATAATAATTATAAAATAATAAATAATTTAATATAATTTAATAAATAAGAAAATAAATAAATAGTCAAGAGAATAATAAATAAATAATCAATAAAAAAATTAAACAATAACTGGAGTTATAAATAAAATGGTAAATAATAGACTGGAGTCCTAAAACAATAAAAAATAAGTAAAGTTAAAGAAATAATTAATTAACCAAAGTAAATAAATTAACAAAGAGTTAAACTAAGAAACTAATAGAAAGAAAGTTAAAGAAAGAATTAATTAACAAAAATAAAACAAAGAGTTAAACTAAGAAACTAATAAAAAGGAAGTTAAACTAAGAGAACACTAAATTAAGTAAAGCTAACAAAAATTAAGGGAACACTAAATTAAGTAAAACTTAAGTTTCATGTTGACATAGTGACTGTGTGCATGTGGTTCCCATTCCATGGTTTGGTCTATTTAATAGACATTGGGGAAGGTTCAAGGCATTCATTCTTTCATCCATTCTTTGGAGATAAAGGTATGGTGAGGCAAGGGATACCCTGGCAGTAGTACGTTGATTGAGGGCTTGGGGGTGGCCAGCTGTGGAAAGATTACATACAGCTGAGCCTACGGTTGGGTGGAGAGTTGTCCCCAAATTCTGTTGCGGTCAGCAGGATTCAGCTAGCATTCAACCTTGGAGTCTCAAGTAAGGAAAAGCGCCGTTACAGGTAAGTTTTCTTGCTCATGTTCTGGAAATTTCATGAGGATTAGTTAAACAGTTTATGAGTTTTTTATTATTTTTTTATGTGATATAATTAATTTCTTGTTTAAATTGGGGTTGTTACAGGCCATCCCAACATAGATTCAATACTCAATAGATGTGTCATTTATCCAGATCAACATGAAGACAAAGATTAAAATAGTGTTTATCTTTTCCTAAAAAATAGGACGGTTTTTTCCTAAATCTAGGGATACATTAATGTCTTACTGGTGGAGAATGCCACTCGAGCATCTCATCCTTATCCATATAATTGTCCCACTACTAGATAAGTGAATGAAATAAATGTAAAATAGAGTCATATTAGAAGTGTAAGTCTTTACAGACTATGTGTCTTTTTCTGTTCCAAAAATGTAGTTTTTAGTTATGATTAGGTGTGAAAGTTATGGTTTGATGATCTAGCGAACTGCGCAGATCCTATGTAAGAAAAAGAGGTCTATTTATAGATGATAAATCAAATGAGAAAGGGTTGGAGAATGCTTTTGATGCTACCACTGTTGTAAATATTTTATATCAGTAATAGACAGTGACTGTGTTTCTGATTCACCTGAGATTATTAAGATGTTTCAATGAGTTTATGTCTTATGTTTCCTTTTATCTTGCTTCCAGTATCTTGATGTTAAATTACTCAGAATTCATGTTATGCATGCTCTGACTTCCTTTTAGCATTGAGCTATTGATTATTTCTATGTGTTAGTGTTGCCCTTTCATTAAAACAGAAAAAGCCTCAATTCCCATAAGAAGATACACATGTCATTGAATTCCTTTTGACTGACTCCTTAAGCTCGATGGTAGTGAAATCTATCCCATTTCTCACCTGCATTCAAATACACTAAGACACTCACAGAGTTAGCCATATTTTTTAAGACCTAATTGAGAAAATCATTAGATAAATTGAGAGAGCCCTCTTAGGCTGAAGAGGCTAATCCTCAGTCAAAAGTTGGTTTGAAAGAGTTACTTTAATTTTTCTGGTAGAGCAACCCATCGGGACCAATTTAGAGATAATATAAGTTCTCAAACTTTTTATTGGGCCTCAAAATAGTCCCTATTCTCACTCGATTATTCACCAATACCTTCACATTACTTCCATATTACCTTCATGTCACCTTCATTCCACCTCCACATCATTACATTTACCTCATCATTGGGTTATAACTATGTTTTTCCAAATTTTATTAATTCTTAACATTTTTAAGTGGATTTGTGGTTAAAATTTAGAAAATAATATGCTTATACTTATACCTAACAATTAGAATGAGTTTGTTGACATGTGTAGGTACAAAAGAAGCTTCCTAGGCACCCTTATGTGGCACTCTATGTTCAAATTCGAATTTGAGGAGATCATGGACCTCATGGAGGAGATCATGGAGGATAGGGTTATGTGTCACCATTGGTTGAGAGATATGTGGGTCAAAGGAGGGAATAGTGGATTTACATTTATGAGTTTGTTATCATAGCTTTTGTATAAATAGGAGTGTTATCTCCTTCATTTGTAATCTTAATATCTTATAGGTTGGTAGTGAGAAGTTATATTGGAGAACAATGTAATGGTTGCAATTGCAATCTGCAATTGATGATAAATAAGACGGGGCTTCTTTGATCCTCTACATTTTACTTTTCTTTTGGTGTGCTTGTGAATCCTTGGAAGGATCCCCATTTCCTAGAAAGTACACTTTTATTTTATTAGGCTTTTATTTTATGTTTGTTTGTGAATTTCATTAGATTAAATTATTAGGTTCATATGTTTGGAATATTAATGAATGACCTTTCATAAGAAAGTAATAATGTTTCCTTCAATGAATCTAATTTGTTATTTAATGTTTGATTTCATTAGTTTAAGTTTCTGATTTATGTGCTTGAGATATTAATGAATAGTCTCTTGTAAGAGAGCTTTAACATTTCATGAAATCAATCAGAATTAGGTTTAAGTGCTTTAATTTCAATAGTTTAAATATTTTGTTGATTAAGATGATTAGAAATATTAATGAACCGTCTCCTGTAAGGGAGCCTTAATATTTCTTACACTTATCACAATGTCTTTAGATTTCATTTTGATTAAATAACTAAATAGGTGTTGGAGATCCTAATGAACAACCTCCTGTAAGGGAGCTTTGGCATTTCTTCACCTAGCTTATTTTAGTTTGTCTCTAAGTCCATATATATTGGATGATCCTCAAAGTTTACTTACCCGGATTGATAGTAAATGAAACTCTAATTTGCATCCGCATTGTAGACCAAAAATTTTTGCGTCGTTGCCAGAGAGGATGATTTAGAGATATACTTAGGAAGACATTTTTATTGCAATTTATTTTTATGGACTAACTTGTGAAACCTGGTGATAGTAGGATCTTCATAAAGGAGTTTAAGTTGAGCTTTCTAATTTTTTTCATACTTAATTAGTTTTAAATTCACTTTTTAAACCCCCCATTTCTTACTAATTCATCTACAGATGAGAAATTTGAAGATGTTCAACAGGTACTTCTTGGAGAGCAAGGATAATATTGACGACTGATTTCAAAAGAACCCTACGCCAAGAAGACAGGTTACTCACATACTTGTAAATCATAAAGTAAAAATTTTAAATCTTGATGTGAGCATTTTCAGATTCTTAGTCCGTAGATGGCTTCACTGGAAGCATTCTTTTACTTAGAAAAAAAAAAAAAAATCAAGTTAATGTAGAATAGATTAAAAATAAATAAATAAAACGAGATCTCGTAGAATTTTCTTTTAGTCTTGTTTTTTTTTTTTTAAATAAAAAATAATAAAAAAATCTTCATGAATAACCTAAACTGGCACAGTAAGAGCTGCTTCATCATCACATTTCTATATCTTCTTTCTATATCGCGGGTAAGCCAGGAGCTTGATTATTGGAAAGCTTTGTCTTTCGAGAGTCTAAACACCCCTGCGACATTGCAGAAAGAGTATAGACAATGTGAGGTTTTGTTGCAAATCTTGATTGTGTTTATTATCCATCCATGCTAACCTACAAAAATAAAATTAATTCAAGAAATTAGTATGCTCTCTTCCTGCGCTACGAGCAATCAGGAATATCAAAAAATCTATTGAATTATTAAAAATAATAATAATAAAATCTTGCTGGAAATTTAATTGTAGATCTGCTACCGATCGTTTGAGTCATAATAAGAAAATCTTCTCTTGTAGGAATCTATTCTTCATTCTCAGTGGTTGTCCCCAGATCTCTCACTACACTCTAATAATATTCCTCACCTCCATCACCAACTGTGAGTAGGAATCAAATCGCATCTATAATGCCTTGAACTATATGGACAGTTACACAAAATGATATCCTTTGCAAGACCAAAAAAAAATTGTACAATACACAAGTGCTCTTAATCTTCTCCCACAATTGCATTAGGTTTTTTTTTTTTTTTAAATGCACCTTGATATGATAGACCTTATGCAATTTCCTCAACTTAGTTGTGCTGTAGAGATCCATGGAGAAGGGCCTTTTGCGTTATGAGCTCGGAAATACTGGATCGAGCTATGCGCGACGAAAATGCTGGATCATTTTGACATCATATCATTGTCATCTTCCCATGCTTAGTTTTCCCAATATTTTATTTTTATTTTATGGTCTTTGAAAGTGGCCAATTTGACTTGAATTGCACTTGGAACACAGGGTGACTATAGCCAACTTAAATTGAATTTACCTGGTCCCAGAGAGGGGCCCTTGAATTTAACTGGTCTCGGGGAGGGGCCATATTTGAAATATTCAAAAATCTGGAGTCGTGTCACCCAGAAAACAAGCCTAAATAATTATTCTTTGAAATATTCAAGGAGCTGGAGTTAGATTAGGAGAGCGACATATATACAAAACGGAATTCAAAGATTAAAAACAACAAATTTAAAGCTGAGTAGATTCATGAGTAATTATATAATAAATCAAAATTCAAGCGGAGAAGAAAGTCAGATACAACAACATAAAATTCTATAGATTGTTCATTCATATATACTGTATGGGAAAAATAACTTGCTAATTTCTGTAGTCTTAGTACAAACAAAATCTTAAAGCATCATTCCGGTCCAAGCTGCATTAACATCATAGAGAAGTTGCAGGTCAAACGAATTCCAACTTCAACATCAAGATGATAATAACAAGTTCGCGTCATCTTTTATTTCGATCCCAAGTACAATTCTCCATGTTTTTTATCTTATTTTTTACCATATTCAATTTTCACAGAAGGAAAAATTGTTGTACTTAATTCTAATTATAGTTCCAAACAAATAATGTAATTTGGTTTTTCAATTTTTAGTTCCTGAATCCTATACAGAAGTCAAATCTAGATTTCATACAACATTTTGGCAAAACAAACCATATGATCTGGTTGCAATCCCAATGCAAGTGACAAAGTTCCATCATTAGTAGAACTGGGCAAAATGAAAGCAAGGCCTTCATAAGCAATACCTCCAGATCCCATGAATATGGGTCTTCCCCACCCAAAGTTTGCATCATGAATATTCTTCACATTAACCTCCTTCAGCCAATATTAACTGTTTCACTAAGAAAGACACCACAATTTGCTCCAGCATCTGTTCAAATAACAAGAGATGAACCCATCATTATCTATTTATTTTGATAGATGAACCCAACAACAATTGGTCAAAAGGATATCACTACAGATGTGAGATCTCACTCATTTGATGCAGAAAATTATATTCTTGTTAAATGTTGTCTCAAACATCGATGGAATGACATTTATTTGGAGATTATGAGTTCGATTTTGTGCTAATTTTATATATTTAATTATTCAACCATTATCCAAATATGCAATCCAGTTATGAATTATTGAGCCTTATTTGGAGCAATTTGATGATTATGATGGAAATTCAAACATGAATATGAGCGGCTGGTTGTTATGCATTCTGTAATAGTCGGTGGAGAAGGCTGAAGCAGAACTCGTGATATATTGCAATCCCAATCTCACCCTGAACTCTAGTGATTAATGCTATGTTACAGTGCAGGTATCGCCATGGGGAATACTGCCTCAATATCCGTCTTGAGATTTTCCAGTTTAATTCATGAGGAGGAGGAAATCAGCCAACTAATACAGCGTCAACCATTTTTCTAGCCCGCCCTATATTCTCCTATTCTATTGACTAGGGTCTATGTCCATATAGGTTCACACTAATTCTTCCGATTTAAACTAGTGTCTTGGATCCAGTTGAAGAATACGTTGATTAAGCCATTTACGCAGTAGCTGTAGGATAGGAGGGGGAATCTGCATCGAAATTAATTTTCTTCATGTAATTGCAGACGGAATTCCCTTTTGGCATTTCATGAAGTGTTGGGTGGAATGTAGCGAAGGGCTCCTAGCGTGGGAAATGTTTATCATTGCTAACACTTCCACCAATCCCTCTACCTTGGATCCGGTTCATCTGGTCTCGACTCTTGCATAGAGACACTACCAAACTAGGACTGGGATGTGGATGATCAATCCTGATATCAACAAGACGATGAATCTATCTTCTTACAAGCTAACAACGTGTTATCTATTCGTTGTTTTTCCCTGTTGCCCTCATGGATCCCACACTATCTTTTCCTATTAGTTCATGATTCAAGGTATTCAGCCATAATCTGTGGGGTGGTTTTGTACAACTTAAATGCCCATATGACATAGTTTGAAGCATTTTTATTTGTCTATTTTTGAAAACTGAATATGGAGGTTTAAGAGCTTTTTGAAGGCCACTTTTGGCCCTGAGGCATGTGTGCTCTCATTGGAAGAATATTTTGGGGCTGTGTGCCCAATTCAGAGGGTTTCAGTGCAACATGTTGCAGGACTAATGGAAGAAGTCATGCTATCAAAGGGACTTTTGAAGCTGGATATTTCACCAACAATACTTCATTCGTGGAAAAGAGTCATGTTTGAGGGTAAAATTTTTAAAAACAGACACTACAGTATTTTTGAAAATCATTCATTATTGTCATGTCCTTTCATTGTTGGTCTTTTTACTCCTTCACTTGAAGGATACTTCGAAGTATTCCTAGGAAATCTTACACAGATTTTATATTTCATTGATTTAAAAACATATAATGGAACATTTGGAAGATTAATTTAAAGAACATTTGGTGGATTATTTAAATTATGATTAACTTGCTTAGAGTTGGCAACTTCATATTGTTGTATGATTTTATAATGTACTAATCTGCAGGACACAACAAATGTATAATGCCAAGCTTTTTGCCATGCACAAAAGTTAGCTGACAAAAAGAGCGAGTAAATTTACTTTTCATGGTTATTTCTTTAAGAATGGATTGATACTAATATCATGAATTGAGTTAATTTCAAAACTTTGATTTTTCTTAATCTGCTTTGTTTGGTATGAAATTTTTGCGTAAGAATCATGAAGGAAATGACCATTTCTTCTTAAACACACTTATGTTTTCTTTCTACCAAGTTTTTTTCGCAGGCTATAGGTTAATCAAATGATCATTCAGGAAACTAATTGTGCACACAATTGGTCTTCAAAAGACTAATTTCATGAGAAATTCTAAAGAAAAAGTTCATGAACATAAACGAAATTTCCAAAAAATTACAAATTCTTGTAACTTCCTGTAATAGCTTAATGGTTTGACATGTTGCATGACAGATTAGAAAAATTCAAAGAGCTAGGGTTTGTTCCTAAATGTCCAAGGATGCTAAAATACCGATTCACACATGAATTCGAAGTCTACAGGTGGCTAGTCAACGCTGGTCAAACTCAACTATTTTAGCAGGCAGTCCACAATTAAAGAGCAGATTTGCTATATTTGAGAAATTGAAGCCATAATTCATTTTTTTCCCTAGCAAGTGTCATTATCCATTTTCCATTACCAAATACACTTCATTACATTTTCTTCAATCCTAACCCACCAATAAAACCAACGAAGCTCATCTACAAGCTTTTTGGTCCACTTTACATATTCATTGTCAGAATCCTTTTTCCTACACTTGCAAATAAAACCTTGCTTCAATACACCATTGAGTCCATAGTCCTTGAGTCTAAATAGTTTCTAAAAACACCTTGAAGCTTGCATGCCTTAAGGGCAAGCTATCATGCCAATAAACAAAGGGAATACATCAATGTCCCTTGTTCATCGGATCTTCTGAGTAATCGACAACAACAAAATCATTCATACTTAGAAAGATGTGTTTAGGGCATCTTGACTCTCATCCACATTAAAAATGGGAGATATCGTGTTGACTAGTGGCATCCATCAATGGCCACTAAGTTAACAATTTCTTGTTATGTTCGACACCGAAACATTTATTCACATGATAAGAATTGTGCCAATGAGCGTTGAAGACTTGAAGACCAACCATTTTGTAGCAGAGGACACAGAATTACTTTCAGTACTTTTCAGTTTTTGATGTAAATGACTTGAGGAAAAGTCAATAAATAAGGCTTGGGGGGGAGTGTAAATTCTGAATTTTGTATACCTTCCAAGCCTTATACATTTTCATCCGCATTCAGCAGCAAATTCCAAACATTCAGTAGAAGATCCAACAGGAGATTTAGAAGTAGATGCAACAACAATAAAAGATTCACTTTTTTTATTTCATCCACCATTTTCACAACCAAGTAAAGAAGACTGTGAATAGAATTTTGCAACCACACGTGCACAAATCAAATCCATTTTTGAAAGGGTAAGTTAAGGTATGACATTTTCTAACTTTTAACCATTTAATTCCTTGAAAAGTTAGAATGATAATTTTTGGAAAAGCTTCACTTCCTTTCGTCATTTTGTCAAATTTCCAAAACCATCAGTTGAGGGTGGAAATACATTCACATTCATATGTTGCCACATTCATATAACATTCAAAACATTCATATCACATTCAAATCCCACATACTTTCAAAATATATTTACTATTACATCATCATGAGCATATAAATGGCTTTTCAAAAAGTACTTAAAAGATAATTGGATGCCAACACAATCATGGTTGTCACACAAGAACCAACCATGATGCATTCCAACAAAAATACTCTGCAATAAAAATCACATTATCAATATGCAAAGATCATACATTAAAATTGAATGCAACAAACAAAATATGGTTGAAACACAAGAACCAACCAAGTTGCAGTTCATCAAAAACACTTTGCAAAAGTTAAGTAAATGATATCATGCAGAGTTTAAGCCAAAGCTCAAGTATCAAAAAGTAATGTAATAGATTGCATGAGGACATGCAATACCTTCAGTTTGGGGGTATGTTGGGCCTCAAAATAGTCCCAATTCTCACTCCATTATTCACCAATACCTTCACATTACTTCCATATTACCTTCATGTCACCTTCATTCCACCTCCACATAATCACATTTACCTCATCATTGAGTTATAACTATCCTTTTCAAAAGTTTATTAATTCTTAACATTTTTAAGTGGATTTGTGGTTAAACTTTAGAAAATAATATTCTTATACATATACCTAACAATTAGAATGAGTTTGTTGACATGTGTAGGTACAAAATAAGCTTCCTAGGCACCCTTATGTGGCACTCTATAATGATCAAATTTGAATTTGAGGAGATCATGGAGGATAGGGTTATGTGTCACCATTGGTTAAGAAATATGTGGGTCAAAGGAGGGAATAGTGGATTTACTTTTATGAGTTTGTTATCATAGCTTTTGTATAAATAGGAGTGTTATCTCCTTCATTTGTAATCTTGATTTGTAATCTTAATATCTTATAGGTTAGTAGTGAGAAGTTAGATTGGAGAATCAATGTTATGGTTGCAATTGCAATTTGCAATTGATGATAAATAAGACAGATCTTCTTTGATCCTCTACATTTGACTTTTATTTTGGTGTGCTTGTGAATCCTTGGAAGGATCCCCATTTCCTAGCAAGTACACTTTTATTTTAGTAGGCTTTTATTTTATGTTTTTTTGTGAATTTCATTAGATTAAATTATTAGGTTCATATGTTTGGAATATTAACGAATGACCTTTCGTAAGAAAGTAATAATGTTTCCTTCAATGAATCTTATTTGTTATTTAATGTTTGATTTCATTAGTTTAAGTTTTTGATTTACATGCTTGAGATATAAATGAATAGTTTCTTGTAAGAGAGCTTTAACATTTCATGAAATCAATTAGAATTAGGTTTAAGTGCTTTAATTTCATTAGTTTAAATAGTCTGTTGATTAATATTATTAGAAATATTAATGAACAGTCTCCTGTAAGGGAGCCTTAATATTTCTTACACTTATCAAAATGTCTTTAGATTTCATTTTGATTAAATAACTAAATAGGTGTTGGAGATCCTAATGAACAACCTCCTGTAAGGGAGCTTTGGCATTTATTCAACTAGCTTAGTTTAGTTTTTCTCTAAGTCCATATATATTGGATTATCCTCGAATTTTACTTACCCAGATTGATAGCAAATGAAACTCTAATTTTCATCCTCATTTTAGACCAAACACTTTTACTGCAACAATTATTGCATCAGTTGTTGCCAAGAGAGGAGGAATTCAAACTTTGTTTTCCTAAATTTTGTTGCTTGGAAAAGTTATATTGGTCCTAAATCGAAGTATTTGAAGCTATATCAAAGTTTATACCTCAATATCGAAGTCTTAAGAAGAAATATCGAAGTTCCAGGTCATCATAGTGTTTCTATTGTTGCTGCTACTACCAGATTCATGAAGGATCACAAGGAAGGATAACTTGGTGTGGAGGAAGTCTTGGTCAAGGTCTAGAGTCTCATGAATAACTATTTAAGGAATAATTATTGACTGGGTTTTCCCCTCGAGGGGGGTTTTTCCCTGAATGTTGACCTAAATCTGGTGTCATTGATCTATGTGTATTTTACTTGATATTTCCTTGATGAAATGATAAGAAGAAAGATAAGAAGAACATAATAATAACTAAAGAATATCACAAGTAAATAATTAATAAGAATAGGATATCTCTACTTTCTTGATTCTCTAGCATGGTATGAAATCTTTGGTGAAAGAAGAAGGAAAAAGGAAGTCTCAAAGACTTGATCAAGGAAGTCATATGAAGTACACTAGAGGAAAGAAGTCTTCACTGTCTTCAAGAAAGATGTCTAAATCTATCAAGCGAGAGAACACGCTTGAAGTAGCTACAAATTGTAGATCTTGGAATAAAATTATTGACATCACCCTTGAAAATAATAAAGTCTTAGATTTATTCAAAGGAAATATGAAAAGGCCTACAAAAGAATCAAGTGATGTTGACAGGGTGAAGTACACAAAACTGGAATTAGTAGCTATGTTCCACATTTGAGAAGATATGGAAAACATGTACTCAAGAAGAGTTAAGGGTCTCCATCGTGACCCACAATGAATAAGTTTCAAATTCCTATGTTGTTCATCATAAAGGAAGATTCAAGAATAAGGCACGAAAGAAGAAGGTTTATATGTCAAAGATTGAGTGTTATCATTTTCATAGAATGGGACACTACAGGAGTGATTTCCCTGACAATCCTAAGAGCAAGAAAAGAGATATAGATCATGAAAACATGGTTGAAGAAACATCATCCCCCAAGAAAGTAAATCCTGAAGAAGATCTAAGGAACTTGCACTACTAAGCTCCTTCCTTCTTAATTTTTATTTGTACCTTTCATGTAGTATAGTTTTAACATCTTCTTGGATATGCATTTCTTTGTTTTATAAGTTTTAGGGTTTCTCTCAAAGCTTGGGATGGAGCCCAAAAAAAATCCTCAAAATAATTATTTCATTCCCTTTACTTTTCTTCATGTACTTATTTAATATTTTTATTATACTAAATACTAATCACTTGTCTACTTCTATTCCTTGTCTAGGAATCAATTTGTTGGATGTTCAAGAATCATGGAGAGGGATTCAAGGATCAAATAAGGAGACCACACAAGTCAAAAGGTCTGTCAAAGAATCAAAGGTATGTATTGAAATATATAGTATTGTTACCCTCCTTGAAATATCCATTTATATGTTACTAATTGTTGTTATGTCTAGCTATACTAAATCCTAAAAGGATTCTTGTTTCGGATGATTCATCACCTGATGAATATACTCACCTTACACACCTATGATTGCTTATATAAGTAGAAATTTAAGGAGGTTCTCTAGAAGGAGGTTCTCTAGAAAACCATAACCTAAGGGTATGTTGATGATATGTGAAACCCTAAACCTATTTAGGGATATTTATGAAGAAATTTCTATTCTGATTAATGTATTGATAATGTCGTAGAAAATATAAACTTCTTAGAGTTGAAATGATGTTGTTCGAAATCTCGGACCTTTGAAGTCTGATATAATAAGGCTTTACTTTGAAAATGAACTAAAACCCTAGTTTTTGGTTAATTCTATAGGTACAATCCTTGTTATGGAAATCCCTAGGAGTGAAACCCTAGGTATATGTTCTCTTGATTGAATCCCTAGCCAAGTCTAGGACTATATATATATATATATATATTCCTAGATGTATTAATGTTGACTAACATATGATGTGCTTATAATGGTGATATCCTAGATATGTGTGTTGACCTATTTTCCAATTGTCCTAAGAATCTAGGGTTTGGAAAAAAAGCTTAGTCAAAGTTTGAAAGATCTAGGATGATGATTGAAAAGTCTAGGGTCTATAAATAAATCCTAGTAATGATTAAATTCTCTAGTATGTGTATTCATCTGAATCTATATAATGTGTGCTAGTAATTTATAGATGGAAAATCAAGGGTGTACATCAATCCCTAGTGGAAGTTACTCATGTTGTGTTTATTGAATTCTATGATTTAAATTAAACCCTATTAGAAACTCTTCATGATTTGTTTTGATAATTGATTTGAAATCTAGGGTATGTAACTAACTCTACTGAAGTTGATCATGTCAATGTTTGAGTTGTGATTAATCTTGATTGACTCTTTTATGAAATCTAGTATTTGTATAAATCCCTTGTGGAAAGTCTAACATATGAATTCTAAAGGTTTTTAGATATATTGTAGATCTATACTAGTTCTAGGGTTTACTAAATGTTGTAGCAAGTTATAATATACCTTTGAAAGAAACATTGAAACCCTGGATAGAATGAAAGATATTATGAAGTAATCTAGGGTTTATGATAAAATTCCCTAGCAAAAATGTTGAAGAGTTATGTCTCTTGTCTGATATGTATAAAGTTCAAAATGCTTTCGTAGCTCTGATATGGCTAACTTTATGCTTCTATAGTTTTGGTTGTACTTTCTATCTAAAATTGTGTAGGTACATCATGAAGATGAGAAGCTAATATATATGGTGAAAAGGATGGAATCCATGAAACATTATCCAACACCTAAAGAAGAAATTAAGTCTCCTACATTAAGAGGGGGCTTGAACAAAAGTTAATCTCCCTACATTAAGAGGGAGCCCGGATATAAGTTAATCTCCCTAGATTAAGAGGGATCTTGGATAAAAAAAGAAATGGTTATGGTTCTCTACTTCATGTGTCATGCACTAGACCAGGACTAACAATCATAAGTCTTAATGAAGACCATGAGTAAGAATCATAGTCATGGTTGGAGAATATACTATGAAAAGATATTTTGCCACATGTAAAGTAGGAAGATGAATCTTCTCCTGAAATATTCTATTGATAGTCATACTAGAATTAGTTGAGGGGAAATATCGAAACCACAAAGTTTGTTTTGATTATATATTTGAGATTATTGATGATTGGGGTTTCTGTCTACACAGGTGAATCTCTTGAAGGACTTGATAGCATGACGGTTACCAATCTGTTTGATTGGGAGAGATTGGTTGTCCTTGATTTGTTGGATCAAGGTGTGATGAGGCTTTGTGGGTGAAGCATTTCCTGGAAAGACATCAGACTGACACTTTGTGTTGATGTATGGTTGGGAGGGTGGCATCAAGTGGATGTGCACCTACTTCCCTAGGTTGATGGTTAGTAACTAAGCTTGATGGTACCTATAAAGGTTGAAAGCTTTAGTCCATCTTATTCCCACTTGGATAGATTACCCTGGTTAGGAATGTAGTCCATGGCATTGAGGTGCCTAAATTGTTGAGTGGCCAATGGATAGAATTCTCTGGTCAGGAATCTATTCCATGACATTTAAGTGTCTAAAGATTATTCATAGTTCATATAGTTGAGATATACCTTGTACTGTTGAGTTATGAATACATCCCTAGTTAAGAGGGAGTGTTGAAGAATGTATCTAGGTTCGGTCTTCATAAATTGTACTTGAGTCAATACTTATTGTACTAGTCAAGAGAATAAAGAAACTAATTTATATTATTATTAAATGACTTATTAAAGCACAGGTTTCATGTTTGGGTCATATTTATTTTATTTCAAAGTCCCTATTGTGGAATTATAGGTTTTATTATTAGTTTATAGGATTATTGCAGATTTAAATAATCTGTTAGCACCCAATCTGAACCTCAGGCTGAAAAAGGAAAATCAGGGTAACAAATAAACCATGCTCAGCCTTGTATCTACCCCTACAAGGACAGGAGAGGGCTCTCTCCGTAGAATAGATATTCAATAACACGATAATAAACTGATTTTAGGCTAGGTATATAAATGGGAAAAAGAGTTTTGATAAATGACTGAATTTCAGGGATGTATGGGACAAAGGGACGGTATGAAACTGAGGAATTAAATCAGGATACAGGGTATTTCATGGAGCAAGATAGGCAGGAGATTTAGCCATTAAGTTGAAATAAGATGGAGTGGAAAGCCAGTTGAGAAGCTGAAAAGGGCATAATAAATGAATCCTTTTCAGAAAGAAGAAAATACACAGAGTGTGAATGATTCCCCAAGGCAGAGCATATAAGAATGGATTCTACCTTTCTGTCTTGAAAACATTCAACTAGAAATGTTTATGAATGAATGGTAAAACATAACAAAGTACGTATGAAACACAAAGGAGAGACATATGCTAAACTCATACCACATGAATCCCACAAATCAGAGCTGCATCTCTTATTAATTCCTGTCAAACTATACAATGTAGCGCAAAGATGTTTTTTGCCACACTTTTTCCAGAACTCCGATCCTTTACAAATGATTGACATTTACAATAAATAGATAGATTTGCAGGAATACAAATCGTTGGGAAGAGGAGAAATCAAAACTGAAGAAGGAAGGCCAAAAGCCAACGGTCTGTCAGCAAAGGGAGAGCTGCATTACATCCGGTCAGTGAGAAGGCGAAACATTGTAACGCAGGTTTCTTTGAATTGTAACTGAAGCCAAAATAGGCAATCCGATCCTATTTTTCCTACTATTGTAGATGCCTTTATTTTATTTTGAGCTCTCGGCCTTTGACTGCTTCCTTTGCTTTCCATTATTTCTTTATTCTCTGGCCTTTTTAATAGAACACTGATAAAATGAATTTATGCCTTTTGTGAAGGGAAAATTGTAATTTAAATGGGAAGAGGGAAGGGAAATGGAGGCGGGAACCAAGTAAATCTCAATCGGAGTCGGAGCGGAGAGTTATATAATATAACAACAGTAATCGCAATCGGGAATCGGAGTATCGGGGATCGGGACAATATATGACATATAATAACATATAACAACGCCATCGCAATCATAATCGGAATCGGGAGGAGGAGAGGAATGGTGTATACAATATTTCCGATGCGATTGGGGGAAAACCCTTTGTATTATAATTCAAAACCAAAATTTCGCATTAACAAAGGAACAGGCCCTTTATTATATAAATGGCGGAAGTACTGATGGTGGGCCCGGGGTTAATTGCAATCGGAGATCCAGAGCAGGGAAAATCGCAATCGCAATCGGGAACATGTGCGATGCGATCAATCAGAGGGGCAGTGCGATCGAGCAGATCGGGAGACGGGAAGTGATGGGCCGATCGGAGCTCTTTGTGATTGTGGTGATCGTGAGGCACACATCGCATATTGCGATTGCGATTAAAGGGCGGTGGGGTTTATAATATATATGACATAAACTTTATTTCTAAAGTTCACGGGGTGAAAAGGGGAAGTGGTTAAGGGGTGGGGCTTTATAATATGAAGTTATTTATTATAAAGTCCTAAGGGTCATGGAAGGGAAGTGGTTTTATAATCAAATCGCATATGTATTAAAACAATTTATAATGTGATTTTGTAATCGGAAAGGGGTAAAGGGGGTTTTTAAAGGAAATATAAAAAATTTGATCATAAGTTTTAAGGGGAACATGGGGAAATAGGGGTATAGGGGCCTTTACTTCACTTAAGCATAAATTTCAATTCAGAAGTCAGTTTTGAGAGTGTAGTATACCGTTGGAAAGCTCTTTCTAGGCTCTTTCTGTTGGATCTACTTTGAAGATGCTTTGGAATTGAAAATGCTGTGGAAAACGTCTCTGAGAGGCAAGGACATTTCTTTGTGGAGATAACAACTTGTGAATTGGGACTGAAAGGCAAAGGTATTATATTTTCACCTCAAAACATGGTTTTGAGGTGAAAATTGCACCAAACAGAATAAATGATATCTTTGGTCTTCCTGGTGCTGTGCCTTTGTATTTATTGACTTCCTCATGACCTTGCTGATCTTTATTGACACTTGAATCATTAATTTGTCTGTGGTGAAACCTTAGAGACTAATGAGACCCATCCTATGACCTACTGATATGATTTTGAGAATGAAAGAGACTAATGACTGAAGACCATAGGGAGGAAAATCAGCAAGTACCTCATGAGGGAAAACTGATAAAAATTACTACCGTCAATGAATCCATGACCTAGCGGAATGGTGAAATTGATTATTATGGAACTCCTAATATGAAAATGCAAAGAGTAACTTTGATCACTGATGGCAGTATGACTAGACTGACACTAACATTGGCTCCAATGGGGATGGTAGCTCCTCTGGAGGTGCCAAGAACACCGTAGACCAAGTAGCCTTATCCATTGGGCATGGAGTCAATAGCTAAAAACCAAACTGAATACTGAATGAAACTTGACCCAACAAACTGACTCAAAAGTGAGGTGAAGCTAACCTATACAAAAATTAACATTTAAATCTTGATAGCAGTATATAACCAAGACTTGAAGTTTCAAATCTTGATGATAACCACCTATGTTTCTTGAAGGCCAATGTGCCATCAGGCTATATCAAAATGCCGATGTAACCAATCAAGAAGATGCCTCCTTGATTGATTCTCCTGATCAGATCTTCTGGTCAACAATAAATACTTGCAACGGGGCATCCAAAAAAATGGTTGACCTTGATATCCTTCATCACTGAATACTGCAATAATCACCTTCACTACTGACTGCAATATATTTGCCATCGGATCCTGAAAAACATAAAGATTTACCTCTTGCTGAAGAAATGAGGTGTCTTTTCCTCTTGATTCTGATCTTCCCTCACAATGTACCTCGGTAAGAGTGTGTTCCTGGTCTTCAAAAAAATATGAACAAGTAGATGAGCAAATTTCCTCTTGAAAAAACATTTCAAAACATGAGACTGGCGAAGAAGAGTCTGAAAGGCAGTCCTGAATGCTCTGATCTTCTATAATATGAAAATATTGTTGGTTGTCTTCATATGATATGAAAACCATATTGTCATGTTTCTCATCATATTCTTCAGTCATAAGAGAAGAAACTTCAGATGGTTCTTTAGATCCAACACTGTCATTTATGTCATCTACCACAGTTTCATCCGAAGAAACTCTTTCACTTGCTTGAAAAAATATCTCGTCTTGTTTTTCATTAAGGGAATGGATTACCTCCTCGTGAAGAATCTTTTCTAATGGAACGAGAACACTCAGGTCTATCACTATGTTTTCTTCGTTTGAGGAAGCCTTGACAACACAAATCTCTTTTATGGTACCTGGAACAACATGTTCTTCCTCATCACATTTTATCTCTAGATATGATTTATTTTCATCACTATCTGAGATCGAAACATCATTTTCCTGCGTATCATCCTTTATTTCAACTAGATCTGAAATAAAACACTGTCTTTCACCATTTTCAACCGTATGGAAATCTTCAACCTGCTGATCTTGATAAGTATCCTCTGAGATTTCTTTGTGCTGCTGAAACGGATTTTCATACAATGCTTCCATGATTTCTTCGTCCATGAATTCATCATCTCCATAGAAATTCTCCAGATTTTCGATGAAACTATTAGCATGTTTGCAACAATTCTGAACTAATATTAAAGACGGACAAGATTCTATGTAACTTTCAAAGAATATGGTATGAAAATCTTTTAAACAATAAATATAGCCAGGTGGCAAACTTTCATACCAAGATTGAGCTTCATCTTCTATAGTAGCCATGAACATCTTCATCAAGCAATCTTTAGGAAAATCAATTTTTAACTTATGCACATGGATGTGGAATTTTACCAGATGAAGAGCAGCATCATCACCTTCCACATTTTTGAACATAGGAAAATTCTGAAGCCAATCCACCTTGGGCATTTTGTTTGGGAAACCTGGAATATGATCTCGGCTCATGGGAGCATACCTTCTTGCAATACGTTCCATATCAAAAATCTTTAAAGCTACTGATCTTCCTGCAGTGGAGTCACCATGAAGGATTTGATTTTCTGGATCTTTCAGTGAATGGAGTCGCCAGGTGAATGTTTTCAGCCTTTATATGCATCTGATTGCTATTCACCATCAATATTCAGATCTAAACTTTGTCATCCTTTACCGGGGAGGATATGCTTTATTGTTTCAAATAAATTAGATTCCCCAGTATGGTCACCATAGATGTTAGCACCCAATCTGAACCTCAGGCTGAAAAAGGCAAATCAGGGTAACAACTAAACCATGCTCAACCTTGTAGCTAGCCCTACAAGGATAGGAGAGGGCTCTCTCCATAGAATAGATATTCAATAACACGATAATAAACTGATTTTAGGCTAGATATATAAATGGGAAAAAGAGTTTTGATAAATGACTGGATTTTAGGGATGTATGGGACAAAGGGACAATATGAAACTGAGGAATTAAATCAGGATACAGGGTATTTCATGGGGCAAGATAGGCAGGATATTTAGCAATCAAGTTGAAATAAGATGGAGTGGAAAGCCAGTTGAGAAGCTGAAAAGGGCATAATAAATGAATCCTTTTCAGACAGAAGAAAATACAGAGTGTGAATGATTCCCCAAGGCAGAGCATATAAGAATGGATTCTACCTTTCTATCTTGAAAACATTCAACTAGAAATGTTTATGAATGAATGGTAAAACATAACGAAGTACATATGAAATACAAAGGAGAGACATATGCTAAACTCATACCACATGAATCCCACAAATCAGAGCTGCATCTCTTATTAATTCCTGTCAAACTGTACAATGTAGCGCAAAGATGTTTTCTGCCACACTTTTCCCAGAACTCCGATCCTTTAAAAATGATTGGCATTTATAATAATAGACAGATTTGCAGGAATACAAATCGATGGGAAGAGGAGAAATAACAACTGAAGAAGGAAGGCCAAAAGCCAACGGTCTCTCAGCAAAGGGAGAGCTGCGTTACATCCGGTCAGTGATAAGGCGAAACATTGTAACGCGGGTCTCTTTGAATTGTAACTGAAGCCAAAATAGGCAATCCGATCCTATTTTTCCTGCTGTTGTAGATGCCTTTATTTTATTTTGAGCTCTCGGCCTTTGACTGCTTCCTTTGATTTCCATTATTTCTTTATTCTCTGGCCTTTTTAATAGAATGCTGATAAAATGAATTTATGCCTTTCATGAAGGGAAAACTATAATTTAAATGGGAAGAGGGAAGGGAAATGGAGGCAAGAACCACGTAAATCGCAATCGGAGTCAGAGCGGAGAGTTATATAATATAACAACAGTAATTGTAATCGGGAATCGGAGTATCGGGGATCGGGACAATATATGACATATAATAACATATAACAGCGCCATCGCAATCGAAATTGGAATCGAGAGGAGGAGAGGAATGGTGTATACAATATTTCTGATGCGATTGGGGGAAAACCCTTTGTATTATAATTCAAAACCAATATTTTGCTTTAACAAAGGAACATGCCCTTTATTATATAAATGGCGGAAGTACTGATGGTGGGCCCGGGGTCAATCGCAATCGGAGATCGGGAGCAGGGACAATCGCAATCGCAATCAGGAACATGTGCGATGCGATCAATCGGAGGGGCAGTGCGATCGGGCAGATCAGGAGACGAGAAGCGATGGGACGATCAGAGCTCTTTGCGAATGTAGTGATCGGGAGGCACACATCGCATATTGCGATTACGATTAAAGGGCGGCGGGGTTTATAATATATATGAAATAAAATTTATTTCTAAATTTCACGGGGTGAAAAGGGGAAGTGGTTAAGGGGCGAGGCTTTATAATATAAATTTCTTTATTATAAAGTCCTAAGGGTCATGGAGGGGAAGTGGTTTTATAATAAAATCGCATATGTATTAAAACAATTTATAATGTGATTTTGTAATCGGAAAGGGGTAAAGGGGGTTTTTAAAGGAAATATAAAAACTTTGATCATAAGTTTTAAGGCGAACATGGGGAAATAGGGGTATAGGGGCCTTTACTTCACTTAAGCATAAATTTCAATCCAGAAGTCAGTTTTGAGAGTGTAGTATACTGTTCGAAAGCTCTTTCCGTGCTCTTTCTATTGGATCTGCTTTGAAGATGCTTTGGCACTGAAAATTCTATGGAAAACTTCTCTGAGAGGCAGGGACATTGCTTTGTGGAGATAACAACTTCTGAATTGGGACTGAAAGGCAAAGGTATTATATTTTCACCTCAAAAAATGGTTTTGAGGTGAAAATTGCACCAAACAGAATAAATGATATCTTTGGTCTTCCTGGTGTTGTGCCTTTGTATTTATTGACTTCCTCATGACCTTGCTGATCTTTATTGACACTTGACTCATTGATTTGTCTGTGGTGAAACCTTAGAGACTAATGAGACCCATCCTATTACCTACTGATATGATTTTGAGAATGAAAGAGACTAATGACTGAAGACCATAGGGAGGAAAATCAGCAAGTACCTCATGAGGGAAAAATGATAAAAATTACTACTGTCAATGAATCCATGACCTAGCGAAATGGTGAAATTGATTATTATGGGACTCCTAATATGCAAATGCAAAGAGTAACTTTGATCACTGATGGAAGTATGACTAGACTGACACTAACATAATCCATACTGGGATTTTGAATCATGCAAAAAGGTCAAGCATTTAGTAAAATATTATTTATGAAGCCTCCACACCCAGTTGGCCTTAAGGTGATCAAGTCAGATTCAATTCCAGTAATTCAAACCCATCATAAGGCAATCTATACAGGCAGATCAAAGTCATTTTGAGACATCTCACTGCAACATAGAAATTTGAATTTGTAGCTGCAACAAGGAGAAATTCTGAAATTAAGGAGAAGGAATTTCTGAATTCATTTGGGCACATTTATAGAGTTGACTAAAATAGAATTTTTGGCACCACTCTCTCTGTATTTCGAGCTATAGTTTGGGAGATCGAAGTTCTCAAAGTTTTACTGTAACATTTGCTGCATCAGTTGCTACCAAGGTACTGCTTCCAACAGAGGAGGAAGTCAAAGTTTTTTTTATTGAATTTTGTTGTTTGGAGAAGTTGCATTGGGCCCAAATCAAAGTATTTGAAGTTATATCAAAGTATCTACCTCAAGATCGAAGTTTCAAGAAGCAAGGTCTAATTTACAGGTCATCATAGCGCTGCTATTGTTGTTGTTATTACTAGATTCGGGAAGGATCACCAAGAATTATGATTTGGTGTGGAGGAATTCTGGGTCAAGGTCTAGAGTCTTAAGAATCACTATTGAAGGAAGAATTAATGATTGAGTTTTCCACTCGAGGGGGGTTTTTCCCTGTCTACTGGCCTACATTCGGTGTCCTTGATCTATGTGTATTTGCTTTGATATTTTCTTAATGAACTGATAAGAATAACATAATAATAACTAAAGAATATCACAAGTAAATAATCAAGAACAAGAGGATGTTTCTTCCTTTTTTATTCTCTAACATGATGAAGGTCAAAGTCTACTTTTCCAGGGATTAATGTGTCAATTTCTTATGGTGATGTTTTCTCCTGTTTATGTGAGTTTCTCTCTTGTTATAATCATGTTTGAATTTTTATGTCTTCATGTTTAGTTAAGCAAAATTTATTTCATAATTCACTTTTATGTGCCTTGTCATGGCTTACAAAACATTTTAGTGTTTTTCTTCTATTGAGATATCTAAAATTCATCCTCAGCTATATGCTTCACATGTTATCAATTCCACTATTCCTATGCTCACCTATCTACAACGAAATTTGACAAAAAGCACCATAAGGATTGCCTACCTTGTCCCTGTCTAAATATTTCTCAATTCTCTCATCCTCTCACTGAAAATCATTAGCTCAATATGAATCCATGCCCAATGGATTCTCCTTCTTCCCTACCATCAAAATATTAAACCTATTCCTCTCTGATCTCAATACCTAGCTTAAAATATAAGACAACAAGTCATCTAAGTGACTGAAAATTCATATAGAGAGAGCCCTCTCTGAAGCTAGAAGGGCTAGATTCCAGTTTTAAAGTGGTTTTTGCTTACCTTTTAGTTCCTCTCCTCATCTTGAAGGAATTACGAAGTGCTAAAAAAATCCATATAATTACTTTTAAAATATAATAACAAAATTAAATAAAGAAACTGAAAGTCCAATATTAAAGTGATTTATAGTTATTGCTTAATTTTGGAATATAATAAAGAACAATGTTGATTTCATTGGAAATAGAGATCTAAAGATCAACATGTAGTATGTGATTACATTGAAACAAAATAAGTATAGATTGGTATTGTGTGTACACAACTACAAGTAGACAGCTTTCAGCAGGTAGGAAGGGCACCTGCCTTGTGCTTTCCATGAAGAAGATGTTGAAATAATCTCTAATAGACTCTTCTATCTTTCAGCATATGCACGGATGGCTGTGTTAGCCACCTATGAAATTTGTAATACCAAAAGGTGGCTAAATCATTTTTTGGAGCCTTCAAGGAACAAATTTTATTGCAAATAAGTGTTATCTCTTGAAGACTCTTGAAGGCCTTATGCCTCTGTCCAAAATCTTCCCTACTGTGCCCATTTTACACTCTGGAATTCTACTAATTTCATCAGAAAAGATTGCTGCAAAATCCTTTTTCCCCCTCCTCCATTAATAAAACTAACCTTCATTTTGATCCCCCTTTTCCTCCATAAAACTCCTCTATTTTTCATATTTCCCCTTCTTCCATTCATGAAAATCATTTTCCATAGTTTAAAACTCATTTTTAAACTATACCGAAACCCCCAAAGCCCTTTGAAAACCAGAAAAAATCATAAAAAATACATATTTTTGTATAAAGGCTTAAGCCCCTTTGGGCTTAGTATTAAAACCATTTCCCCACCATGCGCCCCAGTGATAGAACCAAGTGCTAGGGTTCTAAGCACTTATCGCATCAGAGCAAATCACAGAGCGTTGTTGTTTGTGTTAAACAAAAACTCTGATGCCGATTAGCCCTGTGTATTATATCCCCCAATCATATTGCATTTCATATAGACCATGGCCCCGGAGACGGGCGCCAAGCCATATTATAAATATATATCCCGCCCCTGAGGCATTAAAACTTTGTATTATATTGAAATTTTGGGTTTTCATATATCATAAAGGTTTTCCACCGATGCAAAGTTTAATTCGCTCCTCACCATCGATCTGATCTGCAGATCGAAGGCCCAAATCAATCACCCTGGTGGTCCCCATGGCCATGACAGCAGTCGGCAGTCCCACAGAACCGGTTGTCCCCTATGACTAGTTAGCATACACGTCAACACCCACGCCGCAGCAATTGATTGGAGCGGGTCTTGTTTGGTTGCTCGCATAGTCATGAAATCTGGACCTGAAATTGTTATAGGGCAGATTTGATAAAAATTTTGGGTCACACTTGGGCTGACGTCAGCAGGCCCCAAAATGGACCTGATAAGCTTTATAGGGCGGATTTGATAAAAATTTCGGGTTACAAAGACCCTGACGTCAGGGGGCTCCTTTTTTAACCCGAAATGGTGTATGCAGCTTGGTTTTATCGGGAGTTTTGAAGTCTGGGTTATATTATTTGATAAAAGGTGATTAAATGTTTTTTTTTTCCGTTGTATTAATGAAAAAGCCGAAGGCTGGGAATGAGTTAATAGAGCCACAGTTCCGAGGTTTGAAACTATATTTTAATGGACCGAAGTGAATAGGAAGCAGGGTGTTAACCCCGGTTTAACCTACGGTCACCTACTGTTCAAAATCCGAAAGCAGTTTTGATCGCGCCGCTTTTTGGTATGGAAAGGAAACCACTCAATCGCAAGCGATCCTATAAAAATCCGCCACGTCGACATGGCAATACCGCCTCATCACTCCCTCATCGCGCGTTAAATGTCGATTGTGGGCTCAACAAGATATTGATGTACACTGTCCGAACTGAGGCTGGCTCATCAAATGGTGATCGCACTCAAAAGAGCTTGGGGGATAAACTAAGGTATGTCGTGTGAATTTAATTAAAACCCGTCGATTGTGTATGTGGGCCCATAACCCACAGGTCCCAAGATCAGTTTACATTGATGCCATATGAGCCCTGCACGACCTGCACATTGACAAGACACAATGAATAAAATCACAATCAAAGAGTATCAATGTCGAAGACAGAACGCTCCAAAATGGAAGATTGAAGACAAATTTAAGAGGATTACAGCTAAGATTGATTATCAAAAGCCTAATCCTCCAAATTAAGACACAGTTTAAAGAAAATCATAAGTTTTTATCAAACAAAATTCCTCCACCGCCACATCAGAGGCAAATTGATTCCTCACGGCTACCACAAAGCCACATGTGCCTCAAACCATTCAAACAGAGGCCAAAGTTATTGATCAAGATCAGATATTTTCCTCAACGCAAATAGAGAGTTAATTCTGCAAATAAACTGAATGACAAAATATCAGCAGAGTTACTTTAACATAACACAGAGCCTCAAAAGTCAATAAGAGTTTCCATCGAGCTTAATCTTTTAAAAAAAAACAATTAATACAGACAGAAAACATCTGTAAAATTCTTCATCGAGCCCCTTAAAGGCCGAGAAGCCTTTAAGTATGTATTAATTGACCCAGGAGATTTTTTATGAGATCTCACCTCTTCATTCTTCTATAAGTACTTCTGTAGAAGATAAGAAAGGTTGGTTGCTGAATTTTGAAATAGACTTGAGCTTGAAACTCCTACTTGTAAATAGTGTTCACTGGCTCTTGAAGCTCTACTTGTGACAGATAAGTTAGTCTAGGAAGTGTAGATGATTGTTAAGCTAGAGCATTGGACTTAAATCTGTAACTGGTTTGGAGCATCAATACAAGTTGATTTATGGGATCCTGGTCTATGTCAACGGTGATGTTTTTCTTATTTGTAAATTTTTATTTTATTCATGTTTTCACTGTGTTCACCGTCTCTTATAAAGAACATCATGCATAGAGTTAGGACCTACTGTATATCAGTACCCTTCTCTGACTGAAAATATTTATCTACATGTTTTCTTCAAATTCGTGTTATTTAGGAATGATTTAATTCAGTTCTAAGCATAGGAATGCTGGCGTTCCCTCATCCTATCTCCTTAGTTAATTGTTATTCTTAAATTTTATTTTCAGTATATGTTAAGTAGAGATGAACTCAGGAAGATATGGTGTGCCCTAGTCCTAGTTTTATCCCCAAAGACTGTCTGAATGTTTTCCTTGGAATGTGTTGAAAGTTGGCTAGTGTTGAAGCACTTACCAGATCTTAGGCCATTATTTGTTATATTTTTGTTTGTCTTGAAAGTTACCAAGTAGAGCAGAGCTAGGAGAGGATTTGTGGTGAGCCCGACCCACTAGTTTCTTCTCCAACAGTTTCCTTCAAGTTTCCCTTTGTTTCAAAATGTTTTTCTATTGAAATTGCATCAAAAGTAGGCTAGTTTAGAAGTACTTACCTGATCCTAGATTAATTTTATGTCTTTATTAAGTGTATGTCAAAAGCAGGTTAGTTTATAAGTACTTACCTAATCTTTGGCTACTCTTTGTTCTTCATCTGTTTAATTACCCTTCTTATTGTTTCATTTCATTCCATAAATCAACTTTGAAGAGATCCTTAGACATAGATGACTTGCCCCATAGACCACTCTTGAACCTTGTTGTTTTGATTAAACCCTATTATGACTCCATAGCCCAATGGACTAAAACCTGCAATTATCTATCTTCTTGGCCAAAGCTTTTTCTATTTTCTTGCAACTTCACACCTTTGAAACTTTTTTCATTTATAACTTTCCACCTCAAATAATAATCATGCTCAACCATCCAAAAAAAAAAAAAACCCTCGGCCTTCATAACTATTCTAATATAATTACCCATAAACTTAAAGATAAATCCATCTTTACACTTATTGGAGAGATCCCTCTTCGGATTCAGGAGGGCTAGATCCCAGAATCCCAAAGTAGTTGAAACGATGTTCTCACTGCAGTCAAACTTTTTCCAATCTTGCTGATTACAGGGTGCCAACATTTCTGGCAACTCCACTGGGGAAACAAACCCAAAATCTCTGGTTCCCCTTAAAATTTCCTACAAACATTGTTTAGTGAGTAAAAAGCAGCCTTTTCAAGCACTATCAAGAAATGGTAATCATGATGAAGCTTGTTTGAATCAGTGACAAACTAGGCAAAACCTAGGATTCTCATCAAAGTTTGTCTAACCTTGAAAGATCAGTTAGCTTAGCCATAAGAGTGCACTGTCTTTGTCTCATAACCGTAGCTAAGTTTTGAAATAGATTTAGGACACTCTTAACAACCAATACAACTAAAAAATAACTCGAAAAACCCAAAAATATTTCATATTGGTATCCAATAAACATGGTAGTGGACCATACAACCTTTTACCTCTAAAAAAGAGCTAAAAACTTCCACTTGGCAACTCCACAATCCTGAATAGACCTTAAGACTCCACTGGGAAGAACCCTTATCATTATAATATCATTCAAACTCAGTTAGAGGATTGTAGGATTAAAATTTGTGTAAAAAGATTAGTTGACCTTTTAAAGACTGCCATACCTGGTTGAAATTTTCTTGTTTATTTGGGTCTGAAAAACACAGCATAGTGGCTCCTAGGAAGATTCATACTAGAGCCTATCCTGACCTTGATACACCTGAGATAGTTGATAACCCAAAAAGTATCCTTAGGAGGTCTCCTAGGATTAAATTATCAACTGTTTTCAGATCACCCTTGAGAGCTAATTCAGTTCCTGAAAATATTTCAGCTCTACAACAATCACAAGTTGACTTAGTAAATCCATTTAGAACTAGGTCATTTGATGATATAATTCAACTAGATTCTGAGTCTTTACTTTTATCTCCTGAAACAAGTGAACATCCTGGTAGTAGAGAAACAACACCTCCTGATTTACATTTCATTCACAATTTAGGTGTCTCTCATCCAAGATCAGCTCAGTAATCTACTGCTGTTCCATCCACATCCCTTCATCCTCCATTCACTGTCCAAACCACTCCACTTCAGCCCACTTTTCCTTTTGTTAATCCACCTCTTGTAAATCCGCCTCCACCACATATCATTGCAACATGGTATGCCCCCTTAGTCCTTCTTGTTCCCTTAGTCAATCTTCCACAAGACTATTAGTCCAAAATTCCATTATATGATGCTAGCAATGCTACTACTGCATCAAAACATGTGGACAAGATGAATGACTACTTTGACAGAAATGAAATTGATGATGATTCGGTCAAGCTTAGATTATTTTCTCAAAGCTTAGGAGGGGAAGTCAGAAAATGGTTTAAAGGCTTAACCCCCCACAGTATAAATGATCTCCAAGATGTTCACCAGATATTCTTAAACAAATGGGAAGTGAAGAAGAACCCTCTCCAAATCCTCTCTGATTACAAGAATCTTCACAGAAACACTGGGGAAAGTGTACAAGCTTACTGCACCAGATTTAACAGTGTGTATAATGCACTTCCCCCAGATCTAAAACCTCCACAGGGCTTAGCATTAAACAATTTTCCTAAAGGGTTTGACCCTGAGATGGCCTATCAGTTGAGAGAAAGAGACCCTGCAACTCTTGAAGATATGCAAAAGGGGGCTCTTGCTGTGGAAATTAACTTGATGGAGAAAAGAGCAAGAATGAAAAATGAGAAGAGAGTATCCTTCAAGGAAGAAAATATACCTTCTACTTCCAACTCAAAGATGGAGAGAATGATGGAGGAGATGATGAAGAAAATGAGCATCCTTGAGAGAGCACAAGAAAGTCAAAACCAAATTGCTCCTCAAAACAGAAACCAGAACCAGAATCGGAATTTTAGAAGGAACCAACCTCCAAACAGACCTAGGGAAGATTATTAACAGATTGATCCTCCCTTTCATCAAAACTATGTAAGTGAGGTTGAGGAAACAGATGAAATAACAGAGGAAGATGATATCAACATGCTGGGGGTAGATAATGATGACTTTGAAGTCCATTATGATAGAAAACAAGGTCTTTATACACCTTATGATGACAAAAGAGATGATGATGAAAATTACTATCAAGACATGGAAAATGTCATCATAGAATCTCAAAGAGAATATGAACTTAGAAGCAAAACCAGTCAACAAACTCCCAACACCAAAACCTCTGACAAATCTTCACAAAATAACACTGCAACCAAGCCTAAAGTTGTCAAATAAAAGGACAAAACAGTAGCTGTGAATTCTGATAAAGGCAGAGAGAAAGGCACTCAAAACAATGAAAAACAAAGTGCGGACATTAGTAGTACTGCCACTTCAGTTAGTACTCCTGTTAAGACCATTTTGTCAAATGTAAATAGAACAAATTAGCAAGATGATGTTGCTAATAGACTAGCATCTAGTAAGGCCGAGACAAGTTCTTCAAAGAACCAAATTCCTTTCAGCCTAGAGCAGGAAATTTCAAAGATCAAAATCTCTATTCCCCTGACTGAATTAGATGCCCAGAATGTATATAGAACCCAAATTTTGAAGGCTTTAAACATAGAGGACCATAATGACACAGTCAATCTTAACGATGACCAGCCAGAGCTCAATTTTGGTCCTAAGATTGAAGGTAGATATCAAGAGGGACCTATTCCTCCCTTTTATGTAACTTTAAATGTTCATGACAAGATTTTACATAACGCTATGCATGATTAAGGTGCCTCTCATAATTTAATGCCCAAAGCTGTCATGGAGAGCCTAGGCCTTGAAATCACCAGACCTTACAAAGACCTTTACTCCTTTGACTCAAGCAGAGTAAAATGTTTAGGATTAATTAAAGACCTCTGTGTTAACTTAGCTCAAATTCCAACCAAATGTTTAGTCATGGATATCATTGTGGTTGATGTGCCCCCAAAGTATGGAATGCTATTATCTAGGTCTTGGGGAGCTAAGTTACAAGGAACTATGCAGATGGACATGACCTATGCAACCATCCCTATTTTCAATCAGACAAGAAGACTTTACAGGGAGTCTCATATGCAATACATGGTGACTAGCCAAGAAAAACCACAAAACTCTCCCCTTTATTCTGTAAACACAAGCCTAGATTCATTTATCCTTTTCAATGATGAAACTTTCAATGAACAAGTGACCTTGTCTGATTTAATGACAGATAGAGAGGAGGAAGAAGATAACGTAGGAGTGTCAGAACAGTTTGCTGAACCTGTAAACTCTAGCAAACAAAACACAGGTCTTGAGCTACAAATCATGTGTACTTTTCTTTTAAACATTGAGAGTCAAGAAATTAGTCCTCAACCCGATAAAAAATTTGAGGAGCTAAAACAAGTTCAACAGTGTGCTGACCTTCAAGAACATTTCGATAGCACACTTATTGAAGAGCATAGTAACCCAAATGATAAACTCAAGACTAGTCCTCTATGGAGTATGCAGGTCGATGTGTCTTGCACTAAGACCAATGCTGGTGCAGGTGTCTGGATACACAACACTGATAATAACCGCACAGAAAGCCTTTCCTGTAGGTTAAACTTCCAGTGTTCGAATAACATAGCGGAATATGAATCCCTTCTCTTAGGCTTACGATTGTTGAAGAAGTTAGGAGCCAAAAGAATCAATGTGTATGGGGATTCAGAGTTATTCATTAGTCAAGTCAATGGGGAGTATAACGCAAATCATCCCAGACTTAGGGCCTACCGAAACGATGTCATGGACCTTTTAAAAAATTTCAAGGAGTCCAAAATGATTTTTGTCCCAGGAAAAAGAAATATTGCGGCCCACAATTTAGCTTTTGCAGCTAGAACATGCTTAACGCCATATGAAACCAAAGACTACACAACTCATATAAAATTTAGACCAGCCATTCCTAATAAAAAAAAATATTGGTAGGTGTTCGACGGAGACAAAAAAATAGAAGACTTCATGCAGTTCAGAAACGAATTCGAACTACCAAGTTCTGATTCAGATTATGAAACCGACTGCCCTAGTGAAGAAAGTTTTCTGGATGAAGAAGAAAGGTCTCCTGAAATTGCTAATGTAAACCTATTATCTAGAAAACTTGAAAATGAAATAGAGATGAACGCAGAGTTAGAAACAAAGCAGTTAGAAACCCTGCACTCTAAAGATGCAAGTTTTCCAAAGGGTTTGGCACCTTTAGAAGAGTTGTTTGATTTTAACGATGTGGCTAGGAAGCCAAAACTGGAACCTGTAGAGACTTTAGTGGAAGAGTGCAATATAGGCAATGAACTTAAACCTATGATGATTAAACTCTCTAAAACTTTACCAGCTCACATTAAACTCAAATACATAGAGCTGTTTAAAGAATTTTTTGATGTTTTTGCGTGGAGTTACGAAGATCTCAAATCCTATGACACTAAAATAATACAGCACAAAATTCCTCTCAAAGAAAACCCAAAACCATTCAAACAGAAACTGCGCAGAATAAACCCTGTTCAGTTGCCTCTGGTTGATAAGGAAATCAGGAAAATGTATGAAGCTGGTATTATTTTCCTTATTAGATATTATGAGTGGGTGTCTAATCTGGTGTCAGTTAGGAATAAAACTGAAGAGATCAGGCTTTGTATAGACTTTAGAGACTTAAACAAAGATTCATTAAAAGACAACTACCCTTTACCTAAGATGGATAATATTTTACAAAGGGTGGTAGGGTATATGATAGTTTCTTTGCTTGATGGCTACTCAGGGTACAATTAGATCTTAGTTCACCCTGTTGATCAATTAAAGGCAGCCTTTACTACACCATGGGGCACTTTCATGTATGTGAAAATTCCCTTTGGTCTAATGAATGCTGGAGCAAATTTTCAGAGAGCCATGGACATAGCATTCTCGGAAGAACTGGGCTTCTTCATCATTATATACCTTGATGATGTCACTGTGTTTTCAAAAATAGATGAAGAACACCTAGAACATTTAAGAAAGGTTTTCGAGAAATGCAGAAAGTTTGGGATATCTTTGAACCCTAAGAAAACACTTTTTGGTCTCAAAGAA
This sequence comes from Pinus albicaulis, assembly GCA_034641835.2. Taxonomy (NCBI): domain Eukaryota; kingdom Viridiplantae; phylum Streptophyta; class Pinopsida; order Pinales; family Pinaceae; genus Pinus; species Pinus albicaulis. The sequence goes on along the minus strand of CM076576.1, from coordinate 103,542,944 downwards.
GGTAAACTTCTTGGGCACATTATCTCAGAAGAGGGAATTAAGATAGATCCAGAGAGGATTGAGGCCATATTGCAAATCTCTCATCCTCGAAACATCAAGGAGTTACAATATTTCATTGGAAAGATTAATTTATTGAGGAGGTTCATACCCAACTTGGCTGAGCTCCTTAGGAATATAACAAAAATGTTGAAGAAGGAGCAAGGGGTAAAATGGACCTTGGAAGAAAAGAAGTCCTTTGAGCTGGTGAAGCAAGCGTTAAACAAAAAAATGGTTCTAATAAGTCCTGATTTTTCAAAAGATTTTTATATTTTTTCGTTTGCATCAGAACATACCATAGCTGTTGTCCTTTTACAGAAAAATCCACAAGGACAAGAGCAGCATATTGCATTCTTTAGCAAGGCGTTGAGGGATGTCCCTCTGAAGTATAACATTATGGAGAAAAAAGCTTTTGCTTTGGTTAAAGCTTTGAAAGACTTCAGAGTATACATCCTTCACTCACACATCATTTCCTTTGTCCCAAACTCAGTTGTTAAAGACATTATAACACAGGACCCAGATGGTAAGAGAGGTAAGTGGATTGTTGTTATTCTTGAATATGATTTAGAGATAAAGCCCACTAAACTCATCAAAGGCCAAGGTCTAGCTAGATTAATGGCTGAATCCAATTTTGAGGTTCTCGATATTAATATGATTAATGCTTTTGACGAACAAGAGGAAATCTCAACTCCCATTGTTGAAGACCATTTCATGAATTCCTATTGGTATGCTGATATTATTTATGTTTTGCTTAAATTAAATACACCTCCTAGTTTGACAAAAACAAAGGCAAGGTTCCTAAAGTTAAAAGTTGTAAACTATTGCATTATAGATAGATGTCTTTATTGGAAAAATGAAAGTGGTGTATTGCTTAAATGTTTTCCTGAGTATGATGCATAGAAGGTTAAGCATGAGTTCCATGAAGGAGAGTGTGGAGGTCATTTGTATTGGAAGACAACAGCCAACAAAATTTTGAGGGCTGGTTTCTATTGGCCTACTCTCTTTCCTGATATACACAAGATGATCATTGCCTATCATAAATGTCAAATTTTTGAAGGCAAATGAAAACTGCTACCCCTACCTCTGCATCCAATCACTGTTGAAGCTCCTTTTCAATAGTGGGGACTTGACTTCATAGGAGAAATCCATCCACCATCTTCTGCTCAGCATAAATGGATTCTCACTGCCACAGAATATTTCACTAAGTGGATAGAAGCCATACCTCGTAGGCAGGACAATGATTCTATTATTATAAAATTCATGGAGACTAACATTCTCTCCAGATTTGGCTATCCTACCAGGATCATCACTGATAATGCAGCAACATTTGGATCAAAGAAGATGGTTGAATTCTGTCACAAATATCAGATAACTTTGGGGCATTCCACGGCCTATTACCCTCAAGGTAATGGACTTGCAGAATCCTCAAACAAGATTTTAGTGAACATAATCAAGAAACTATTGGAGGACAACAAAAAGTCTTGGCACACAAAGCTAGTTCATGCACTTTGGGCTGACAGATTGACTTTGAAGAAATCTATTGGTATGTCACATTTCCAACTTGTGTATGGTACTGATGCGATTTTTCCAACCAGCCTTGGTGTACCAGTGATGAAGTTGATTCAAGAGTTGTAAAATGAAGATAATGACATGATCAGAAGAATAAATCAGACCATTCATCTTCAACAAACCAAAGAGGAGGTTTATAACAAAGCATTGCAGAAGCAGGACAACATTAAAAAGATTTTTGACAAAAGAACAAAGGCCAACAATTTCAATATTAGGGACAAAGTTTTGAAGTGGGACTCAAGGAGGGAAGACAAGGGAAAGCATGGAAAATTTGACAACTTATGGCTTGGCTCTTACTCTATCCAAGAAGATGGTTGATTTCTGCCATAAATATCAGATCACCCTGGGCCACTCCACAGCCTATTACCCCCAAGGAAATGGACTTGCTAAATCTTCCAAAAAAAGCATAATCAACATCATCAAAAAGATGTTGGAGTAGAACCATAAAGCATGGCATAGTAAGCTTGTTCATGCCTTGTAGGCTAATAGATTAACCACCAAAAAGTCAGTAAACATGTCCCCCTATTAGCTGGTCTATGGAATGGATGTTGTTTTCCCAACATCTTTGGGAGTTCCAGTCATGAAACTCCTTCAGGAAGTCCAAGATAAAGAAAATGATATGCAGAGAAGGATCAATTAGACCATCCACTTATAGCAGACCAGGGAGGAAGTCTATAAGAGAACTCAAAAATTCCAAGAAAACATCAAAAGACAATTTGACAAAAGAACTAAATAAAATTACTTCCAAGTTGGGAATTTAGTTCTCAAATGGGATTCGAGGAGGGAAGAGAAAGGAAAACATGGTAAGTTTGAAAATCTGTGGAAAGGGCCCTACATTATTCACTCCATAAGAGGGCATAATGCATTTTTCCTGCAAGAACTAAATGGTGAAGAAGTGTTGGGAGGTCCTGTCAATGGAAAGATGCTTAGACACTATTTCTATCAAGAGTCTTAAGATTCAAAGTTTTTCATCCATTGTACATACCATTTGCATCAAGAAAAAGAAAAGAAAATACAAAAACAATAAAAAATAGAAAAGAGGGCAGAAATAAAACAAGAAAGGTATAGCCCCATACCAAAAAGAAAAGAAAATCTGAAAATGTACAAGCTCAAATGCCACTAATTTAAGAAGCACTACTGTCCAATCATACAACCTAATCATGATTGGGTAGATTTCAATTTACTACTGATAGGATAAGTGAAGAAGATTTTCCAACCTGTTTAATCTTGGCTTATTAGTAGAACAAATTAGGATAGAAGAAGAGAACTGGTTCTAACATGCTCAAAATTTGAACCAGCAAAGTAAAAGAGAATAGCTCTAACAAGATCAAAACTAGAGCTAAAATGAAGAAAGAAGGGTGACTCTAAAAATCTCAAAATCTGAGTCACAGCAAGAAGGAAGAATGTTTTTGAATTCCAGATCTTTAAACCTTCCAAGTTTTGTTTTAATTTCTGCTAGTTTTAGTTCATGTACAACTTGTCTTTATGCAATGGACCCACAAAAAATTAGATAGTCTAATATTGGTTTAGCTGTGTTTTCAATTTCTGTCTTAGAATGTAGAGAATGAAAATCTGTCAGACTATTTAATCCTAACAGATATTAGATTAGGTAGAGAAACTTCTAAGTTCAACTGCTTAATCTGAACTCATGGAGAAATAAGGGTAGCATTAGATAGGTTTGTATTTCTATTTACAAAATAAAATGTTGAAAAAAGAGTTTGCTAGTCCAAGTGCACTCAAAAGAAGAAAAAATGCTAGGACAATAGGAATGGGTAGGTAGAGATGTTGTTTTGAAGAATGACAGTTTTTTCAGGTTGCTGCAAAGGTTGCTAGATCAAAAGAATACCAATCAAGGAAATAAAAACTACTGCCCAATGGAAAGGCATTGGTCTGCTAAATACAAATATTACTGAGGTTCTGGACACCTAAAGGGAAAGTTGTCCTCCCCAAGTGGGGCCACTGTTAGCCACCTATAAATTTTGATATACCAAGTGGTGGCTAAATTTGTTTTCAAGCCTTCAAGAGATCCATTTACTTTGAAAATATATCATCCTTGAAGTCTTATGTTTTTCCTATCCTGAAGGTTCATCTTCACTGTTGTTTCCATCTTGAAACCATGTTGATTCACCAAAGAAAGCTGTTCCAAAGGCCACTGAAAACTGCCTATTTTCACTTATTTCCCTCCATCTTCATAAAGCCTTATTTTTATCTTTTAACCCTCCATTCCCTTTAAAAGCCTCCAAAATCTCTTTAAACCTCTAAAAAATCCCTTTTATAGGTTTAAAACACCCCTTTTCCCCTTTACCGAATGCCAAAAAATCCTTGAAAAACCTTCATTTTTGGCCTAAAAAACCCATCCTTACACTAAGGCCTTGAGCCCCTTTCGGCCTTAGCCCTGGCCCCTTTCCCACATGTGACCTCATCCCGCGACCAGGAGCTAGCCCCCATCGCGCAATCGCAAACGGGGTTTATAGTTTCTTTGTTAAATGTTTATTCTTCAAAAATCTTCCGATGCGATGAGCCTTTCTCCTTTGATCCTCGATTTGATCCTGACCATTGAATCCACAAGAACCAACGACCAGAATTCAATCGTGCTTCACCCATTCCTTTCCCCGTTTCACTTTCTTCCAGTCACTGAATAGATCTCCACCATCAATATTTTCAGATCCAACGGCTAGCGTTCCATCACATCGCTCCATTTATTCTTCGTTTCACTCATCACTCTGATCCTCCAATTTAATCCTAACCATTGAATCCACAAGAACCAATGGCCAGGATTCAATCGCGCTCCACCCATAGTCCTCCATCATTACACCCTCTGATTCAATCCTAACCATTGATCTCTTGTCTGATCCGACGGCTAGCTCTTAATCGCACACCACAAATCCAAAGTCTCGTTCGTTTTTCCACCTCTGATGTGCGATCCCTGATTAAATCCTAGCCGTTCATTCCTCTAGATCAAACAATTAGTGTTTCATCGCATCGCGCCCTTCTATCACATAAGCCTTCACCATCCTGACCTACAATTTAATCTCCACCGTCAATCTCTCTTCAGATCAGACATCTCACGTCACATCGCTCCATCACATCGGCAAAACACAAAGGCTTAGTACCTTTCCTTGTCTCCTCCGATGTCGTTTCTCGATTTAATCTCAGCTATCGAATCCACAAGAACTGATGGCTGAGATCATATCACACTCCGTTCATAAGCCCTTCATCATCGATCCATATTTAATCTCCTTCATTGATCTCTATCATGATCTGATGGCCCTCATTTAACACACTGATCTCCTCCTCCGTACTCCCGGTCCCACTAGCAACGCCCCCGCTTCCTCTCATTTTCACCTTTTTCATTTGTACTTTCCCATGCATAAGTTTTTACAATTTAACACTAAAGGTCATTTTCTCCACCTATTATATCTAAACCTTGGTTTTCGTTGTGAAATACATTTTACCTCACAGCTCTTCTTCCGTCGTGCTCCCCCACAACTGTCTGATCTCCTGACGATCATCCGACGGCCAGCATTGCATATCGCGTAATTTTTCAAGTTTTTCCCACAGTACGCAACTTTTACACAATAAAAGGGGTTTTAGAGATCCACGTGTCAAACGCTAACCTATATCGCATTCCAAAAGTTAAAACCACTCCCCCCCCATTTTGTTGCATGAAAAGCATTCTTGGTTTCCTCCATACCACTTACCCTTCCCCACAACATCATTTTCACTTTAAATCACAGTCGTAGATCATCCCAATCTAACGTTCCACGTTCATATTCACACCCAAAACTCCAAAGAACATGGTTAGCTGCTCTACCAGGATTTTCATCCATTTTCTGCTGCAATCACATTCTTCCTTACTGCTCCTCTGCCACCCCAGAGCCTCTGCAAGCAGTCTAACCAAGCCCACATGGATTTATTAACATTTTTATCATATTTTTGCAGGTTTTTTAGTGGCCGATGAAGGAATTAATGTTTTACAGTCACAAAGGTGACACAAAGGTTCAAATGGAAATCTCAGTGCCAAAAAACAACGACAAAGGGTATCAGTACAGAAGCAGATCGAGCAATCAAGAAAATTTAAAACATAAACAAAGGTAAAATAGGTTGAATTGCAAAAAGACAGAGCAGTTATTAGTACAGAATGTTGACTAACACGGGCATAGCCCATCTCCACGCTCAAAGGCCTGCCAAGCAGTTATTTCACCAGGGATGCTACAACAAACTATCAGAAGAAGTTATTTAGGAGTATGGGAGTCTTCATAGCCCATTCTTCAATTAACTCACATCAAGAAGATAACAGTACCACTCCAGATGGTTTTTTCCTCTCAAGGACACCCTGAGGGTGATTTATATTATATCAAAATGGTCTCCAAAAGATACAAAGTTATTGATCCTGTCTAAATTTAATGTTATGTTTATGACATAGCATGGAGCATTCGAATGTTCTCTCCTCTCTCTGAATGATCATTTAAAACTTTCCTCACCTACTTTTCCTCCTTTTCCTATAATGACTCTTCGAAGTCTCATTGTAAAAGGTTGGCATTTTGTGAATTCTAAAGTAATACATATTGATGCTTTGAAGAAGCATTGGCGTTATGAAAGAGTGTGGAGGTCTCTGTTTTTTCTCTGTTGGTGAAAGAGGCTGGACCATTGGATCCCTGAGCTTGGTTTTGGTGAAGTAATCTCTATTTTTAATGTTATCTCTCATTTATCACTCTGTTCCATTTTTCTTTGCCTTATAGTAGGATAAAAAGTTTAGGCAGAGAAATGTATCTTAGAAGCACCTCTGGCCTATTTATCCTTCACTGTTTATATGTTTTCTACTACTGAATATGACAGGGTAGTATTATAGCTCTCTTGAATATTCAGTTTGTTTTATTTCAGAAATGGTTAATTTGGCTATGCTAAAGACTGTTTATGCGTTCCCTCTTTCTTTGCCACTGAATATTATATCTGAAATATCCCTTTGATTATTAATGCTTGCAGTTTGATAGTGAGGTTTGTTTCAATCATACCCTCTATTTCTTATTGTAATTATTGTGTTGAAGTCCCTATAATTGCAGTCCTAGATGTCTAAGGCATTCCCTCTTCTTTGAATGCAATTGTATGTTTTTTTTTATTGAGCCTTCAGCAGTAAACTTGTAGGAAGAAATAGGGCATTATTCGAATCTTATAATTTATTTATGAAGGTTTAGTCTGCATTTCTCTTTCCTTTGAGTGTTTATATTGATTAAGTCCAAAGCAGTGAGCTTACTGGAGGAAATAGGGCATTCCCCGAATATTTTAAGCCATTGTGAAAGGGTTTAGCTTGTTTTCACCCTTAGTCCTTAATGTTCATCCCATTTCACCTATATTATTCTCAGATCCTTGACCAAGTTAGATTTTCCCTTTGGTTTCCTTTCCTTCTCAGTCAGAAATTTTGGAACATGCACATGACTCCATTGCCCAATGGCTTGTAGATTCCCATGCTCTATCTATACCACATGAAACACATTTGTCCAACCAAATAAACAAAACAAACCCTTGTGCTCTATAACTAGCCTAAGAACTTAAATTGAACTTTGAAGATACATTATTCCTTACCTTTGTAGAGAGATCCCTCTCTGGATCCAGGAGGGCTAGATCCTGAGATCCCAAAGCAATTTTGATGTTGTCCTGTCTTTTGGTTAGCCAATCTACCAAAACACAGGAACCCCAATAGAACCTATAGAGGCAAACATTGTTGAATGCAATTTAGGAAGTGAACAAGAGCCTAAGATGATAAAATTATCAAATACATTGCCAGTGATAAAAAAAAAGAAGTACATTGCTTTGTTTAAAGAGTTCATAGATGTGTTTTATTGGTGATATTAGGAACTAAAATCTTACGATACTAGTATTATGCAGCACTAGATTCCAATCAAGGAGAACCCAAAACCTTCAAACTAAAATTGTGTAGGATAAATCATGTCCTAATTCCCTTGGTTGAGAAGGAGATCAAGAAGATGCATGATGCCAAAATCATAGTTCCAATCAGATACTTTGAATGGGTATCCAACATTGTGCCTACAAGAAAGAAAACAGATCAAATCAGACTTTGCGTTGACTTTCGGAATTTGAAAAAAGTATCACTTAAAGACAACTACCCCTTACCAAAAATGGACCACATATTGCAAAGGGTAGTGGGTTCGAGAAGGATCTCTTTGTGTAATATTCCTAATTAGTCCTAAGCTAATTGGAATATTCATTTTCGTTTTCTTTCTTTGTTTAAAGAATAAATGTGTAAAGGAGGTTCATAAAACTCCTAATAAAGAATAAATCAATGCCAAATGTGAAAAAGGCTAAATCTTGGCTATGTAAGCAAGCACCCTTAGGTGTGAAAGGGGCTGAATATTTTGACTGGGTCAACCTTGACCAAATCTATAGTGTTGTCTTGGAGGAGTGGCCATCAATGAGGCACAACACAGTTTTAGATGGAGATGGCTTCTGTGAAAGAGATGATTTCATTGAAGGTGGTTTAGGGTTTACAAGCTGTTAATCTATATAAGGAAGAGGATGGTAGTATGAAAATTTTGTTGAAGGATATGATATTTTGATGTATTGTCTTCTTAGACCATATAGCTTTATATGGCTATTTAGCCTAGATGGAAATTTTTTTTTAGCATTGGGTGTTCCTGATCGGGAATCCCACCTCTTCCCATTGAGTAAATCTTGGGAGAGTTTGTATTTCATAGTCCACTATCTGGCTTGAGGCCAAGCTTCTTCTTTCAACTACAACGTAGATCCTATTGAGGGTTTGGTTGTCTTTGCATCATCTTGGCACAACCCTATCACAACCATCTTACAGTGGTATCAGAGCATCATATTGGCACAACCCTGTGCTTTATTTGCATCATATTACAATTTGGTTGTCTTTGCATCATCTTACAGTGGTATGAGAGCATCATCTTGGCACAACCTATGCTTTCTAAGAAGCCAATATGTTTTCTGAAGAAGAAGATCCTCTTACTGACATAGAGAAGAGGTATCTCAAGAGAAGACACAAGAAGATTGATTACACAAATGAAGACAAGGATGAAACCCCATTATCTGGAAGAATGAAATGGGAGGAGTTCTCAATAACTCTTTTCCAAATTATGCATGCTCTTAAAAAATAAATCAGGGGAATGAAGAGGGAAAGACATGAAGATCCCTCAAGAATATGCATGCATGATGAAGGCCCTTCATATTATGTGTGTGAGCATTCAACCACACAATCAGATCTACAACGTTGTACCATGCCTATATTCTTGGAAAGAGAAGAAACAAAATAAGGAACACCAAAGGAAGAGACTCTTGGTGACTATCTCCAAGAATATGAATCTCAGTCAAAGAGATTCAAGGAGCATCTAAGCTTCCTAGAGTTCTGTCAACTTAAAGAAGAGAGAAGACCCAACAACTACAATAGAAGAAAAGGGTGCATGGAGCACAGTTTGGGTAGATTCTTTCTACCTACTTTTTATGGGTCACCCAATAACACAACTAAGTCTTGGGTAAGGAAGCTAGACACATATTTCCAGCTACATCAAGTTTCAGAAGAGGAAGCCATGAGATTAGCAACACTGCATCTTGAAGGTAAGGCTTATGCCTTGTGGTTATTTGAATCTTCTTCATTGAATAATGTAAACATATCTAATTATGCAAAGTTCACTAGGAGGTTAGTGACAAGATTTGATTTGAAACAATATGGAATTTCCTTGGGAGAACAAACCAAGCCCAACTAATCAGAACCTTTGCATGAGTTGGAAGGATCCATGAAACCAACTCCATTTCATAACATTGTTGAGGGGGTCAAATATTTGCAACATTTTTCCAAGGGCAAAAGCCCCACTTTAGCAAGAAATTTCTTCTCAAGAAGAATACATAAGGATTCCTCTTTCAAAGGGAGATCAAGAAAAAGGGTCTCTTAATGATGAGGCATTCCCCATTGATGAGGAGAAGGAAGAGGAAGAGCTGAGAAGATCCTCCAGTGCTGTGAAAACAGGAGGAGATCTACTTCTATTTGGAGATGGAGATGAAGCAATTTATTCCACTAGAGAGGGTCTTGTATCTTTGCAAGAAGCTACAAGGGATCAACATCCAAGGGATCTTACATATGAAAAACATGAGAAGCATGTGTCTATGATGATAGAAAATGAGACAAAACAAAGGAGGGATCACAGTGCTGACATGGTAGGAGATGATCCACTATTAAATGGAGGAAGGGATGGAGCAACTACTCCAATTAGAAGAACTCTTGCATCCTTAAGAGTGGTACCCCATTATCATGAAACTTCCACACAAAGAATAGAGGTGAATTTGCGCAGTGGAAGCAAGGATATGATGATCCCATCTATTATGCACATGAGGATGACCCATGAGACATCATTATATTGTGGTAAACCACCCAAGTGACCACCTGATTCAGATTTTGTGAGAGGTGTATCACATCTTGTTTCTCCATTCATAGATCCAGGAAGGGAGGGAGCATTGGAAGACCACAATACAGTGCTGAGAGTGTTGGATGAGCATAAGGAGGAGGGAAATTTTTCCCCACTATCACCATTGTCCACTCTCTCATCTCACACTACGCTGAGGGAAGATGCTGCAAGATTAGAGAAGGACACCATCATTGGGCAAGGAGAATAGTCCTTGGCTATGAATATTCAAAATATAATCTCACTTGGAGAGAAATCTTCCATACATGATAGAATATGGTGGCCACACATGTATACTTTGGTAAGAACAAGGAGGTTTTGGATAGATGACAACCTTCCATGGGAGGTTAACTTCCCAGAACTTACATCTTCATTTGAGCATGTGCATATGCAAGAAGGGCAGCAAGGAAGGGATAAAAACCTTCCATTATGTACTCTTGGCTTGGGATATGTCAAGGAGGAGAAGAAGGGAAGGGATGACCTTCCAACACATACCTTTGGCATGAGAGATTTCATAGAAAGGAGCAGCCACATGACAAAAATTTTAGTTGATACATTATCAGTGCTGTTGTTTTTGGGGAGATTAGATCCATATTGAAAATCCCAACTGTTGGTGGAATATTCCAAGGATCTTCACACATGCATTACATATTGTACATATAGGATCCATTAGAGGAGATATACATATTGTACATTTCAGATATGATCTGCATATTTATGAATACTTCTAAATATCTGAATATTTCTGTAGATCTTCATACTTAAATCTCAAATATACTGCTTGTACATGGTGTTTTTCTCAAAACCCCAAGGGGAATAGAAAGAGGAGCCTCTATAGTGTATGGATCTGTTATAGATCTAACTTTTCATGCACTTATATTCTCTAGATCTAAAGTGTAATTAACAGTAGTTTGTAGCCCAATAAAATAATGTTGTCAAGGCATTTTCAGTCTATACATGTGGTTACAGTACCCTTTTTGAGGGATTTTCTTCTATTGGTGACTCGTATTTCTAGATATGCATATTATGGGCCTCATTATACATCTAATTTTCTGTTGTAAATACTTTTGAAAGGTCTCTTTATTGGCCTCCTGCTTTTCTTTAGATGAACAGTGATATTTTCCTGCATATCTATCTTGTACTATTGCATTCCCTATTTGGGAATATTACACTTTGTTAGATGGCTTTTCAGGGTATAATCAAGTGTTGGTGCATCCTGATCATCAACACAAAACAACCTTTACCATTCCTTGGGGGGATTTTATGTATGTGAAAATGCCTTTTTGATTAATTAATGTTGGTGCCACTTTCCAAAGAGCAATGGACATTGCTTTTTTAGAAGAAATTGGCCATTTCATTATGATCTACCATTACATAATATCTGAAGAAGGAATCAAAATTGATCCAAGTAGGATTGAGGGAATCCTTCAAATTAGTCATCCCAGGAATATCAAAGAGCTTTAATCTTTCATTGGCAAAATCAATTTTTTGAGAAGATTTATACCAAACCTTACAGAACTACTGAGGAACATCACCAAAATGCTTAAGAGAGATTCGGGAATTAAATCAAACATGGAGGCTAAACAATCCTTTGACTTAGTAAAGCAGACACTCACAAAAGAACCAATTCTGATCAACCCTGATTTCACCAAGGATTTCATCATTTTTCCCTTTACATCAGAACATACAATTGTTATTGTATTGTTGTAGAAAAACAAGGAATGACAGGAACAGCCCATATCAATTTTTAGCCAACCTTTGAGGGATGCACATTTAAAGTAAAACATCATGGAAAATATGGCCTTTGCTTTGGTCAAAGCACTAAAGGATTTCAGAGTTTACATCTTACATACACATATCATTGCTTTTGTGCCCAATGTTGTTTTCAAGGACATGCTAACGCAGAGTCCTGATGGAAAGAGAGAGAAATGGACTGTTGTTATTCTTGAATATGTTTTGGAGATCAGACCTACCAAACTGATCAAAGGACAAGGATTAGCCAAATTGATGGCTGAAACCAATTTTGAAGCATTGGATATCAACATGATCCATTCATTGGATGATCAAGAGGAGCTGGAGACTCCATCTATTGAGGAAGCATTCCTAAATTATCCCTGGTACATATATATATTATATGTTCTATTCAATTTAAATGCTCCACTTGGATTGTCCAAAACTAAAGCTAGATTCTTAAAATTGAAAGCTCAAATTCTGCATCCTAGAAAATGCCTTGTACTGGAAAAATTTTGGGGGCATATTAATTAAATGTTTACTAAAGGAGAATTTAGATGGGGTTATGAAGGAATTCCATGAAGGGGACTGTGGAGGCCATATCTACTAGAAAACCATTGATAATAAGGTCATTAGATGATCAAGAGTTCATAAATTTTGCACAAAATTGAAAGTTACAGGATTGGGTTGAAACTAGGATGGTTGCATAGATCTCGTCTTCCTGATTTAGGCACTGTGAACGGTTCTAAAAACCGATGTCGTATGAGGGAGATATCACATTCTTATTGATTTCCCAAACAACTAAATTTTTCAACAGGATTGACTGGGATGCCCAGTTAGCATGGAGCATGCATAATCAGCAAAAAGGAATATTCTTAAGAATATTCATTTTCTCAGATCCAGTTAGAGGATGACAAGTGACACATTGTGATTAGTTCAAGGTTGTATGTTGTATTTTTGGTGGACCAATTATAGCTTGACACGTGTCCAGCCCTTAGGCTGCCACGTGTCCCCAAGTCAGTATGGTAAAATTTTATGGAGGTCCATAGGGCTCGACCTCGCAACCTCTAGCCTGTATGCATAGGTCTCCACCATCTCCGCTACATTGTGAATTAACTATATATGTCATCAGGTTGTATTTTAATTTTCATACCTAGTGGAGTGGGGGTTGGGGACCGCCGGTGACCCCATGGAGTTATCACATGGCATTGTGACGTAAACCATAAAATTAAACATCAACTACCAAACCATCAATCACAAACTCCAACATTTTAACTTAAAGCCTTGTCACATGGCACGATTTATTGCTATGGTTGCTCCGACGGTTTCGTAAACACCGCTTCTAACTCTGGTTTCGATGCCATTAACCACGGTTCTAGCCTACGGTTCCACCGACCGTTACGATCAGGCATGGTTTAGGGGTGCGCATGTGGCCACCCCTACGCTTAACATTTAATTTTACAGTTAGCGCTGGTTGGAAAGTTACATTGCACCCTATTTTTGTGGGTTTTGGCCAAATTTAACTCCAGTTAAGTGGAGTTCTCCACAATTAGTGGATTTTTTCTAGGAGTTATTGGGAAAATGAGTTGGAGGCTCAATTTTCGCCCATTCTGAGTGAATGGAGAGTCAATATAGACTAATTGGAGCATTCTAGAGCCATTGGTGTAGAAAAAGCAGCCATTAAATGCCTGTAAACACATATATTTGCAAAATTCTTAGCATAATGAAATATGGAAATGCCATTGAGAGCTGGACCAACAGATGTAGCCTAGGAGGGGTGAACTTCTTCATCATTCCTGCTGTGTAAATTTTATGTGTTGTTTTATTTCTCTATTATACACTGATGTTCAATGCTATTTTCTCTTATTTCATGCTTCTAATTCACTAAAATCATCTACATTTCATGGTTAAAATTCTCAATCCTTAAGAAAACTATGGAGACAAGTATGCACATGTTTTATAACTGAAAATACCCTTAGTACAACAAACTAATACAATCCTTTTAGATCAGGTTGGTATTAGAGATAGATTTTATTCACTGGTGTTGTTTTGTGAAAATATTTGTTTAACTGTTTGCAAGTGTTATATGCTTACTAGGCTCAAGCTCAAGAGAGGAGAAGGCACATTGGTGGAAGCAAGAGGGTCTCAAAGTGAGCCACAGTAGAGGAGAGCAAGACTGCCACAATCTCCACCACCTAGTTCAACTCCTAAGGAAGTAGAAGTAGCATTAAGCATGCCTCAAGTGGAAGGAGAAATCCATGAAGAATTTGATCCCAAAGAGGAAGAAAGAGTGTTTAGGAAAGCATTTCTTGACTTGATGGAGATTGTTAGAATCATTTATTAAGAAAATAATGAGAAACTGGAAGGAGAAGGATCCAAAATTCACAAGGAAGGACAGGGATCTTCAGGAGGTCACAATGATGAAGATAAGTCAAATAAGGGAAATGGAGGAAATGGAGGTAGTGGAAAGTCACCATCCTCACCCTCATCATCATCATCCTCTACGTCATCTTCAGTACATCAGCCATACAAGTCAAAGAACACTGGTAAAATTCCTTTCTCAAAACTTGATGTTAAGTTTGAATTGCCAATGTTTAATGGTGAAGTCAATGCAGAAAAGCTTGATAATTAGATTAGGCAATTGGAGGTCTATTTGAGAATCCATAACCTTTAAGATGATGATACCAAAATCCAGTTAGCTTCATTGAGAATGGAAGGTCCAACACTTTTTTGGTGGGAAGCCAAGACAAAGGAGGAGATCAAGAAGCATGGTAAGATTATCCTATCATTGAATTATTTCATTAATATAATAAAACAATAGTTTTATCCATTAGCTCATATGCAAAAAGCCATAATGAACTGGAAAATTTTTAGGGAATTGAAGGGATAGAATGTGCAGTAATACACCCAAGAATTTAGGGGAAGAGCTCTCTTATTAGTGGTAGAATTTCAGAGCCAAGATAATTTGGTCAAGTACATAGGAGGCTTACATATCTACCTAAGCATACTATCCTCATGTTTAACCCCAAAACTCTAGATGAAGTATGTGTTCAGGCCACACATCTACAAGCTAGAGGGAAAAACATTTTTGAAGAGGGTAGGAACAAACCTTTTAAGGGTAAAAACAAAGAGAATACCTCAAAAGGTAAAATAAAAAAGAATGCATCTATTAAGAAAGAGGGAGAAAATTTGGTTTCTAAAAATTGTTCAAAAGAAGGCCATGATGAAAATCATTGTTGGAAATTACATCCTAAAAAGAAGCCCAAGAGACTCAACAACAAAGGGAAACAAAAAACTACAGCTACAACTCAACATGATTTAGGAGAGGATTCAGGGGATGAATATAAAATTACATCCATAGGATTGAAGAACATGAAGGGGAAGGAAATTGAAACTAAACCCTGTACTAGTACATCAAACTATCACATACATGCTCCAAATGAAGAAGAAAGAATTGAATTGTTTCATGTGAGGTCATATCCAAACATACTAATATTGACACATTGTTTGGAAGTGGGTCACAAGCAAACTTAATATCTGAATATTTGGTCAAGAAAATTAATCTTAAGACCATACCACATCCAAAACCATATCCACGTGGTTGGATTTGTAAGGACACAAATTTACAGGTTTCAAAGAAGTGTATATTGTAGTCTGCAATAACTGCACATTTTATTGACACAGTTGAATTAGATGTGGTTTCGATTGACATAATAGGTATTGTGTTGGGGAGTCCTTACTTGTATGACAGGACAATGATCTTCCATTTCCAGGAGAAGAAATACAATTTATTCAAAGATGGCAAGGACTACATTGTTAGAGCACATCGAAAGAAGACAAGCATTGCTATGGTAAATGCTGGACATGTAAAGAGGCTGGTAAATTCAAGTAAGAAATTTTTTCTTATAATGATTAAGCCTAAAGCTGATGTTAATCATGAATCAAATAAGGTTTTTGATCCTAAGTTGAAATCAGATTTATATGATGTAGTTGATGCACATCATGAGATGTTTTAGGAGCCAACAGGATTGCCTCCGAAAAGGGAGATTCAACATGAGATTCAGTTGTAACAAGATTTTCCTCTTCCAAACATTGGCATGTATCACATGTCAATAATGGAGAATGCTGAAATAAAAAGGCAAATCAAGGAGATTTTGGACAAAGGAATCATAAGGCAAGGCACTTTGCCATGCGGTTCACCCATAATCTTGATTCCAAAGAAGGATGGGACTTGGCGCATGTGTGTAGACTTCAGATATTTGAGCAAGATAACAGTAAAGAATTGATACCCACTCCTAAGGATTGATGATTTTCTTGATTAGTTGAAAGAAGAATTTTTTTTCACAAAGTTAGATTTACGAAGTGGATATCATCAAGTAATAATTGCAAAAAGTGATGTATGGAAAACTGCATTCAAAACCAAACAAGGATTCTTTGAGTGGTTAGTTATGCCATTTCATTTTTGTAATGCACCGAAAACTTTTATGCGTGTTATGGATAGTTTTTTTCATCAATTCCTTGATTACTTTGTGATTGTGTACTTAGAAGACATATTTATTTCCAGCAAAACAAGAGAAGAACATGTCTTACATGTGAATAGAGTGCTTGATGTTTTGAAGAAAGATAAATTGTTTCTTAAGATGTCAAAGTGTGAGTTTGGAAATAATTCTTTGGTTTATTTGGGACACATTGTAGGAGGAGAATTATTGAGAATTGATCCCTCTAAAGTGGAAGCCATTGTGAATTGTCCCATACCCAGAACAGTAACCGAAGTAAGAAGTTTCTTAGGTGAATCTTAGTATTGGAGAAAGTTTATTGCTAAATTTTCTGCCATAGCAGCTCCTATGCATACAGTGACAAGTGTGAAGAAAGGCTTCCAATGGGGAGGAAAAAAAAAGCATGCTTTCAAAGCTTTAAAAGACAAGATTAGTTCAGCTCCAGTGCTTACATTACCAAATTTTAGATAGCCATTCGAGATTCAAACCGATGCTAGTGATTATGCCATGGGCCTAGTTCTTTTGCATCATGGTAAGCCTATCGATTTTCATTCTGAAACATTCAATGGTGTTGTAACTAATTATCCTACATATGACAAAGAATTGTATGCGTTGTACAAAGTGTCAATAAGTGGAAACACTACTTTATGGGTAAAGAGACAATTGTACATACCGATCACCAACCATTACAGTTCTTGCAGTCGCAAACAAAATTGCAGCAAACACGACATTTCAAGTGGATGGGATTTCTTCAACAATTTCACTTGGTTATAAGGTAAAAGAAAGGTATTTTCAATAAAGTTGCTGATATGCTTTCAAGACCGATTCTTAATGCATCTACTTTACTAAAAAATTATTCTATTTTACATGAGAGTTACATAGAACAATATGCACATGATGTTGATTTTCAAGATGTGTATGCTAGTTTTGAGGGAAGGGAATCAAGTTGAAGAAAATTATTATCACATGCATAAAAATTTGTTGTTTCATTTGGGAAAGCTATGTATACTAGAAGGATAGAGGCTAAGTGTCATGAGAGAAGCTCATTCATCTCTTATTGCTGGACACTTTGGGGTAAGAAAAACAGTGGGGCATCTACAAAGGTATTGTTATTGGCCTCACATGGTAGATAGTGTGTCATGTTTTATAATAGGTTGTTCTATGTGTGCAACAAGCAAGCCTAGCAATAGGAAGCTTGGGTTGTACATGCTACTACCGGTGCCATCAAGGCCATGGGAGGGTGTCTCCATGGACTTTGTTGGACGTCTACCTATGTCAAGAAAATAACATGATTATATTTATGTGGTTGTAGATAGAATCAGTAAAATGTGTATACTTATGCCATGTAAGAAAACCATTACTGTTGAACAAACTACTGAACTTTATTTTCAACATGTATGGGCTCATTATGGATTGCCAACTTCTATTGTTAGTGATAGGGATTCCAGGTTGATTGGGAATTTTTGGCCCAATATTTGGAGTATGATGGACACAAAGTTGAAAGTGAGTATTGATTTTCATCCTCAAACTGATGGACAAACCGAGGTGGTGAACATAAACGTTGTGGGTCTATTGAGAGGACATTGCAGTAAACATCCTAAGTGGTGGGATGAGCAACTATATTACATTCAACATGCTTACGACCGGGCAAAGTACTCTTCTACAAATACACCACCTTTTGAAGTATGCTTTGGGTATTTGCCAAAATCGCCATTAGACTTCATCTTTGGTAAGGATCTTGCGATTGATGGGCATAGTGATATTGACAAGGCTCGAAAGTTCATTGAGGAAATTTAGATTATACATCAACAAGTTCAAGAACAACTTGAGAAAATTTAAAGAAAATACAAGGAGATGCATGAAAAACATAGAGTTGATCACAAGTTTCAAGAAGGGGATGAGGTATGGTTGCACATAAGTAAAGAAAGGATGTAAGGAGAAGGTAAAAATCTCAAACCCATTTGCTACGGTTCATTCAAGATCATAAAGCAAGTTCGTAATAATGCATTTCAACTTGACTTGCCTTCATATATGAAAATGTATCCAGTTTTTAATGTTGAAAAATTACATTTGTATGAACCACCTTTGATCGATGGTCAAGGAAGTGATGTTCAACTGCCTTCTATTGAATATTTCTCACCATAATTTCTAGATGATCTCAAGGAAGATAAAATTATTGATAGGAGGACAAGAGCATCCAAGAGGGGAATTGTTGACTACCTTCGAGTTGGGCTCAAAGGTAGTAAGCCAAGAAAGGCAAAGTGGATGGAGGTTGGAAAGGTGAGGGAGTTGTGCCCTCATCTACTTAACATGTAATAAAGTCTTTTGGGGTCCAAAATCTTCCTAATGGGGAGGTGTGATCAAGAGTTCATAATTTTTTCTCAAAATTGAAAGTTACAGGATCGGGTTGAAACCATAATGGTGTCATGAACGGTGTGAAAAAACTGATGTCATATGAGGGAGAAATCGTGTTCTGATCGACTTCCTAAATAGCTAAATTTTGCGACATGATTGACTGGGATGCCCAGTTAGCATGGAGGGTGCACAATCAACAAAAAGGAATATTTTGAAGAATATTCCTTTTCTTAGATCTATTCAGAGGATGAAAAGTGGCGCATTGTGATTAGTTCAGGGCTGTACGTTGTATTTTTTGCCTCCATGTTAGGTGGATTTTTCCACAATTAGTGTATTTTTTCTAGGAGTCATTGGGAAAATGAGTTGGAGGCTCAATTTTCACCCATTCTGAGTGAATGGAGAGTCAATCTAGACTAATTGGAGCATTCTGGAGCCATTGGTGTAGAGAAAACGACCATTAGAGGCATGTAAACACATGTATTTGTAAAATTTTGAGGATAATGAAAGATGGACATGCCATTGGGAGCTGGACCAGTAGATGTAGCCTAGGAGGGGTGAACTGCTTCATCATGCTTGCTGTGTAAATGTTATGTGTTGTTTTATTTCTCTGTTATACACTATTGTTTAGTGTTATTTTCTCTTATTTCATGCTTCTAATTAAGTAAAATCATCTCTATTTCAGGGTTAAAATTATGAATCATTAATAAAACTATGGAGACAAGTATGCACATGTTTTATAACTGAAAAGACACTTAGCACAATAAACTAATACAGTCCTTTTAGATCATTAGAGATGGTTTATATTGGCCTACTCTTTTCTCGGATATCCACAAGATGGTAGTTACCTACCACAAATGCCAAATTTTTGAAGGAAAAATAAATTTGTTGCCTTTGACCTTACAGCCAATTTCTATTGAGGCCCCTTTTCAACAATGGGGGTTATACTTCATTGGATAAATTCACCCCTCATCCTCTACCCAACATAAATGGATTCTTATAGCCATAGAATATTTCACCAAATGGATAGAAGCCATAGCTTCTATAACTTCCACTGAATCAGTGATTATCAAATTCCTTGAAGCCAATATCCTATCCAGATTTGGTTGCCCTAGAAAAATCATCACAGATAATGCTGCAGCTTTCAAGTCAAGGAAAATGGTGGAATTTTGTCACAAGTATCACATCTCCTTGGGAAGTTCAACAACATATTACCCTCAAGTTAATGGATTGTGCTATAGGTCAATTTGGGCATCATCCCCCATGACCTAGTCAAACTGGACATCATCCCTAGGTCTAATGAAATAGGGTTTATCATCCCCTATCATTTCAGTTGCTACATGCCCTAATACAAGAAAAAACCAATCATGACCTCTATTGCAAGGTTTCAAAGGTTTTAAGTATATGTTATATCACTTATGAGCTCACCAACGCTGCCTATCAAGGGACTAACTGTGTTGCATATGTAGTTACCTCCATTCAAGGGTGATTTGCAATGCACTTCCCGACATTCAAGAGTGTGTTGGTCAAATGGGAGTGAAATTCTCATTGTTTCAGAATCTCCACATGGTCAGTGACTTCTAGAAGAGTCCATATGTGTCAAACTTTGAATCCATGTGTCCATCTAACACGTCTGAGCTTGGGAACATGTCTTGCCTATTATTAGAAAGAAATTGATTGAGAAACTACCTTCAGTTGCCGTATAAATTGAGCACATATCCTAGTGCTAGGGAAGGAAGAAATTTGGTAAAGAAATGTTGTTGGATTCTCAATTGAGAGAGTGATAGGAGTGATATTCTGCTGGTGAGATGTTGATTGTGATGAGGCTATGATGATGCTAGAGCTGGTGACATAAAATCAATCATTGGTTGTAACCTCCCCCTTCTACTCATTAATAAATATTGATGTTCATTTTCCCATATATGTATCTATCTATGTTTCTATTTCTCATATGATGGACTCTTAACTGATATATATGTTTCATGTTCAATCGATTTAATTAATTAAGATAAATAGACATCTGTATATTGCAATCTCTTTGTTATTTAGTGTTTATACCTGCAGGAACTCATCTGGAAATACAAGTTGGATTGGAAGCTACAAAAAAAGCGACAGAAGGAGAATAGGAAGTGCTTGGATCACAAGTAGGTTCCTCTATTCTTTCTGTGTGTCTATTTACTCTTAGAGAAAGTGTCTGCCAAGTCTTTGATCTATTGTTCTAAATGCATAGTACCACATTTAGGGAATCTGATTGATCCATAATTCATAATTTCGCATAACAAATTAGCGACTCAGCTAGGGAGTTTCCTTATCATTCTTGGCGTTTTTTCCTCTTCTTATCCACCCAGTAGCATCTACTTTCAATTATGAGACTTTTGAATCAAATAATTTCATTAGAAGTGTGTTCTGTAGCTAGAATTTTGAATCTATGTTGCGCCCAACACACAAGTGGTCAACACACAATGCTCTACAGAGCATTATCTCCCACTTAGGCGTGCTTTGCAACACATTGTCTCCCTTTAGAGACTGTGTTTCCCCCTTAGCAAAGAAAATTCCCTTTGAATTTTTCATTTCCATGATACTCAGCCTTTTGTTTGTTGTGTTTTCAATTTTCTGATACCTCATAGAGACCAGTGAATTTTCTTGATTCTTCCTCCTTTGAAAAGTAAGTTTGTTCAATGTATCTTTACGTTTTTTTCTTTATCATTGAAAAATAAGATTCAAAGTATTTTATTTCTGCATTAGATCCATTTGTTTTCATAAAGGAAATTGTCGTTAAATTCTTCGTTTCCTGTAGGAAAAATTGTAGTTCCATTCTTCGTGTTTCCTAAAAGAGAATTTTTTGTTAAATTCATCGTTTCTCAAAGAAGAAAGCATTTGTTCTTTGTTGATTTGATTCATATAGTTTCCTTTCTGCATTCACATTAAGGGGATTGAAAAGAAAAACCTACATTTGCATATAGTGAATTGTGTGTTTTGCATAGGAACAAGTTAGGAAAGCTGCATATTTGCTTGTGATCTTTGTTGTCTTCTCTCAAAACTGATTGCTCTTTCTCCTTAGTAGCTGGGATTTTCATTGAAGAAGCTAAAATTGAAATTTTTTCTTATCATTTTAGTTTCAATTTTAAGAATTTCCATCACATCATCATGGTGAACCTTGAAAGGAAAATTGATAAACAAGATCAACTTAAAATTTACATCAATTTAACTAAAAAGGCATTTTAACCAAAGCAATAACATTTAGAAGGTCTAGGCTAGAGACATGTTTCGACGTCATTAAACATAGCAGTTGTCACTAGTTTTTTGTGATACATTCCAAGTGTGATACCTCACTCCACGTAAGTAAGTATATCGTAGCTCATCCACGTACCTTCGGGTATATCGGGTGGTGTTATAGTACGAAAAGTATAAAGGGGTGCTCTCACTGTGCAATATCAAATTAGACAGTGCTAATATAAACTTCGGCCTCCACGTACCTTTGGGTACATTTGGGAGGAAAAATTTAGGTTGCTATCCATCCATAGTGAACTGAGTCGGCCGCCTTGTAAATTGTGATACACCAAACACAACATTCGGGGAGATTTCCTACCCGTACTTCTTGGTTCACAAGGAGGTATTCTACAGATCACAGTTTCTTGGTAAACCTTTTGCCTAGAATCACCCTTTTATTTTGTTTATTTTTTTTTGGTTATAAAATAAATCATTCATCGTGGAAGAAGAACATCCCTTTCTCCGTCGTTCGCGTATAATATCACTGAAACCACCTTTACCACCCGAAGCTACTTCTGGTCAGCGAAGGCAACATCGCTCTACTAAAACTAGTACTATCAGTACCTCTAGTGTGACATCATCCTCACATATACCAGAGTCGGCACAAGTTGTTTCTGTTAGCCACCTATAAATTTTTGACATAGCAAACAGGTGGCTAAATATGATTTTGAGTCTTTAAGAGATGCATTTCCTTTGAAAACCTATCATTATTGAAGCCCCCATGTGTCTTCTATCCTTTAAAATGCCTTCATTGCTGTTTCCATTGAAGAACCCTGCTGTTTTGTGAAAAAGAATGCTTCAAAAGGCCTCTGTAATTTCCCATTTTCACTCATTTCCCTTCATTTTCATTAAGCCTCCTGTTCCTCTTTATAACCTCCATATCCCTCTAAAAAGCCTCCAAAATCCTTTTAAGCCACTAAAAATCCCTTTTACAGTTTAAAAACACCCTTTTCCCCTTTACCAAAAGCCAAGAAATTCCTAAAAAACACTGATTTTGGCCTAAAAACACCCTTTTTTAACTAAGGCGCTAAGCCCCTTTCGACTTAGCCCTTAGCCCCTTCTTCGCATATAACCCGATGCCAGAACCAGGCGCTAAGCCTTGTTGCGCAATCACAATCAGAGCTTTCCTTTACCACCTTTTCCTTTGTTTCTTATATTTTTCCGATGCGATGAAACTTTGTTCCATAGACCTCCCCTTCAATATTGACCGTCGATATTTAGAGATCCAATGGTCGGTGCTAATATCGAATCGCGCCCACAACCTCTCTTCATTACTCCTCCGATTGTGTATGGACCATTGATCTTCTTGCTAATCCGACGGCCCTCACATGATCGCCAATCGCAAAATCAAAAACTTCGGAGTTTTCGCCCATTACCTTTTCTCCGATGCGGTTCAATCCTGGCCGTTCACTTCGCCAGATCTGATGGTCTAGATTTCATCGCATTCCACCTTCCCCTTCCTCCGTCGCACTGTTCCACTGATTCCCGATCAAATATTGGTCGTCCATTCCATAGATCCAACGGTCAAGATTTAAACCGTCGCTAGCTCTTCCCACCTTACCGCCCGCGCATCTTACCTTTATCGTGCTGTCATCTCCACCATCAGATCTCCCTGCCTGTCAGTCAACGGCCGAGAAACATATTGTGTTATTTTAGTGTCCGAGCTTTAACATTTTGAAATTGCACGATATGGGAGGTTTTGTTTTGCCACGTGGTGCACGATGAGCGGAATCGTGTGAATTTCTTGAATACCATTTACCGGTCCCGACCCCACGCAAAAACCACCCTTGTTTTCCGCCTTACCACCTTTTCTCCTCCGCATCGAGCTTTCATGTTTAATCCTAGCCGTTGATTGTGTTGATCAAATGGCCTATAGCGCATCGCATTTTTATTCATCCGCCATTCAAACGAATTCTTCATGAGATCTCCACAATTGATCTCTTTTATGATCAAACGACCCACGTTCAATCTTCCTCCGCCCTCTCGTTCCCACCACCAAATGCACCCGATCTCCTTCATTTTAGCCTTTTTCCTTTGCATTCGCCCAAACATTAAAATTTTGTGTTTTAACGCTAAAATTTATTTCTTCTGCCTAATTCAGTCTAAACAACTGCACCAATGAATCCTGACTGTAGATCGCCACTGTTCAGTCTAATAAGACAGTCCAGAATCCTCCTCACACTAGACCTCCCAGATCATTTTTTCACCATTACGCAACAATTTTCAACCATTTTTCCACTGCATCCACCAGTTCCATCACTGCGCCACCATCTCCACCGGGCCTCCGAAACAATCTCCGCCCACTCCCTCTGGTTTTCTTAACATGTTCATTGTATTTTTGCAGGGATTACAGGGTCGCGAAATCATTTTTCTACACATTCATAGACAGGTGACTCAAAATGAAAAAGACCATCAAAGAGGTTGAAAAACATAGGGAAATACACTGCTGAGAGGTTTAAAGCATGTCTTCTTTTTAAAATCAGGTTATTAACTCTGATTCAAACCCTCTAGTGCCATTAAAACTGTTCAGTCACCAAAATAGTCAGAAGCAGCGGCAAAGAGTATCAGTGACAGGATTAAGAGATTTAAAGAACATTATTGAAGATAAATGCTACAATTCAGTGTTTAAAGGACATAAACATAGATTGAAGACCTTAAAATGATCCAGAAGGCCTAATAAAACCTAAAGTGAATGAAACAAGCCATATCAGCGTTTCACGTCAGCAGAATGTTCTTTGCAAAGAAAGGACAAGTTCCCATAATGTTTTTTATTCTCCATCAAGTTCCTGAGAAGATCATCACCCTGAAAGAAGTCCTAAGATTTCCAGAGCATTAGTTACAAAGTATGGAAGGCCTGAAAGCCATTTATCTGCCTTACTTGTTCCAAAGTAAAAACAGAGTACAAACAGCTAGAAATTACCTCAGAAACATATCTCTGAAGTAATTATTAGCATGTCGAAGACCCCTACTTCATCCAAAGAGTACTAAAAGTCAATATAGGGATATAAAGATAGAATGGGCTGCAAGAACACTTCTCCCTCTGTTTTAATGATGCATTTAAGTTCTATCTACCTCTATAGCCACTCTTTCAGCTATAAGAACTCTTCAGAAATACATTGTAAATGTTGATTAACCGTGGATTGTAAGTTGTTTCATTGAGATAGAGTTCTGTGTATAAGTTGTAAAATAGGCTGGGAGATGGTTTCTAGTTGATATCAAGTTGCTGGACAATTATGTATGTAACTGGTGTTGCTCTTTAATATGACAAGCATGTTCATTGGACCCTGATCTAAATCAGTGGTGAAGTGTTCTATCTTTTATTGTTTTCCCCTTTCTTATGCATCACATTTCATTTCTCTGATAAGAATCAATAATCTAGTTTAGGATATACTGCTGTAAAGTACCCTAATGCTACCTGCTCTTATTATATTTGATGTTTTCTACTAAATGTGTAATCTAAGAACAAATTCAAGATAATTTAACCAATATAGTAGTTGGTTTTGTCCATGCTTGCTGATGTATGAATTTAGAGTCTATTTTTAGATGTTCTTGTCTGGTTTTAACTGAAATAATTTGGAAACTAGGATATTTAGAGTTAGTTCTGTCTCACTGGGGTCCTTTTCCAATAGTTTACCTTTCTAAGATCTATTAAGTTGAATGTCAAAAGCAGAGAAGGTTAAAAGTTTTTCTCTGACCTTAGGCTTCACTTTGTGTCCATCTTGAATGTTTTCTATTATCTGAAGAGTTAATCTCATTAGGAGTTTGATCATAGATGGTTAAGGCATGTCCCGTCCCTATATTTGCTCCTAAGTGGTCACCTTGGAAGGTTTCCTTGCCATTCACCTTCATTCCTTATCATTTCATCCCATTACTATCATCTTAGGAGATCCTCTGATTTAGATGACTAGCCCATTTGAAAGCCTTGGATATTGAATTGCAAGTAAAACCTTTTATGACCCCATTGCCCAATGGACTTGTATTTTCTTTGAATTATCTCCCCATTTCCAAAATCCTTCTTCATTCACTCCTTTACCTTGTACCGAACCCTTCTTTCATGTTTCCCATCCAAACTACAAAACCAAACAAAACAACAACCCCTGTGCCCTATAGCTAGCCTAATACCTTAAATTAAACTTCAAAGATATATTATTCTTCACATTTATAGAGAGATCCCTCTCTGGATCCAGGAGGGCTAGATCCTGAGATCCCAAAGTGGTTTGATGTTGTCTTATCATTTGGTATTGGAAAATCTACCAAATAATAGGAACCACAACATAATGGTGACTCCGTTGGGGAGATTTGAGTAAAACATTCCTTAAAACATTTCTAAGAACTCAAAGAATACCAATAGCCTTGATTTGGTAGTTAATCACTGTGGTGGACAGTAAACCTTCTTGAAACACTTTAAACCCTCCACCTGGCGACTCCACAATTCCTAAATGACCAAAAGACTCCACTGGTGATCAGTAGGCCTACTGATTATCTTTGTTTTCACAAGACTCCACTGGGAGACCAGTTTCATTACAACATAATCCATACCAAAGAAACACATAAGATTAAGCTCCTATGTTTGAAGATAGGTTTTCCATTCAAAGACTATCATATCTGGTTTACTGTCTTTGTAGAGTCTTGAGGGCCTAACATACTAGCTTCAAGAAAAATCCACACTAGAGCTTATCCTAATCCAAACCCACTTAAAATAATTGATAATCCAAAGAGTATTTTTAGGAAGTCTCTCACATCTAAAGAATCAACTATTTCCAGACATATTAATAGAGCTAATTCAACACCTGAAAAATTTGCAGCTCTATTAGACACTCAAATTGACTTAGATTTACCAAGTGACCTACCAAGAACATAGTCATTCAGTGCTATAGATCAGACTGACTTAGAGCCTCCAATTTCACCACCACATAGTGGTCAACACATTAGGGACAGAGAAACCCCTCCATCAACACCTCCTGATATTCATTTCATTCAAAACTTGGGCCTCTCTCACCCTAAATCAGCTCAACAGTTTGTTGTTGGTCCTAGCATTTTTGTCATCCATATACCTACTGCTCAAACCGATCCTTTACCGCCACAAAACACTATCATGGCAGCATGGTACGCTCCCTTGGTGTTACCTCAGCCTTTGGCTCCACTACCCAATGATTATCAATAAAAAAATCTCTTATTTCACTGGGAAAGAATGTACTACAACTCAACACCATGTAGATAGGATGGAAGATGCCTTTGACTATATGGAAATTGAAGATGAAACTATCAAAATGAGAATATTTTCCCAGAGTTTAGGAGGAGAAGTGAAGAAGTGGTTTAAAGGCTTGCCTCCCAATAGCATACATGACCTTCCCTCTTTACATCAAAATTTTATAAACAAATGGGAAGTAAAAAGAAACCCGCTCCAAATCTTAGCTGAATACAAGAATCTCAAGAGAAATCAGGGAGAGAATGTCCATGACTACTCTACTAGATTTAACAGTGTCTAAAACGCTCTTCCACCACACATGAAACCTCCCCAAGGAATGGCCATAGTTTAATACCCTGAAGGATTTGATGCTGATATGGCCTACCAGCTTAGGAAGAGAGATTATGAGACATTAGAAGACATGCATAAAGGAGCAGTGAGTGTAGAAGCAAAACTGATTGAAAAAAGGGCTAGGATGAGGGCTGAGAAGAAGGTAACCTATAGGGATGACAACATAGCTTCTTCATCTGATCCCAAATATGATAGTCTAGCCAAAAACAAGGAGAGGATGGAAAGAATGATGGAAAAAATGGTGATCCAAGTCAATAATTAGAATAGAAACCAAAATCAAAACCAGAACCAAAATTTTAGGAGAAACAATCCCCCAAACAGACAAAGAGACTCTGATCAACAAGTCATACCTCCATTCTAGGAGAATTTCCTTGATGAGGATGAGGGAATAATAGAAGAATTAGAGGTAACTACCATAAAAACGGTGGAAGTGGATAACCAGGATCAAACCTTTTCTACAGAGGATAATCAGACCTCATACTCACATTGGGATGAGGAAGGGTTAGAATCTGAAGATTATAGGTTGGGATTTGAAAATGCCATCATGCAGGTCTGAGAACAATATGATTTCAGAAGCAAGAATAACATCGACACTCCCAAAACAAAATCCTCTGAAATCACCATTAAAAAGAGACCTGAAAAGACTCCTAAAGTGACTGCTGAAAGTAACAAATCAGCAACTGAAAGTTTTGGAAAAAAAGGACATCCAAACTACTGATAAACCAAGCCAAGAAACTAGCAGCACTAGCATTGTAGCTAATGTTCCTGATAAAACAGCTTCAAACATTGTACATAATGAGAGTCAACAAGTTGATTTTGCCAATAAAACAGTTAGTAGTAAAACAGAATTGAACCTTTCAAAAAGTCAGTCTCCTTTCAATTTGGAAAGTGAGATAGCCAAAATCAAAATTTCTGTTCCTCTCACTGATTTAGCTACTCAGGATGTATATAAAGGTCAAATTTTGAAAGCTTTAAACTTAGGAGAAAACAGTGACACTGTCAATTTAAACAATGATCAACATGCTCTTTTGTTTGGCCCAAAAATTGAAGGGAAATTTCAGGAAGGGGTGATACCTCCTTTCTATGTCAACCTTAATATCCATGAAAAAATCCTGCATAATGCTATGCATGATTCTGGGGCTTCACACAACCTTATGCCAAAGGTAATTATGGAGAAGTTAGGCCTAGAGATAACGGGACCTTATAAGGACTTATATTCCTTTGACTCTAGCAGAGTAAAGTGCATTGGTCTAATCAAAGATCTCTGTGTAAATTTAACCCAAATCCTAGCCAAATGCATGGTAATGGATGTTGTAGTGGTAGATGTGCCTCCTAAGTATGGCATGTTTTTTTCAAGATCATGGGCTGCCAAGCTGCAAGGTACAATGCAGATGGACATGACATATGCCACTATCCTTATCTTTAGCCAACTTAGAAGACTGTATAGAGAGGCACACATGAAATTTATGGCTAGCAGCCTAGAGAAACCTGAAAATTACCCTCTTTACTCTGTCCATACAGATCTAGATTCCTTTATCCTTTACAATAATGATTTTACTAATGAACAAGAGCTAGGAAACACGGATTTAAATAACAGAGAAAAAGCCACAAATTCTAACATAATGGCAGCTCTAGAAATAGAGGAAAACAAGAGAGAAACCCTTAAATAATGTGCTGAATCAAAATCAGAGTGAACAGAACCAAGGTTGCAAACAGCAAATTACTCATCACTCTGAACTCCATGAATGTCCTGAAGAACAAAACATAACACCACACAATGGTGAACATAGCATTAGGGATGAAACTGATGACAATTATGTAAACAATTCCTTATGGAAAATGAACTTTGATGGATCTTGCACTAGAAAGAATGCAGGTCCTGGGGTATGGTTGCACAACTCTGAAAATAACTATGCTGAGAGCCATGCTTTTAAACTATACTTTAAGTGCATAAACAACATTGCAGAGTATGAAGCTATTCTCTTAGGATTGCATTTTTTGAGAAAACTAGGAACTAAGAGAATAGTTGTTCAAGGAGATTCATAATTAGTCCTCAAAAATATCAACAGAGAGCACACTACAAAGCACCCTAGATTAAGGGAATATAGGAATGATGCTATGGATCTGTTGAAAACATTTGTAGAGTATGAGCTTGTATTTGTCCCTAGGAGTCAAAACATTATTGCAAATGGATTGGCCTCCACTGCTAGTTCATATAAGAAATCCCCTAGTGACAAACAAATCATTATTCAAACAAAATATAGACTTGCATTGCCAGATAATGAGAAATATTGGCAGGTCTTTAAGGGTGACAAACAGATAGAGGATTTCTTGCTCTGCAAGAATGAGTTTGAGTTACCTGATTCAGACTCTAA
Organism: Pinus albicaulis; assembly: GCA_034641835.2. Lineage (NCBI taxonomy): Eukaryota > Viridiplantae > Streptophyta > Pinopsida > Pinales > Pinaceae > Pinus > Pinus albicaulis. The sequence continues at coordinate 103,513,141 of CM076576.1, read as the reverse complement.
ATCCAATGAAAACTGTATAGATAAAGAGCCCCCTGTCGAAGGAAAACCATCCCCCAAAGAAGAAATAAACATGTTGAACAAAGGATTTGAAAAACAAACTGAAGAATACATGAAGACAGATAAAGAAGAAATTGAGGTGTTGCATTCCAAAGAGAGGTTTAGCACCCCTAGAGAACCTTTTTGACTTTAATGATGTGGAAAATAAACCCACTATAGAACACACTGAATCAGATGTTGAAGAATGCAATATAGGCAGTAAGGATAAGCCTAAGATGATTAAATTGGCCAAAACTTTGCCAGCACACATAAAAAATAAATACATTGATTTATTTATAGAGTTTTTTGATGTGTTTTCTTGGAGCTATGAAGACTTAAAAGCCTATGGCACAGAGATTATCCAGCATAAGATCCCATTGAAAGAAAACCAAAAACCCTTTAGGCAAAAACTACGCAGAATTAACCCAGTACAACTGCCTCTAGTGGAAAAATAAATCAAGAAAATGTATGAGGCAGGAATCATAGTGCCTGTGAGGTTTTCAGATTGGGTTTCTAACCTTGTAGCTGTAAGGAAAAAGACAGGAGAAATCAGACTGTGCATTGATTTTAGAAACCTTAACAGAGCCTCCCTAAAGGAAAATTACCCTTTACCCAAAATGGAACACATCCTACAGAGGGTAGTTGGCTCTAAAATGATCTCTCTATTATATGGCTTTTTAGGGTATAACCAGGTCTTAGTACTCCCAGAGGATCAATTGAAAACATCTTTCACCACTCCATGGGGCACTTTCATGTACATGAAAATTCCTTTTGGACTAATGAACAGTGGTGCAACCTTCCAAAGAGCTATGGACATCGCATTTTCAGAGGAAATAGGGCACTTCATTGTAATTTACCTTGATGACATAACAGTGTATTCCAAAACTGATGAAGAGCATCTTGAACATCTGAGGAAAGTTTTTGAAAAATGCTGAAGGTTTGGGCTATCTTTAAATCCCAAAAAGACTGTATTTGGCCTTCAATAAGGTAAGCTTCTGGGCCATATTATATCAGAAAAGGGGATTAAAATAGACCCAAAAATATTTTAGGGAATACTGCAGATTAGCCACCCAAGAAACATAAAAGAATTGCAGTCCTTTATTTGGAAAATTAACTTCTTGAGGAGGTTTATTCCCAATTTAGCAGAATTCCTGAGAAATATGACAAACATGCTTAAGAAAGAAGTAGGAGTTAAATGGACTCTAGAGGCCAAAAAATCTTTTGAATTAGTTAAACATGCACTAACCCGAGCAACAGTTCTAATCAGCCCAGATTTCACAAAATATTTCCTTATATTCTCCTTTGCATCAGAGCATACCGTGGCTGCTATCTTGTTGCAGAAAAACCCAGAAGGACAGGAGCAGCCAATTGCTTTCTTTAGCAAGGCACTAAGAGATGCTCCCTTGAAATATAATATAATGGAAAAACAGGCCTATGCTTTGGTAAAGGCCTTAAAATATTTCAGGGTGTATATTTTGCATTCTCACATCATTTCTTATGTGCCTAACATAGTGGTGAAAGATATTTTGTCACAAGATCCAGATGGAAATATAGGTAAATGGATTGCAGTGATACTAGAGTATGATCTGGAGATCAAACCCACAAAACTCATCAAGGGTCAAGGCTTGGCACAATTAATGGCTGAATCTAACTTACAGGCTCTTAACATAAACATGGTAGATACCTTGGATGAACATGAAGGACTGCCTGCTCCTACTGTTGAAGAACAATTCCAAAACTCACCTTGGTATGTTGACATCTTGTAAGTGCTTACAAATCTTAATGTTCCTCCTGATTTATCAAAGACAAAAGCAAAGTTTCTAAAGTTAAAAGCTAGAAATTATTTCATTTTAAATGAATGTTTATACTGGAAAAATGAAAATGGTTTGTTGCTTAAATGTTTGCTTGAAGTGGATGTAGAGAGGATCAAACATGAGTTCCATGAAGGAGAGTTTGGAGGCCATTTATACCGAAAAACCACAGCTAAAAAAATCCTGAGGGCTGGCTTTTACTGGCCCACACTTTTCCAAGACGTACATAAAATGATAATTTCCTGCCATAAGTTCCAAATATTTGAGGGAAAAAGAAAACTCCTCCCTTTACCATTACAAGCAATCACTGTTGAAGCTCCTTTTCAATAATGGGGCCTAGATTTCATAGGATAAATCCATCCTGCTTCCTCTGCCCAACACAAATGGATTCTCATAGCCACAGAAAAAATGAATAGAGGCCATACCTTCCAGGAAAGCCAGAAATTCTATCATTATAAAATTCTTTGAAGACCATATCCTATCTAGATTTGGCTGCCCTAGGAAGATTATTACTAATAATGCTACTACTTTTGGTTCCAAAAAGATGATTTATTTTTGTCGTAGGTATCAGATTTCACTTGGTCATTCTACTACTTATTACCCACAAGGTAATGGGCTAGCAGAATCATTAAATAAAATTTTGGTGACCATCATCAAGAAGCTTCTTGAAGAGAATAAAAAATCATGGCATAACAAGTTAGTGCATGCTTTGTGGGCAGACAGATTGACTACAAAGAAATCCATTGGAATGTCTCCATATCAGTTAGTTTATGGGGCTGATATAGTGTTCCCTACCAGCCTAGGGGTACCAGTGATAAAATTAGTCCAAGAAATACAGTCAGAAGAAGACAACATGGTAAAGAGGATCAATCAAACAATACATCTCCAACAGACAAGGGAAGAGGTCAACAACAGAGCTCAAAAAGTGCAAGAAAGTATCAAAAAGTTGTTTGATAAGAGAACAAAAGCTTGTGACTTCAAAATTGGAGACAAGGTGCTCAAGTGGGACTCTTGAAGAGAAGATAAGGGTAAGCATGGAAAATTTGACAGTTTATGGCAAGGCCCTTATGTCATTCAGTCCACCATTGGTCCAAATGCATTCTTTCTACAAGAATTAGATGGTACAAATCTGTTTGGGGGTCCTGTCAATGGCAGGATGCTCAAAAATTACTACTGCTAAAATTCAGAGTTTAAATTTTTCACTTCCATTGTAAATACCATTGCTTGGTTCAGTTTCACAAAAAAAAAAAAAATACAAAAAAAGATGAAAGAAAGGGTTCAGACAAGCTCCAAAAGAGTGGCTCAAATCAGCTCAAAACCTGAGCCAAGGAAAGGGAAATTTGGTCCTAGTATGCTCAAAACCTAAAATAGCAAAGAAAGAAGAAGGATCAGCTCTAACAAACTAAAAACCAGAGCTGAAATGAATAAGAAAAGTGACTCTAACAAGCCCAAAATCTGAGTCACAAGAGAAAGAAGGATGCTCTAAAAAGTTTCACAATTTCAAGCCTTCACAATTTTGTTTTCAGTTTCTTGCAAAGTTCAGTTCATGTGCAGCTATCTTTATGCCATGGACCTACAGCAAACCAGACAGTCTAATCCTGGTTTGTTTGTTTTTAAATTTTTGTCTTAGAATGTAGAGAAAAAAATCTGCTAGACAGTTTAATCCTAGTAGATATTAGTGTAGGTAGAGAAGCTATGAGGCCAACTACTTAATCTGGCATCATGGAGGAATAAGGGTAGAATTAGATTAGATTTTTCTGCTTTCAATAAAAAAAAATGATGAAGAAGGTCTGCAAGTCTAAATGCACCTTCAAGAAAAATTGTTAGGACAGTAGGATGGGTAATTAAATTGTTTGGGAGAACATTACTGTTGATATGATGTTTTCATGAGTTGTGGCAGCTGATTAAAGAAAATAAGAGATGTGTCAAGTACCAGGCATCTGGCCTACTTCCAAAGATTATTTTATGAGATTCTTGACACTTTCAAGAAGATGCTATCCCCATGTGGAGCCATTGTTAGCCAGCTATAATTTTTTGACACAGCAAACAGGTTGCTAAATATGTTTATGAGTCTTCAAGAGATACATTTCCTTTGAAAACCTATCATTCTTGAAGGCCCCATGTGTCTTTTATCCTTTAAAATACCTTCATTGTTGTTTCCATTGAAGAACCCTGTTGTTTTGTGAAAAAGAATGCTTCAAAAGGCCTCTGTAATTGTCAATTTTCACTCATTTCCCTTCATTTTCATTAAGCCTCCTTTTCCTCTTTAGAACCTCCATATCCCTCTAAAAGCCTCCAAAATCCTTTTAAGCCACTAAAAATCCCTTTTACAGTTTAAAAACATCATTTTCCCCTTTACCGAAAGCCAAGAAATTCCTTAAAAAACATTGATTTTGGCCTAAAAACACCCTTTTTTAACTAAGGCGCTAAGCCCCTTTCGGCTTAGCCCTTAGCCCCTTCTCCACATATAACCCGGCGCCAGAACCAGGTGTTAAGCCCCGTTGCACAATCACAATCAGAGCTTTCCTTTACCACCTTTTCCTTTATTTCTTATATTTTTCCGATGCGATGAAACTTTGTTCCATAGACCTCCGCCTCAATATTGACCATCGATGTTTAGAGATCCAACGGTTGACGCTAATATCGCATTGCGCCCACAACCTCTCTTCATTACCCCTCCAATTGTGTATGGAACTTTGATCTTCTCGCTAATCTGATGGCCCTCGCATGATCGCCAATCGCAAAATCAAAAACTTCGGAGTTTTGGCCCATTTCCTTTTCTTCGATGCGATTCAATCCTGGCCATTCACTCCGCTAGATCTGACGGTCCAGATTTCATCGTACTCCACCTTCCCCTTCCTCCGTCCCACTGTTCTGCCGATCCCCGATCAAATCTTGGCCGTCCATTCCATAGATCCAATGGTTAGGATTTAAACCGTCGCTGGCTCTTCCCACCTTACCGCCCGCGCATCTTACCTTTATCGCGCTGTCATCTCCACCATCAGATCTCCCCACCCGAAATCCAACAACCGAGAAACATATCACGTTATTTTAGTGTCTGGGCTTTAAAATTTTGAAATCACACGATATGGGTGGTTTTTTTTTTCCATGTGGCACGTGATGAGCGGAATCACATGAATTTCTTGAATACCATTTACTGCTCCCGACCCCACGCGAAAAACACCCTGGTTTTCTGCCTTACCATTGTTTCTCCTCCGCATCGAGCTTTCATGTTTAATCTCAGCCATTGATTGTTTTGATCAAACGGCCTATAGCGCATCACATTTTTATTCATCTGCCATTCAAACGAATTCTTCATGAGATCTCCACCGTTGATCTCTTTTATGATCAAACAGCCCATGTTCAATCTTCCTCCGCCCTCTCCGTCCCACCACCAAATGCGCCCGATCTCCTTCATTTTAGCCTTTTTCCTTTGTATTCACCCAAACATTAAAATTTTGTGTTTTAACACTAAAAGTTATTTCTTCCACCTAATTCAGTCTAAACAACTGCATCGGTGAATCCTGACCGTAGATCGCCACTGTTCAGTCTAATCGGACGGTCTAGAATCCTCCTTGCAGACCTCCCAGATCATTTTCTCACCATTACACAACAATTTTCAGTTGTTTTTCCACTGCATCCACCAGTTCCATCACTATGCCACCATCTCCACCGGGCCTCCAAAACAATCTCCACCCACTCCCTCTGGTTTTCTTAACATGTTCATTGTATTTTTGCAGGGATTATAGGGTCGCGATATCATTTTTCTACACAGTCACAGACAGGTGACTCAAAACGCAAAATACCATTGCAAAGGCTGAAAAACATAGGGAAATACACTGCTGAGAGGTTTAAAGCATGTCTTCCATTTAAAATCAGGTTATTAACTCTGATTCAAACCCTCCAGTGCCATTAAAACCTGTTCAGTCACCAAAACAGTCAGAAGCAGTGGCAAAGAATATCAGTGATAGGATTAAGAGATTTAAAGCACATTATTGAAGATAAATGCTATAATTCAGTGTTTAAAGGACAAAAACATAGATTTAAGACCTTAAAATGATCTAGAAGGACTAATAAAGCATAAAGCGCATGAAACAAGCCATATCAACATTTCACATCAGTAGAATGTTCTTTCCCAAGAAAGAAAAAGTTCCCATAATGTTTTTTATTCTCCATCAAGTTCCTGAGAAGATCATCACCCTGACAGAAGTCCTAAGATTGCCAGAGCATTAATTACAAAGTATGGAAGGCCTGAAAGTCATTTATCTGCCTTACTTGTTCCAGCGTACAAACAGAGTACAAACAACCAGAAAGTACCTCAGAAACATACCTCTGAAGTAATTATCAACATGTCGAAGACCCTTAGTTCATCCAAAGAGAAATAAAAGTCAATACAGGGATATAAATACAGAATGGGCTGCAAGAACAGTTCTCCCTCTATTTTAATGATGCATTTAGGTTCTATCTACCTCTATAGCCACTCTTTCAGCTATAATAACTCTTCATAAATACATTGTAAATGTTGGTTAACCGTGGATTTTAAGTTGTTTCATTGAGATAGAGTTCTGTGTATAAGTTGTAAAATAGGCTGGGAGATGGTTTCTAGTAGATATCTGTTCGGTCCCTATATTACTAGTATAGTCCCTTATTGTTGTTAGTGTAACCCCCTTATTGTTATTATTGTACCCTTGTAACCCCCATTTTATTCTTATTGTGCCCTTAAATTATTATTGTTAGGTCGGCTAGGATTACATTGTGGCCCACTAGGATTACATTATGGCCCCATGGACTCCTATATATAGAAAGGAGGTTTTGTAAATTCAATCATCGAAGAATTGTTCATTCATGGTTGCATGAAGGTTTTCCAAAGTGGTTTATTTTCAAGGCGTTGACATTTCTTTTTCTTCTATTTTTGGAGCTAGTTACACAACATTTGGTATCAGAGCTTTGGATTCTAGGGTTTCGCTGCTCCAAACAGGTCATCATGGAATTTTCGCTATAAATTTTTTTCTACGAAGTTTCAGAAGCTGAAATTTTTAGGGTGCGAAGCCAAAATCGTGAGGAAGATTTTCTAAAAAATTCAAAGCTTGGTTCGCAATATTTTCGGAGATATGATCTGTGGAAGTTAGGTCTTTTTTCAGGCTCCTAAACAGGTCATCGTGGCATTTGCACTATAAATTTGTTTCTACGAGGTTTTAGAATCTGAAATTCATATGGTGTGAAGCTGAAAGCCTGAGGAAATTCTTCAAAAAATTTCAAAGATTGGTTTGCAATATTTTTGGAGATATGATCTGTGGAAGGTAGCGCTTTTTCAGGCTTCTAAATTTCATCTCAAAGATGTGATCGTGGGAAAAGTTCAATAACTCTCTCTCTGGGAATCAGATTGGAGTGCCATAAAAATTGGTTGCAAGTAAATGGACTCTAGTGTCTTGGCTATCAGTTTCAGAGACAAATGACAAAAAAGTGACACGTGGCAAGTCGTACAAGTTCGCTCTACTGGACCAGTCCATAATTAGGTCATTGTAGGAGATTGGACACAAATTTGTCTTGGAGAATCCAAATCAGGTCAGACCTGTGGCATTTGAAAGAAAATTTAGAGGGATACATTGGTAATAAAATTCATATATTTAAGTGCCGCAATAATAGAGATAATCCAATTTCAATATCAAGCTTTTCAAAAGCAAGAAAAAGGTGTGTATTTTTTTTCCGAATTAAGTCTTGTTTGAAGAATCAATTTGAATTGATTCCAAGGGCATATTGTAGAATAGATATTAGTATTGGGTTCTAAAACATGCCCCGTAAAAATAATTCAACACCCATTAAGCCTTCAAAAGGGTCTACTATGACTCATGAAGATGAAGAATTGCAACATGATCTATCAAAATTACAAGAGCAAGTGCAACAAATTTCACTCTCGGAAAGAGCAACAAAAAATGAAATGGAAGTTTTGAAGAAAGGCATGGAAGCTAAGATGGATGGCATGGAAGCTGGCATGGAAGCTAAGATGGATGACATGAAAGAAAACATGGAAAACATGAAGAATGATCTAAAAGCAGACATCGAAGGTTTGACAAAGTTGATACAAGAAATGTTTCCTAATGGTGAAAAGATAGTAGAAGAACCTCATGATGAGAGCAAAATAAATGTTAATCGTGATTTCATAAACTCTAATGTTGGCGGGAAGAACCACCATATTCCAAAAATGGATATGAGGAAGTTTGATGGAAAGGATCCTGTAACATGGATACTACAGATGGAGCAATATTTCGATCTCCATAATGTGCAAAACACACAAAAGGTACGCATTGCAACTTTACATTTAGAACAAAATACATTTGTATGGTATCGATGGCTTTGCTCCCATAAAAAAATTGTCACTTGGTCAATTTTTATGGAGGAAATGATAGCACATTATGATGATACAAAGAGCAACACTTTTAGCCAATTGATAAATCTCAAACAAAAGGGTTTAGTGGGGGAGCACATTGAGGACTTCCAAAAATTGAATATAAGGGTAACTGATATTCCAGAGGAACACAGGATTGATCTCTTCATAGGCACTTTAAAGGATAACATCCAACATGAAGTTCGAATTTTGGAACCCGATTCATTGGAGAAGGCATTCAGGTTGGCAAGAAAAGTTGAATGTAAAATTATGGCGACAAGGAAGCCTACCACTCAATTCTATAAAGAAGGAAGTGTTTCTACGCCTAGATTTCCACAACCCACAAGGTTGACACCACAACAATTGGAAGAAAAAAGAGCAAAAGGGCTTTGCTACAGTTGTGATAGCAAATACACTAAAGGTCATAAGTGTGCTGAGAAGAAATTATTTTACATAGATTGTGAAGAGGAAGAAGAAAATGAAAAAGAAGAGGATATACACCAGGAACCAAGCCTAGAAGAGGAAGAAATGAATCCGACCACATCATGTAATGCACTGGCACGAATTACCACTCCTTAAACTCTAAATATAAAAGGATAAATCAAGAAGAAAAAGGTAATAGTGTTGATTGATTCAGGTAGCACCCATAATTTTATTCATTGTAAAGTAGCCAAGGAATTAAATTGTTTCCTATACCTAGCACCAGAATGTCAAGTGATGGTTGCAAATGGAGGAACTATAAATTTCTCTCGAAAATGCCATAATATCAAGCTAACAATGGGGGAATATGTATTGACTAGTCCAATGCTTCCCATTCCTATGGGAGGTGCTGATGTTGTACTAGGAGTACAATGGTTACAATCTTTGGGGACGGTAGCTTTTAATTTTCAAGAACTTTTCTTGAATTTTTTTTCAGAAGGAAAGGAAGTCGAATTACGGGGTATTGAAGGGAAGATGGGAAGGATAATAAGCTCTAATGTCATGACAAAGCTTCTAAAGAAATAACAACAAGGAGTAATTTCACAATTATGCTCACTAGAAGTTTTGACATCAAAATCATCTATTTCTGCAGATCTCCAACAAGTCTTGGACAATCATTCCAAGGTGTTTGAAACTCCCAAAGGACTCCCACCTATTCGTGATCATGATCATACTATTCATTTGATTCCAGGAAGTGTTCCTCCAAACATCAGGCCTTATAGATATCCTTACTTCCAAAAGAGCGAAATTGAACGTATGATTGCAGAAATGTTAGAGGCGGTATAATTCAACCTAGTCAAAGTTCTTTCTCTGCTCCTGTAGTATTGGTACACAAGAAGGATGGATCATGGCGAATGTGTCCGGATTATAGGGAGCTCAATAAGCTCACCATTAAAGAAAAATTTCCCATTCCTTTGATTGATGAATTATTGGATGAATTACATGGAGCAATTTATTTTACCAAGTTGGATCTTCGTTCAGGATATCATCAAATTAGAATGAAGACTGAAGATATTCCCAAAACAACATTTCGAACTCATGAGGGTCATTATGAATTTTTGGTCATGCCTTTTGGTCTTACCAATGCACCTTCTACATTTCAAGGGTTGATGAATTCCATTTTCAAACCCTTCCTTAGAAAATTTGTGCTAGTATTTTTTGATGATATACTAATCTACAGCAGGTCTTGGAAGGATCTTGTTGAACATGTTGACAGGGTGCTCAAACTATTGCAGGAGAAACAATTATATGCAAAAACATCCAAATGTTTCTTTGGAGTACAAGAGGTGGAATATCTGGGTCATATTATATCTCACGAGGGTGTGAAAGTAGACCCTAACAAAATTAAAGCTATTAAGGAATGGAAAGTCCCCAAGACAATAAAGCAGTTGCGAGGATTTCTCGGGTTAACAGGCTATTATCGCAAGTTTGTTAAGAATTATGGGAGAATAGCAGCTCCTCTAACAACATTATTGAAGAAAGATGCATTTTCATGGACTCCTGAAGCAACTAAGGCCTTTGAACATCTTAAAGAGGCAATGTGCCTAGCACCGGTCTTAGCTACGCCATACTTCACAAAAACCCTTATTGTGGAATGTGATGCCTCAGGAAATGGAATTGGTGCAGTTTTAATGCAGGAAGGAAGACCCATTGCTTTTGAAAGTCGTCCAATCAAAGGAAAGTATTTACAGAAACCTATTTATGAGAAGGAAATGTTAGCAATACCGCATGCACTAAAGAAATGGCGAACTTACCTAATGGGAAGACACTTCAAGGTACAAACTGATCATGATAGTCTTAAACACTTTTTGGAACAAAGACTATCTTCAGAAGAGCAGCAAAAATGGGTCACAAAGATGTTGGGTTATGACTTTGAAATAATATACAAAAAAGGAAAGCTTAATGTTGTTACAGATGCACTCTCAAGAAAGAATGAAGAGGTGGAAGCATTGCTTTGTGCCATTTCTATTATCCAACCAGATTGGATAACTGAAGCAAGAGATGAATGGAAGAAGGACAAAGATGTATGGACACTCATTCAAAAGTTGCAGCAATATCCTAGTACATCTGATACATTTAGTTGGAAAAATGATTCCTTATGTACAAAGATCGCTTATATCTTTGTAATAATTCCCAACTAAAACAAAATATTCTTCCGGAATTGCACACTTCTCCTTTAGGAGGACACTCAGGATTTTTAAAAACTTACCACAGGGTGAAGAAAGATTTTTTTTGGGATGGCCTTAAATCTGATATTCAAAAATTTGTGGCGGAATGTTTGGTTTGCCAGCAGAATAAAGTGGAAACAATTAAGACCCCAGGACTTCTACAACCTTTATCCATTCCAAGTCAACGTTGGGAGGAGATTTCAATGGATTTTATCACAGGTTTAACTAAGTCCGAAGGAAAGAGTGTCATCATGGTGGTAGTTGATAGACTTACCAAGTATGCACACTTTTGTGTATTATCTCATCCATTTAAAGCAAGTACAGTTGCTACTACATTTATGGACAGAATTCAAAAGCTACATGGAAGCCCAAGGGTTATTGTGAGCGACAGAGATCCCATTTTTACTGGAAATTTTTGGACGCAGTTATTTTCTTGTTTGGGTACTCAATTAGCTCATAGCTCATCTTATCATCCTCAATCTGATGGTCAAACTGAGATAGTAAATAATTTTTTGGAAGGATATCTTCGTTGTTTTGTATCTGATAAACAAACACAATGGGTCAAGTGGTTACCTCTTGCTGAATGGTGGTATAACACTTCCTTCCATACCGCAGCAAAAATGACCCCATTTATGGCACTTTATGGATATCATCCACCATCCATCACATCATCTTTAAGGGAAAATTCGAAGGTTCAAGCAGTGGAAGATCACATCGAGCATCAGCAAGAAGTTCTCCAACTCTTAAAGGATAACCCGAATTTGGCACAAAATCGAATGAAACAACAGGCAGATCAACATCGCAGCGAGAGAAGTTTTGATGTAGGAGATTGGGTATTTTTACGGCGACAACCATACAAACAAATGTCCCTCAAGCAAGCTAAGAAGGATAATAAATTATCACCAAAGTACTATGGTCCTTACAAGGTGTTGCAAAAGATTGGTACTATGGCACACAAATTGGAGCTTCCTGCTTCTTCGCGAGTACATCCAGTTTTCCATGTTTCATGCTTAAAGAAGGTTATAGGTGAAAATCTTCCAGTTCAAACAATATTTCCAGAACTTGATGAGGAAGGAAAAATCATATTGGAACCGAAAGCGGTCACGGAAACAAGAACTCGACAACTACGGAATCGATCAATTTCAGAATATCTCATCAAGTGGAAGAACTTACCCACTGAAGATTCTACATGGGAGGATGAGAATTTTATAGAGAAGCACCCAGAGCTACTCAAGTGTTGAGGACAACACTTTTTTGAAGGAGAGGGGCTTGTTAGGTCCCTATATTACTAGTATAGTCCCTTATTGTTGTGAGTGTAACCCCCTTATTGTTATCATTGTACCCTTCTAACCCCCATTTTATTATTATTGTGCCCTTAAATTATTATTGTTAGGTCGGCTAAGATTACATTATGGCCCCATGGACTCCTATATATAGAAAGGAGGTTTTGTAAATTGGATCATCCAAGAATTGTTCATTTATGTAATGTATTGGAGGTTGCCCCATCGAAGTGGCTTATTTCTAAGGCGTTGATATCTCTTTTCTTCTATTTTTGGA